>MU827791.1:153561-672705 GCA_029204205.1 Desmophyllum pertusum | reverse complement strand
CCATTACCATAACATTACCATTACCATTCCATTACCATACCATTACCATTCCATTACCATTCCATTACCATTCCATTACCATTCCATTACCATTCCATTACCATTCCATTACCATTCCATTACCATTCCATTACCATTCCATTACCATTCCATTACCATTCCATTACCATTCCAATACCATTACCATTACCATTACCATTCCATTACTATTACCATTCCATTACCATTCGATTACCATTCCATTACCACCCATTACCATCCCATTACCATTACCATTACCATTACCATTCCATTACCATTCCATTACCATTCCATTACCATTCCATTACCATTCCATTACCATTACCATTACCATTACCATACCATTACCATTACCATTACCATTACCATTACCATCCCATTACCATCCCATTACCAATAACATTACCATTACCATTACCATTCCATTACCAATACCATTACCATTCCATTACCATTTCATTACCATTCCATTACCATTCCATTACCATTCCATTACCATTCCATTACCATTCCATTACCATTCCATTACCATTCCATTACCATGCCATTACCATGCCATTACCATTACCATTACCTTTACCATTACCATTACCATTACCATTACCATTACCATTACCATCCCATTACCATTACCATTACCTTAGCCTGCGTAGCAAGCGTTCCTGTACGAACGAAGAGCTTTTTCCGCGATCGAAGAGCTTTTTCTGCATTTTGGCCGCGCGAAAATTGGGGCGAGAGCAAAAAAGTCGCTCGGGTGGGTGGGGGAGGGGGTGGGGGTTGGCGCTGAGGAACGCTTGCAAGCGAACCCCATGATTCTCAAAAACGCCCACCGATTTTTCACGGTTGATTTCATTCGTTGATTGACTGTTTGTCAACAAATTAGCCAATAACAGATTACGGATGTAAAATTACACCCTTCAAAATAAAATGTCTGGAAAAATGCTCCAAGTCGGGAAGTCCGCGATGTCCGCGATGTCGGAGCCGCGACAGTTGGAACTCTAAGCGATATCGATCGCTGCTGAGTTGTCGGTGTCATTTCAAAGTAAAATTTGGAACTGCATCTCAGCCAGGAAAACCTGGTTATATTTCAGTTCAGAAAATATTTTCAAACCATCGAAAAGAAAAGGAGAAATCCTTGCCGATACTGAAGTTGTGTTTGACTGTGTTTAAAAACACAAAATAATCCTTGCGCTCGCAAAATTAGAAATTTAAATTTGGGGACACTACGAACTCGCACATAGTTCGATAGGTAGCCAGGCTGCTGCTTGCAAAACTCCACCGAAGCAGAGCATCATCATAACGTCTCCAAGCGGCTGCTCGAAACGCCACCGGCCGGACAGCAGTCTTTGTCGCAAAAACTGTTCCTGTCTATTCTCCGTCTCGCAAAAGCTTCTCGGAAGACGTTTCAGTACAATTTGCAACCACAGAACAGTCACAGCAAATGGACGATTAACCAACTGATGGGACACTTCTAAAGTAGTGTAGATGATTCTACCGGCACAGTGACAACAAGAATTCCTCACGAGAAGGAAAGCGGCAAGCGGCCGCAAATTGCAACAAAAAAACGTGACTAAAAGTGTTTCTAAAACCCATTCAAATGGCGCTGAACTTCTGCAGACAGACATACTAGTAAACGAGACCAGGTTTCATGTTATCTACTTTATTAAAATATTGTAGTATCACAACTTACTACTATCAGGCTACTATCAATAGTATAAATTCACAGAGCAATTCACAGGGCAAACCATATTTAGTTTTAAATACAATGTTAAACAGCGGCGAACAAGCTTACCTCAGCCCCGTCCAGGTTTACACGGTATGACGGCTTTCGTCTACAATATACGCAGCCAAATTTTCGTTAAATAAGGAATCTTGAATTGATAAAACGCTTATCCATGGCGGCTTCCAACTGACGCGTAAACAATGTTGAATTTCCCTTGGTGTATTATCGTCCAAACAGTCCGGTTTTTCATTTAAATCGCACGCCGTCATCCCCATAGAATTAACCTCTACTACTTGATGATCACGGATGATGCTTTGTAATGGAGAAATAACAATTATACTCGCGAAGCCCGTTCCACCTTGCCTTTTACTTCGCACTCCGCACATTAAAACAGACAACTGAAAAATTAGACTCTTGTCGAATCCTGTTGGCAATACGGCCATTACATCTTTACCGTTAAACAGATGACGCAGTGCCCTTTCTTGTTCGGTTTTCAGAGTAAAAGCTCAGCTCTGAAAGAACTTCGCTCAAGCACGATTCGAAATCTACGACATCCGACATTTTGATCTTTTACTTTTGATCTCAAGTCACGCTCGAACCTTTTTGCGCGAACATTTGACATTTGACAACTACTTGTCAAACTTGTCAATCAACGTGACCACGCCGCACCAATCAGAAGCCCCGTTCGCCCACGAACGGGTTTTTTGAGATTCATGGGGTTCGCTTGCAAGCGTTCCCTCAGCGCCAACCCCTTCCCTACCCCCTCCCCCACTCCGTCTTTTTTGCTCTCTCCCCAATTTTCGCGCGGCCAAATGCAGAAAAAGTTCTTCGATCGCGGCGTACAGGAACGCTTGCTACGCAGGCTACCATTACCTTTACCATTACTATTACCATTACCATTACCATTCCATTGCCGTTCCATTACTATTACATTACCATTACCATTACCTTTACCATTACCTTTCCATTGCCATTACCATTCCATTACCATTCCATTACCATTCCATTACCATTACCATTGCCATTACCATTACCATTACCATTACAATTACCATTACCATTACCATTACCATTACCATTATCATTCCATTACCATTACCATTCCATTACCATTCCATTACCATTCCATTACCATTCCATTACCATTCCATTACCATTCCATTACCATTCCATTACCATTCCATTACCATTCCATTACCATTCCATTACCATTCCATTACCATTCCATTACCATTCCATTACCATTCCATTACCATTCCATTACCATTCCATTACCATTCCATTACCATTCCATTACCATTCCATTACCATTCCATTACCATTCGCATTACCATTCCATTACCATTCCATTACCATTCCATTACCATTCCATTACCATTCCATTACCATTCCATTACCATTCCCATTACCATTCCATTACCATTCCATTACCATTCCATTACCATTCCATTACCATTCCATTACCATTCCATTACCATTCCATTACCATTCCATTACCATTCCATTACCATTCCATTACCATTCCATTACCATTCCATTACCATTCCATTACCATTCCATTACCATTCCATTACCATTCCATTACCATTCCATTACCATTCCATTACCATTCCATTACCATTCCATTACCATTCCATTACCATTCCATTACCATTCCATTACCATTCCATTACCATTCCATTACCATTCCATTACCATTCCATTACCATTCCATTACCATTCCATTACCATTCCATTACCATTCCATTACCATTCCATTACCATTCCCATTACCATTCCATTACCATTCCATTACCATTCCATTACCATTCCATTACCATCCCATTACCATTCCATTACCATTCCATTACCATTCCATTACCATTCCATTACCATTCCATTACCATTCCATTACCATTCCATTGCCGTTCCATTACCATTACCATTACCATTCCATTACCATTACCATTACCAATACCGTTACCATTACCATTACCATTAACATCCCATTACCATCCCATTACCATTACCATTTCCATTACCATTCCATTACCATTACCATTACCATTACCATTACCATTACCATTACCATTACCATTACAATTACCATCCCATTACCATTAACATTACCATTACCATTACCATTACCATTCCATTACCATTACCATTACCATTACCATTCCATTACCATTCCATTGCCGTTCCATTACCATTACCATTACCTTTACCATTACCATTACCATTACCATTACCATTGCCATCCCATTACAACCCTAACGCAGAGCGTTCAAAAGTCAAATTTCCTGCATTTTGTTAAAAAAAAAACGCTGACAGCTCTCGAAGTGTTTCGTTCTACTGCAAAACAATTTATCAGGGGTGTTTATGGCAGATTAACCATTCTATTGGAATGTTTTTTTGCCATTTTGTCAGTTCTCCAAGGGTAAATGGACTCAAATTTTTACCCTTGCAGGGCCATGTGTGGAATTTTTTTTATCTTTAATCTTCAAAGTAGGGTGAATAATAGCGGGTTTTCATTCTCTTTTGATCCATTTAAGGTTTTCCTACAATTATAAAACCCTTTGATTATTTGGTGGCGTTTATAATAATTAGAGGCGGCCGGTGTTTAATAGTTTAATAGTCCAGTTAACTGTTTTGAGTTATACAAGAAATCCACAGAAAAGTGCTCAAAGCGTAAAACGAAACAAAGCACATGGATATTTTCCGGTCTTCCATTTACAAATTTACGGTGAATTGCATCTTCTGTGAAAAGAATAGTTCAGGTAATCAAGACCGCTGAATAATCAATACTAGAGAGGCACCTGTGAATTACTTCAGATCGAGTCTAACCCCTGTACAGATCGATAGGTCTGATTTGACACTGAGCCGAGTGGAAGCTGGGAACTAGAGTTAAGGGGCGGTTTTTGTCGGGCTATAACTAGGCCAGGTTTAAGTGGATGAAGAATCTAAACTGTGCGTCTCTATATAGAGGAAACATAGATCGCGCTGGGGGTACTCTCGAGTTTGTGACAAGAGAACTAAGGTTTGAAAAACAGCGATAAAGGTTGGTTGTTATGCGCCCGCACACAGAGCCCGCGATTCTTTTGGTCAGCACCAAGATCTCGCAGCCAGCCCAGCTGATTAGCCGGCAAAATGGCCTTCATGCAGTGAGAAGCCAACATGGATTGTGTGGATGGCTCGATGTCTGTGCAAGGAAAAAAGATTGCCCAGGTAAGAATTATTTTGTTTTTCGTCGACCTCGAAACCTCAGAACTCGAAATCTCAGGCCTCACTGTGAACAGTCCCTCTATTTCTTTGCGGCCACGTTCGCCATCTTGAATAAGCGGGTGCGTGTTGCATAATTAATATCTACCATACACGTACACTCGCATACACTGAGTTGGGGTACAAGTACCAGTTGATGGCGAAATCCAGCCTCCGAGACGGGACTGAGCCCGCGGTGTTTGTACCCAAAGTTGCTTAAAAAGATTTGCCAAAATCCGCACTTGTCACCAGGTTTGTCACAGTGACCAGATATACGAAAAACGTCAGGAACATATCACCCCGGAGCCTGTATCTGTACTGATTAATGACAACAGCGTAGTTACACCTTAGGCTATTTTTAGAATCATTCTCCCGCGGACAATAGAGAATATGTTTTTCGGAATATTCAAAACCAAGGAATGGTTTGTCCAATTAAACGCACCACTGTCTATACCGGTTAAACCGAAAAAATCACTGTCAAAATATCCTTATATTTATTTATATATTCATTCAAGTTCAAATTGTCGATCTCTGAAGCTACCGACTTGAAAGTGCACATCACGAGACCACCTTGTGGTCAGCGGATCAGATCAAACGGGAACTCGTTTGCCGCCAACTCTCATACGCTGCTCAAATTTGCATTTGACTACCCGCGTTTTACTGATAGTTGAAGAAAACTCATTCAAAGGCTCATTCCTCAATTCTCCTCAACTCTATCTCACTCTTACTTGTTTGGTCTATTTTTACCTTGGTTGGTAATAAAACAGGAAAATTATTTCCTTGGGGATATTTCCTTGATATACCAGTATAGAGAAATAATATACCGAGAACTGTAGCCCAGTGCGATTATCGAGCAGCTCGTACAAATATCACTTATGTATCCCTTTCTGAAATAAGCTATCATACCAACAAGATAATGTCATGATTTACATTACTGAGGTGAGTCTGCACAATCTGTCTTTCTTCTTTAGGAAGAAGATGACTCAGGGAAAGTTGGTGTTATTAGTAAGTATAAAATCCATGTATTACGTACTAAGCAAACGAAAGCTCAGGACACCTTAGACCACGGGTAGTGCATGGCTTGATGCATTGTTAGCGAACCTGCATAAGCATAGTATTCAAATTCATAATAATAATAATAATAATAATAACGATATTTAGCCAGGGGGCATTCGTCACAAAAGTGGTTTTCAGAATGGCCCTGGATGAATATTGCCGCCCTACCATCTGAGAAGGTGTGGGAGACGCGCGCGGTTACCATCTGAGAAGGTGTGGGAGACGCGCGCGCGGTAGCCTAATGGTTAGCTCGTTGAAATAAAATGGTACCGGCGAATTGAACTGAAAAAAATGCCGGGTTAACCTGTCTTTGGACTAGCATCCCATCCAGACAACAACAACAATCTTTATTCTACCCCAGAGCCTACAATTTTGAATAAAAAAAAATAATAGGGGTACTGGCTACCCGAAATAACCTTAAAGTTAAAAATGCCAGGCAGCCAGTTAATAGAAAATATATTTTACATGTTCAGGTCGGGCACACAAACAAACAAAGACACACACACGCAAGAATAGGAGTAAACAGAGTTAAGCTAACTACCAGTAGACTATTATAATAAATAATTGGTAAGAATAAATAATTAGTAAGTAAGTAAGTATTGAAAAACAGCATTTTTATCCAAGAGGAGCGATGTACAGAAAACTAATAATCTTTGATAAAGTGGTGTTTCATTTTTAATAAAGACAATGAAAAATATTTCATATATTCATCATCAATGGAGAAGCAATAAATAATCCCACGCTTGCGCTCAGTTCCAGTTCGCGCGTGGCTACAACGATCGGAGAAAATAGAGAGGCTGTGAACAGTCACGGTGGGGAGATTATAATAGATATTAGATAACCAACGTTTTTTCTAAGCACAACAGAGCGGTAAAGTATATACTGATCCTCGCAATTTCCCCTTCTCAGTTTATTGGCGCCATTTCTCTTGATGTGGCATTTACTCACGAACCTGAAAGTGGGTATAGTGGTCAGCATCGCCGAAGAGGTGGAGGTGAGAAGAAAATATCATGTTGTTATCAGTGAAATACAGTAAAAATCCGCGTTTAAAAACCCTTACTTTTCCAAAAGCAAGCTGGAGAACGCTTCCTAATTTTGGAGGGGGTTTCCTGTGATCTCGTGGGTATCCTGTGAAAAGCAAGCGAAGATCTGCAACTGATTTTTCGTTTCATGCATGCATAGATCATGGACCATTCGTCTTTTCGATTACGTCACCAATCTTGACCCCAGGGCTCTTCTCTTTTGCGCAGTCGAAGTGAAAGCTCTGGGGTCGAGAATGATTCTCGTTGCGCTAGCAGTTTGAGAATTCTGCGAAATGAGATCAAGTGCTTTAGTGCTATTCACAATATTTTGAATATTCATTGATCAGCTTCCCTTGTTTAACCCAGGTACGGTGTAGCCTATGCGTGACTCCCTTGGCTTCTTTTGCCAATACAACAAGCGCTTCTCACGAGTGGCACGTGCCGGACCTATTGTTTACACTGCGTCCCTTATTACCATTTGTCAAATGCAAACCACATTATTTAGTTTGGCCTTTTCCTGTAAACATTTAAAATCCATTCGTCACGTTAACATGCCACTTGTGAGAATACCTAATTACCGGGTCAGGACTCGGGCCAGGACTCGAGCTTGGACTCGAGCCAGGACTCGAGCTTGGGCTCGAGCCAGGACTCGAGCTAGGACTCGAGCTGGGACTCGAGCCAGGACTCGAGCTAGGACTCGAGCCAGGACTCGAGCTAGGACTCGAGCTAGGACTCGAGCTAGGACTCGAGCTGGGACTCGAGCCAGGACTCGAGCTAGGACTCGAGCCGGGACTCGAGCCAGGACTCGAGCTAGGACTCGAGCTTGGACTCGAGCCAGGACTCGAGCTAGGACTCGAGCCAGGACTCGAGCTAGGACTCGAGCCAGGACTCGAGCTAGGACTCGAGCCAGGACTCGAGCTAGGAATCGAGCCAGGACTCGAGCTAGGACTCGAGCTAGGACTCGAGCCGGGACTCGAGCCGGGACTCGAGCTACGAGCTAGGACTCATGCCAGTATTTTTTAAACTGCTTTGGTAATAGAGTGAAACGCCCTTAGACAGCAAGGTGGTTCGACCATAGTTTTATTCTTCGTACGTTTTGCATTTACATTTCTTTACCATCCTATGCAAAATAAAAACGCCAAATGTCCAATTACATAGAACGGGAACATGCGACGGTTAATTTTCCCTTCCATATCTGAACTTGAACTCCGTACCTACGAATTTAGCTCCAAGACAGTTTCGACACATTGGATAAATGGAATAATCGCGAAATAGTTTATAGATAACGTTAATTTGTTTTTGGAGGAATTGAGCGCGCGAAAAAAAGCCTTACGAAAACACCGCTGACCAAAACAAAATTGATCGCTTTGCCAGTTGTGAGAACAAGGTTTCTCGGTCCTAGGCCCTGAGAAATAAACCTCTGGTACCCAGGGTAGCATACCGTAAAATGATCTAATAAACGCCCACTCTCAAATAAACGCCTCGTATCTAATAAACGCCCCCCCCCCCCCCCCCCCTGAGATGTAAAGTTTGTATTAGACGCTCCCCTATAATAAACGCCCCGCGTCTGTCTTTCCTGGTCATTACTGACTCGGACATCGAAGAGGCCAACGATGCCAACATGGTTGACCCAGATGACGATGAAGACATCGATATCGAACTATGAACGACATCTCTAGGCTTTGCATTAGCGCAGATTAGATTAGTCTGCTACTCACAAACTCTGTTTTCTATCTTACTCCGCGAGCAAACTACGCGCCTTATTTGTTTTGTTGACGTTGTTACAGTTAAAGTGAAATAAACGCCACTCTCTAATAAACGCCTCATATCTATTTAACGCCCCCCCTCCCCCCCCCCCCCCCCCCCCCCCTAGGACCCCTAAAATTTGATAGACGCCGCGGGCGTTGATTAGATCATTTACGGTAAATGGGGTAACATTGCTCCATCATATCTCTTTTGCGAGCACGGTGACCTATCTTTTTTATTGTATTTTTCGAAACAGTGCTTGGTAGGTAACATTCAGGGAAAGTTCAAAAAAATAGTTCCACAACTTTTATTGCTGTGTCGCTCAGCTGTGTCACCTCTCTGGTCATGTGATCAAAATGGCGGGAAAAATCGATCCTGGCTCGAGTCCTAGCTCGAGTCCTGGCTCGAGTCCTAGCTCGAGTCCTGGCTCAAGTCCCAGCTCGAGTCCCGGCTCGAGTCCTGGCTCGAGTCCCAGCTCGAGTCCTGGCTCTGATATTAGTTTATCTCAAAATAACCGGGTTGCACTAGATAATTCAAATATTTTCTAATTTTTGGCGAGGAAAAAGGGAATTTTATCAGTGTTTTGTTTAGACTACCGTAGCTCAAAAGTTATTTCCCCGCGCCGCCGCCGTAATTATCAAGACATAACATCTTGCGTGAATGACAGTTTAATGGTTTAAAAAACGGAATTGGTTTCTTTGCCAAAATGTGGTCACCTCCGAGATATTAATATCCTGGGTGCCAGAGGGATTCTTTTCCTTTTCCTTTGCGCGAACTGTAACGTCGCTCCGTCATCACTCGCTTTCGTGGCTTCAACGTTCCTCGCTAAGGAAAAAATCCTCTAGCACCCAGGGCAAGGTATTAACGATTGACGAAAATTTGGTAAACCGCAAAAAGTTTTTGAAACTGGGGGTCGCAGCTATTTTACAAAATTCGCTCTTTGCGAGCCAATGACCTACAGTTCTCCCGACGGATTATCCGCAAGCTTGTGATAGTGATTAATTGTCGAGATAAAATGAAGATAATTTCAGAACGACTGCTGTAACCTGAGACCAACTTGAAGAAATGCGACATCCTTTCAAAGTCTTTACAGTCTCGAAAGACTGAGAAACTGTTTACACTATTCTTCACGTCACATTCTACTTCGCTGGGGTTTCCTAGCTAGACGTTTTGAATTTCACTGCTTTGATGACGTGGACGGAAAAAACATATTTCATGTAAGGTTTAGCCTGCGTAGCTGGCCGTCTTGTTGGCGCGCGATGCAAAATTCGTAAGCGGCGAAGCCGCGACAGCGAGCGGCAAAGCCGCGACAGCGAGCGGCAAAGCCGCGACAGCGAGCGGCAAAGCCGCGACAGCGAGCGGCAAAGCCGCGAGAGTTGGATTTCGACCCTCTCCGCCCCAGACTCTCGCGGCTTTGCCGCTTGCTGTCAGCAAGACCGCCAGCTACGCAGGCTATGTAAGGTTCGGATGTGGCATGGTTTGTTATTGTTACAACTATCCTGTTGTTGTTATACAATTCACATCAAATATATTGAATCGCTGCTGGCCATAAAAGTAATTTAATATGGCTGTATTGTGTATAATGTATTTAATCAGTAGGTAGGCAATCACATGCATACTGCACATTGTGATTATGGACCTCCCGAATCCATGTAACATTTTACCGTAAACAGCGTTCTGAAACATCCACGTCGTCTTGTTCTCACGTCAAGCATCGATCTCAGTGATAACTTTTCACTCGGTCAGAACGGCGGTCTCGTTCCAGGCTGTCACCAGGCACCGCGTTCTAAAAGCGGTCGCGTCTCATATCTGTCCAAATAAGAACCTGCTTCATTTGTCAGGTTGAAGGGGTTCTTATATATTGGGGTGTGATATGCTAAATTTCAGCCTGCGGGCTAGTAATCCACATTTTTTATACGCTAGTTTTTACTGTATCGCAAATTTCGCTATATACATGTATACAAATTCAAGTGATTAAGAATTCGTAAATTATGACCAACAACATTACTGAAATGTACGATTATATAATCTGCTACAAACTGCGCAAATCATTTTCTCATCTGAACGGCATAGATCTTGATTTATTTCATATTATTGTTCAATATTTCGTTATAACGACAAAGAAACTTTTATTCAGTACAGCATACATATTCACATTTTCACATGACAAACTGGGTTCAGGGTGTTTACTTTATACAACCGATAAGAAAAACACCTCTTAATTGAACACGAGTTCTTGACAACAATTAAGCCACAAACTCAGCATAGATCATATAATATTATATAGTTACATTTCATTCAGTGATGAACTTTAAAGTGCAACTAACCCCAAAAATTTTTATTCGTTTAAATAAATGTACTTGTTATTTGAAACTTAACTGCGAAATTTGTTTTGGATTTGGTTGAATCCTCGATTTTCTGTGCCCCGGCAAAGTCACCAAAAACGCCTCCATTTTTGTTCACGACCGCGTTTTTGACTGGGAATGAGTTTAGCGGCTTGTGACGTAAGCCCGGGAACCTTAGATCCTTCGCGTCCACTCATTTCCTTTAGGAAGATGCGATACACATTCGAAAAGTGTGTAGAAACTCCTTCCAGGTGCGTTATTGGCCGTTGCAGCAACACCCCAGATTTAGAAAAAGGTATACTATACCATTTTATAGCGATCGTCGATAAATACGAAAAAGACGATGGATTTTGTAATCTCAAACGAGCGAAGTATAAAGTGGGACTGTGAGAGTCATTGATCAAGAACTCTGAAATTTGTCCGCGCACTTCTAGCAGGCCGACTTCCAAAGGCTATTAACCCGGTCAAGCCAACTAGCAATTCGACCAATTTTACCGAGAACCTATCTCCATCGCTGCTAAAAGATAACCAGAAAATTCAGTAGCTCGAGTGTCGATCCGTGATATCGCGCATCTGTAATGGCGTTAACATTTCTTCCTCGTGCGAAGCAATTTCGGGAATATTGATGAAAATCAAAGACGAATTTCTTTTGAAGGATAAAATAGTAAAAATTACAAAAGATTTGAACTCCAAAAGTTTTTCTGAGGCCGGGAAATAAGCGGTGCGATAAACCGTATACTCATCGTAACATTAATGCGGACCACCGTGGGAACACCACTTTCATTTCGCTTACCGAGGAAGAAAAAGTCATTTATTTGACGGTTTTTACTTCAAAATTAACTTAGTTCGCTATGGTGGTTATTTGGAGTAGCAACGACAAACGTTTGAGGATGTCAAAACTGTAGTGATGTGGCTTGTTTCCTTTCAGCTTTGCTTCAATTTCCAGGCCCGAGCAGAGCGCGCGCGGAGCAAGCCGATTTTCAATCGATCGACTATCTCTTGGCTGCGTCTCAAAACAAGCTTTATTGGATGGCATATAAATTGTAACCTCGCTAAACAGCAGTTATATGGTGTACGACAGCAGTAGCATTTTAAAAGCGAATCATGTTTGCAGTTTCCACATGAACACCTACAATAAAGGTAAGATAATAACACTATTCTGTTCTGTTTAATTTTCACTGAGAATGCGAATAATACATTTCGTAGCGACATGACAGCAATCGCGTTTGTTTACATTTACGCAATACTTGGCAACTTGCGACTCACCAAGAATCCCTCACATGTTCCGTGCCGTCCAATCTTTTTTGAAGCATTCGTTCTAAATCTTCATTTTCTTTAACTTCTTTGTTGTACCTTTTTAGCCATTCCTTGTCCGCCAAGGGTTCATCAGCACACATATATGCCATTTCATCGAGGCTTTCATTGCTTGTTGTGCGATCTACAACAGCCGACTCGATCTCATCTTCCACCTCCATGTCGTATTCCGGAATAAAACATGTCTCAGAATCTTCGGAATCATAGTTCGACTCCGAATTTCCGTCGCTGAAAGACATATTTCTTTGTGGGTAAAATTGCGATAGTTATGAAGACGTAAAGAAAAATAAATCATCCGAAGAAGTTTCTACACAATGTAAATCCCTCACAAAAGCCTCTTATCGCTATTCAGAACGTTCCCGCCGTTACGTCACAAGATCTCGACCCAGGACCCGAATAATGCACGGTTGTGGGACAGAAAATTCCAAGTTTAAACGGCTGTAGAAACGCGGGGATTTAATCGATTGCGATAATTTTTTCGCAGACGTGATCAGGGTAGCAAGGAAATGTATTTAAGCGAAAAAAACTTTTTGGGGTTAGTTGCACTTTAACTTTAACTTTTTAACCTTAACCCTATTCAGACCGGGCTTTTTGGTCTTTTCCGACTGTGGGGGTGGGGGATTCCAAACAATGTTTATTTTGACGTATGAAACAAAATACTGACGTCATTTGCGTAGAACTTATGTCATTATTTTCGAACAGCCGCCATCTTGGATCCGCCATCTTGATTTCTGGATTTTACAAACGCCAAAAAACAGCAGAAAGTCATTGCCAGAATATATTTCTGTCTATTTGAGAATTGTTTGCATACAAATATAAAACGTGGGTAATTTGAGGTAACATTGGTAATTTATTTAAAACACAAGGAGTACGTAATTTGATACCTGTAACTCCTATTTCACAGTTGGAAGGTATTCATTCTTTAGAGTTTTATATTGATATTTATTGCTGATCCGGTCTTTTACAATCAAAAGTTTCACAATTGTCCTGTTTAGAAATATATCGCTGCGTATTTGGAGCAGTTTTGCTCTTTTGGATAAACCGCAACATTTTAATATGAGGGTATCCGTAGTTGATTTCATTTGATGTATTGATTTAGTTAAATAGCCGGTTTCGAGATACGAGATTCAACGCTACACTGAGAAAATTACATGTAAAGGCTGTACTTAAATTTTACAGTATCAGAGAAGAGCTGCAGCTAGTACTAACACGTTATTTCATGTTTATTTTTCTTATAGAAAATATATTTCTAGAAAGGACTCCGCAATTAGCGTGATTAGCGTCTTATTCTACTCGCTAACATGGTATGACGGTTTATTTTACTGACAGAATAATACTTAATTTCCAATGTCCAAATTTTCCAAGTGATAAATATAATAAATAAGGTTTATTCTGATGTTGTTTTGATTTGAATTTGTTATGTACCAGACGTCGTTTAGACCGCTCAAACTTTGCCTTCAGTTTGCCCCTCGCAAAGACATTCAAAATACACCTGTATAAAAAGGCCATATATCATTATATGTGATACAACAATGGTGGATCATGAAGATTTTGTGCCTAGTATTGCCCCACTGCCGTACATATTGCGGTGCATATTCATTCGTGTTAGTAACGAAAGATAAATGTCAGACGTTTTAGTAGTAAATGTTAGTGTGTTTCTAATTAATAAAATAACAATAATTGTTCTTGTTAGTTATGAGATAAATTAGTATTACGTATTTAGTATTATTTGTTTTAGTATTAATACAGTTAGTTTCCAGTGTTACGTTAGTATTAGCTTTTAGATATATAAATATATAGATAGACTTTTATTTAACGTATTTAATTTATTGGTGTTATTATTAAAAGCAAAATATTTTTTGAGGTTACGAAGCAAGTTTTAAAAGCAGTTGCAAAGAAAACCCAGAAAATTTGGTATTAGAATCATTAATGGCTTAGAATTTACATTAGCATTGTTATTATAACATTAGTGTTAGTATATTTATTTATTTATAGTAGTAGTTTATTAATATTAGAATTATTATGATTGGTGCTGATTTTTATATTAATAGTACTACGTGCTGTTCAATTAGAGAAATAATTTTGATAATTGGATTGAATGGTATCTTAGGCTAATAGTATGCTATAGTGTTGAATTTAGTATTGGCATTGGTATCAAAAATGGCAGCATGCGCAGTAGCTAAAGGTACAGTCTGAATTCAAGACCGGGCGGAGCTTAACTCATGGTTTCCATAGTATGAAGCGACTAGGAGTAATACTGCTTCCCTCAGATGGGACGCAGGTTATTCCAGCATTTTGTCAGATTGCCCTGGTGCACTGTGAGAATAAAGAGGCTTGCACAATGACAAAACATAATCAACCTGGCCATGAGTATATCTTGTATTATATGATAGCATTCGTGTTAGTGTTGTTAGCATCATCAGCAGCATGAGCCTCAGCATGAGCATCAGAATTGTTATTAGAAGTGATAGATACAATATAATAGCGGCAGATATGCTAAAGGCGCGCCATTGTAAATCCCATACAGATCTGACGCGAATACTGTATCGAGCTTATGACATAAATGCATCTAAATGTTTATGTTTATCTTGGCCATACAAATTATTTTAGACGAGTAAATGGAAGGAGAAGTTTAGGTAAATCAGAACGAAATCTGTATTTCATTAAACAGTCATTTATTATTATAGTATTATTTGCATTAGCTTATATTGGTATTGGTATTAGTGTTATGAGCATAAACATTAGTATTATATTTTATTAGTTTTTAAATATATATTACTATTAGTATTATTATTATTGGTATTAGCATTAGCATCAGTATGAGTATTAGTTTTTAATAGTATTTAAATATGTATTACTATTAGTATTAAGTATTAGCATAAGCAAAAGCATTACAATTAGCATTATAATTTTAATTAGCATTAGCATTAGTTTGTATTAATAACTTAAATAGTGTAACTATAAATGCATTAAAATTGGATTTCTATTGATGTTATTATTAGAATTAATTTGAGGTCCCATTCTCCTAACGAAATCTGTTATTTTTCCATAATATATTCCGTGTACATAAAAGCAATACTATTAATTCGATACCCTCAACGAATCATCTCTAAATTATTCTACCATTTGGTGTGTTGCTCGATCTCATTTCGATAGCGTTTTGTCGAGTAATGCGTCATAAGACATATTTTGATTAGAATTCGAAGACCTCACCTTTCTAAAAACTTGTGCTATGAAGACAAATGCTCTCAAAAAACTGACAGATTTAGTAAATATTTTGAATATGTTGATTTATCGAAAGCGCATTTTTGATTCATTTCGATTCGATTCATTTCAATCGCCTGCGCCGAAGCCAAATGACGATGATGGTGATAATGATGATGATAAATGGGGCATGTTTATTTTAACGGGTAAGCTTCGTTAATTATATCCATTAAGCGCAACTGTTCGCAGAAAGTGATGTTAAAATACGATAGCTCGAATGCTTGGCAGTGGTTGGTTGGATACTGAGAGACAGGCCATTAAATGATTGATTGACATACGTCAAATAGGTATGACTTATCTAGGATGAAAATACTAAATTATAGGACAGTTTAGATTTTGTTAGTTGAATTCAGAGCCGAGGTGAACGTATAGCACTGTGGGTTATTTTCTGACATTCAAGTGTGTAATAAGTGCGCGATGAAGAAAATTTTAGTCATATGAGTGATACGGGAGTTAGTGTACATGTGTGATCGATAACGAATAAGTGCGTGATAAAAACAAATATTATATTATTAGTTGTGACAAGTTTATTAGTTGTGATGTTATTTTGATTTTACAAGATCAGTATAATTTATAGTTCGCTCCCATCATGATCAGACAACTTGTTTAAAGTACTGATTAGCTTGTTAGCGATGAGATAATTAGTGATGATCACTCATTTTGGTTATTCCATGTTGTCTTAAGAGCGGATTCATTTGAAACATATGCGTATACTTGTCGCATTTCTTACGAGTACCCGGTTTCAAATGAATGCGTCGATAGCCCCAAATCAAATCCCATGGGTCAACATGTCCGCCAGAGTCTTTGTCATTTGAATCCTCTCGGGAGTGGTTGTAAACCAGCCATATCGAACGTGAAAAAAACTCCTTCAAATTTGGAAGCTTGTGAAATTTTTACATTAGCTTATAGTCCTTAATTAAGCGTGTAAATTTCAATGCTGTGAGTTCACTATTCGAGAACCTATTCTTTTGCGTCGCATTCCTGGTAACGCGTATAGGGTATGTGATTAATCAATGGCGTATCGATTAATCGCATTCAACGTCGTGGTTTCAAATACGCCCAGAATACGTCAGCGAACTTGCCAAAGTGGCCCGAAATTAACATCGCATTCCGAATATTTTTTATGCACAAATTTTTTGGATTCACTACCCAATTGTCATTTTTTTCTGATCTTTAGATCATGGAACCAAAAAAGGCAGGATTCCGCACAGCCCATACCTCAGCACAAATGCGATTATTTTGTTAGGGGAACAATAGCCCAACAATTGGGATGAACGAACAAAGAAACAATAATTACGGGAGCAAGATATTTGTGACAGCCACGATGCGTTAGCTTGCTGGAATGTGGAACTGCACGATACCCAAATTCACCGCTTTGAATATATAGCGACTAATTGCTTTGCCATTGATTAATCGCATACCCTATACGCGTAACTAGGAATGTGACGGAAAAGAATAGGTTGTCTCCTCGCTTTCCACTATACGCGTATGTTGGCAGTGAATCCGCCTAATTATAATAAACCCCAAATAAGTAGCACTTATAGTAGCACACTTTTCTGAAATAACTCGACCTCGATCAGTTGCCAAACCGTGTTTGGATAATCAGCAGTTACGATATCATAAGGTGTAGCTTCAAGCCATTAGCCAGATGTTGGTCATTATAGTGGAGACCTCTTAGTGCTGGAAACATATTTGTCTCTTATAGTTCCACGATCAGCGTTGAATGAGATGATCGGGTCCTTCATTCGCACCTGTTGTCTGCTTCAATTGGCTATAAAAAAGTTAAAGAAAAATCTTAAAATTATCGTCGTTGTGACAAGAAGTATAACCTTGGTTTCTGAAGATATTCTCGGTCCACTATGTTGTAGCTGCTTGCATGTTCGCGTTATTTCGTAAAAGCCCTTTTAATAACTTGGATCTGTCACTCTTTTAGTGTTGTTCAATCATATTTAGCGTACCGTGGTCGTAGTCCTTCCGATCCGCAATCTAATTATGAAACAAATATAGGACCTTTAATATCTGCAGCCATTGTAACTGTTTGATTTTTGAAATAGTATGTTTGAAAACGTGTTTTATCACTCACCTGTTGTTGAACACGGTTGTAACCAAAGATGGAGCGGGACGCTTGTCATTAGTCACCTGCCATTGACTTTAACGCCCAGTTGACTGCTTACAAACTGTCATGGGATTTTGAATTCTCGCTGGTGTTCATTCATTGTCATCTCGTTGAATTGTTTAACAACAACCAGATGAACAAAAATATTTCTTTCGTCTAGTTGTCCAATCCTGTTCAACTTGCACTGGGGTTGTCTTTGCGGCTTATTTTGCCCAGGGGCGGTGACGTATGGTAACTGTTTCGTTTCTGGCTAGCGGGCATCGTCTCTAACTCTACTGAAGACAGATGTAGAGGTTGAAGTTTTTCAATCTACGGATAGCTGGGCGAAATAATGTTTCATTTTTATTTGCCGTTTCTGCTTGTAAAGTAGCTTGAAATTGTCTTTAGAGGGATGGTTTTACGCGTATGATAAATATTATTTCCTTTGTGTCTGTTCACCTTGAGATATAACACATTTTTGACGGCATTCTGTTGATAAAAAGACGAGATGTAAATGAAAATACATCAGAACTGTTTTAGGATGTACAAAGATGTCAAAGATATGAAAATATCGCTTTTTACTGACCTGGTTTCCGGGTGAAATCGGTGACCCTGCTAACACAGCATGAAGGCTTGCTGACAGTTTGAGCGACTAATGTCAGTTTATTTTACGCAACAGATATCATAGCACCCGACAGATGAAATCATTTTCGATGCTCCTTGAATGCTGTCTTCTCATTGGTTACAAACTCGATTTGTTGACGTCATAAACTATTCATGCGTACTTTAGGCGGATGACTGTTTAACTACAGGGAAGGAAACATAACAGGTTATTGGGTTTTTATTTACCGACGGATTCATATTACCTGCTTAAGATAAGTGATCGTGTCATGAAGATATAGTGAAATGTCTTAAGATTTGTCAAGCGTTTGACGTCTGGTAATAAAAAAAGCGTTTATTGTCATTAGAATCTTCTGTTAGTAGAAAATTGCTTACACACGAGTCCAGTATTGTTCAGCTATTCGCTTACAGGTAGACCAAAACTTCGTTAGTCCGCGAACGCGAGTTGCAAGTACTGCACATGCGTAAACAAACATTCTAGGGTGGCGAAATAACTACCTGTATGGCGAAAATTAATAACAATTACCAGGTAACATTTTTATTCATTCAACACTGATATACAGTTTTAAAGTCATACTGCTGTTTTACGTAAATTTGATCCAAAATAACACGGTAAAAAGAAGTGATTAAGTTGAGTGATTTAACCTGTTGAAATGTTCAAGAGCCATGATGTATCACCCACTTCACTTTAAACTTATTTGGAAATCTGCGCTCACCCAGAAAGTGCAAACATCTGTTTTGTTAACGCCATTTTATTTCTAAACTCTCTTGATTCTTGGAAATGGACAGCTTAGTGACCATGCTGTTCAATACTAGCTAATACTAATTTGAACACTTGGGGGAAAAGTGGGAAGGGGATCGTTAGTAAAGAGCATTTGGCGGTAGATCAAGACAATTCTATAATTGACAATTTTCGTTATTCTTGTCACCTGTTTGTTTAACATTCATATTGTTAGGAGAATTTAGACATTTGTCAATCTTGATAAATAAACTGCTATTAAATGACAGTACCTTTGCTCTTGCTACTGAGGAAAATTATGGAAATAAAATGCTCTAAAAATAATAGAACGTACTCACGTTTTAGACACAATGGCAAACGTGTTCTTTTGACGTCGCAGACAAGTCCGCGACGGCGGCAAACTTCATACGACGGCTGCCGGAAGTGGGTCTGCCAGCATTTTGAGATTCCGCTAACCCTAACCCTAACCCTAAACCCGAACCCTAACCCTCTCGCCCCAGACTCTCGCGGCTTCGCCGCTTACGAATTTTGCCTTCGCGCGCCAACAAGACCGCCAGCTACGCAGGCTACATTTTTCCGAGACATAAAAATGTCTTCACGCGCCTCATGCGCCCTCGGAAAGGAAATGACTGCTTTATAGCTAGACTACGGATGAATCATACCCATCTTTTATAACATATATCCATAATCGTACCACTGTATACCCAATTTAAAATCCCTCGGTATACCGTACTGACCCAAAACCTGTAGGTAGCCGTAGTAGTGAATTGTAGAAGGCATCCTAACAATGGCTTAACAATGCGTACGCTTGTCCTCAAATATCAGGGCCAGAGATTCCAAGGTGCCTATTGGAAAAGAGAATTTCCAGATCAAGCAACGTCACGTCATACATTCCGCGCTGCGGACAGCTGGGTGACAGTTTCAGATGTCTTCAAGACTGGCCAGCGGTCGGTTTATCATGGCGAGCAGATAATCAAGGCCGCATGGTGGAGAACACTCTGACCAAAGGCACACCTGAGTGTCCGCTGAAGAAAGGTAAAACTTTTGTTTGAGTTATGAAGGGATTTCACCAAGAATCTAACCAAGCATCTGTAATTTCACTTTGAGTAGTGCGATCTACAGTTATCGTAGACATCTTAGTCGTTCTGTTTCATTAGATAGCCATGCATTTCTTGATCGAAATGATTAAGTATAGGGAACAAGTGCTGATGTTTGTGACAATTCTTAAAATAAAGAAGCACCCGAGGAGTTTACTCTTCTTTTCCGTGACGGAATTCCGACCGAGATAGGTAGTTATTCCCACGCTGTATCTCAAGGATATCTTTCAGTGGGAGAGCAGGAAATCAGGGGAGCGGAGAAGCAGAGGACAGGAGCAGGCTTGCCGGGCACAAGAGGTTGGCGCGTGCCTCTCACTTCTATACCCCCCCCCCCCCCCATATTCAAATTTATTAGCCGTCGCGCTACCGTTGTATATATATACATTAGTGTTATACGGTCATGTGTCTCGAATTGCTGCAGGGGATGTTCTCCGCGATATTCTCCGCTCCGCTCGTTGGAGTATTGTCGTATTCATTTATTTCCATCTTACCCTTAAGCCTGGTTTTCATATAATCATCCCGATCATCCCAGTAGTTTCGTAAGCGATCGTGACGGTCATATGGAAAGACTACCACGTCTATCGAGAGGACGCTGATCATCGAGACGACCGCAATGCTTGGATCGCTTCAAACTATCAGGACGATCGGGACGATCATGAACGAAGCCATTTGATGGAAACCACTCTCAGGCGATTGGTATGATCGGGGCTATCTGGCTAAATCTATCCCGGAATGCATCGGATTATCCCAAAATTCATTACTCTTTCTGCGTCCACCCTTTTGTTCTAAAACTCCCGCCAAAATAATGTTATCGGACCCAGGCCCGAACCAAGCAGTCGCGTGTTTTATCGAGTCGATTATTGGAAACCTAAAATCGTCCGAATTGGCCGATCTTCCAGGTCGCTTCAAAACGTTTTGAGACGATGGGGACAGTTCTATGAACTGAAGACGCTGACTTTCTTGTTAACTGCTAAATATTCAGTCATTTGGATCAGCTAGTGCTATATAACACAAGTGAGACGAAATTCAAACAAACTATTGGCTTTTAATTTAGATTTTAGGAAAACGTTTGTGTGCATTGTGCCAGCTACGAACGGATTAGTAAGTTATTTAGTCGCTTATTTATTGATCTACGTATTCCTTAGTTTGTCCGAAGAATCAGCCGATGCAATCGAATTGCAACCCAAGCCTCTGCAGGCTTGTGAGGTGTGAAAATGATACGAGTGACGTCAGGTGTAGAATCAACCCATGTGGTACCTGCAGACCACAGTGCTATAACGTCAAAGGAAACCCAGTTCAAAGTCCACGCGGTCAGTGAAAATAGTGATATACAGTTGAACCTTTCTATATAGACAGGTGGCCGAGGTAGATCAGATAAGCGCAAGGTCGGGACGAAAAATCCTGGCCGTTGTGGAGAGCTGGCTGTTAGTCCGGGGGGGGGGGTTCTCCCCAAAAATTTGGGTGGGGTGAGCGGCACGCTTCTTGAAACCCTTACCCTATTTCAGACCTGACCCTTAAAATTTCGGGGAAAATTTCCCCATTTTAAAGTCAAAATGGCAAAAATCTATACCCTATTTCAGACCAGTAGGCAAAACATATACCCTATTTCAGACCAAAATGGTCAAAATCTATACCCGTTTTCAGACCAAAACGGCTCAAAAACCATACCCTTTGGCGCCGCACATACCTATGGGCTGTTAGTAGAGGCCGACTGTACTTGCTGGTTTTCTTTATTCTTTTAGTTAATACCACTGCATGTAACTAAGAATATTTGTCTGGTTGCACTTACAAAGCCAAACATTCAAAAAGGTTACTTGTGTAGCGTTTGCACTTGGTCGCTTTCTTGTGCAATGTTGACAAGCTAAGCTCTTTCGATTTATGGCGGATGCATAAGGACTAAGGGTAAATACCTCACGAGACTAAAGTTTCACCCGCATGCCAGTTTCTGTAGGTTAGGGTTACCCAAACAGTACGCCGCCTCTTTGAACTCTCGAGCGAAGAGGGGCAATGTGAGAGTAAATTCCACGTGCCTCACCTATAAGAACACAACACAATAACCCCGGCCAGGGCTCAAACCCGGACCGTTCGATCTGCAGTCCATTAGGCCACTGTGCCTATTGCCAAGGACTATTGGATGAAGTGGATCAATTTTCAGTGCGAGAAACTGTACGGGATATGTGTACAGCCGTCTACTGTACTTGTGGTCGCGAGGAAATGCTCAGTATATAGCTAGTACTGTAGTGGTCATGCGTGGCCAATAATGCCTCTTTTCCATTTTGCAGCCCTTACAAAGTGCGAGTATAAACGCCTGAAAATGAGATATCGCCAATTTGATGAGATGGTTCCGAGATATCGATGTAATGAAGACGGAAGCTTTTCTGACATTCAGTGTTTTCCTGAGGTTAAGAAATGTTGGTGCGTTGACGAACATGGACACGAAAGGAATGGTACTAGACAGACAGGGAAACCAACAAATTGCAGGGCCTGGGAACCAGGTATATAGCAACGTCACGAACTAAATTGTTTGAAAATATTTACTTCAGTATTGGTGTTGCTTTTGTTGTTGTTGTGGATTTGCACCGAAAGCTTATAGTTTATTACGATGACCGTTTAGTTGCATAAATTATTTTCAGTTATATCGT
The DNA here is from genome assembly GCA_029204205.1 of Desmophyllum pertusum. NCBI lineage: Eukaryota > Metazoa > Cnidaria > Anthozoa > Scleractinia > Caryophylliidae > Desmophyllum > Desmophyllum pertusum. The sequence continues at coordinate 649,780 of MU827791.1, read as the reverse complement.
GTTTCGTCGTTTCAATGAAATGGCCTTACATGATCAGTATTGTATACTGGTCCATACTCTATTGCATATCTCGTAAATTGAAAATTAACGGTCATTATGTCGTTTTAGTTTTGTCGCCCTGTCAATCATCTCAGCTAAACATCAAGAACCTGAAGGAACTCTTAAGCAAGATGGCTGCAAACTACAGCGAGACAGCAAACAATCTGAAATCCAAAGCTGAAAATACAAGCCTTAAACATGTGAACCAAAGCCATCAGCAACGGCAACGATACCGAAGACATCAATTGAACCAGGAAAGAATGTGCCGCATGATAGCAAGAGATATATTGAATATGTTGAGGTATATCACTGAGCCAAAATGTGCAGCAGACGGGAATTACGAAAGCATCCAGTGTGGTTCGTCTGGAAGAAGGTGTTGGTGCGTTGATGTAAACGGAAAGATGGTAGGATTTATGAAGTCACGTGACAAGCTGAACTGTTCTGCTAAAGGTAGGAAACACAAACTTCTAATGACTCGGAACCTTCCCACCATCAACACAAGAATCCATCCCATCCTTACCATTAGCGAATCATTTAATTTTACAGACCAGCCTTTATTTTTTTACAAACGCAGGATCGTCGCAGGCCCAATGATTCAACAATTTAACCCTTAATTAGTTTGAAGAAACAAGTTCACTGCTACGTCGCGAAACTGTACCCATGGAAATTACCAAGAGAAAAATACGTACACGCGGAGGGTCTTTATAAAGTATTTTTTAACATTTTTTGCGTAGTAAACAATTACTTCAATATATGAGTTTGGGTAAAAAAAAGTATCCCTTTATTATTAACAAAGTGATTCGTTTCTAATGAAATTGTTGTACTGCGTCGGCGCCACTCGGCGGGGTCGGCAGGTATTTAAGAGACGTCCTTCGTCGGAGCAAACGAACGTCAGCTTCTCCAAATTCGCTACGGCGGTTAATTTACCTTTATCAACTTCGAGTTGATAATCAACTAAGTATGTTATTAATAAATACGCTTTTATAGTTAAGTGAAGTTTTGGTTCTAGAAATAACGCACTTTAAATCAGAGTCAATTATCAAATCAACGGAGGACTGCAATACCTATATGATCTGCTTCTGCAATACCCATGGTTTGTCGATATATTACATGTTCCAATTCAATTAGGTGATGGCGATACCATAATAAGGATGTTTTCACAGGCAACGCATATTTTGTACATCGTATACAAACTTTAAGTTCGTTCCTCCCAACTTTTTTCTACGTCCCGTGACTTAACATGTGACATCGTCGAGGGTGATTTTCTTTTTACTACTAAAACTATAAGGATGATAAGCATGTTTAAGGTGATTCCATCGAAATAAAAGTTGCAATATAAGGTTTCTGGAACTTCCTAGTTGAACATTGCGATGTAATGTTTCAAAATATAGAATAAAAAGAATAGATTATAGGTCACGGTGCTCGTTTACGAGAAAACGATCATTTACCTCTTTAGCGAGCATTGCCACAACGAAAAAGCCTCCATGCTTTTAATGTGCGCGCGCTAATTACGGAGGATGCGCGTGCAATACTAAGGAATCGCACCTTAAAATTGTTTAAATTGCATAATTGTAACAACAATTTGTGTATAAGGTTTAACACGCGTATTTATATATAATTTATTTACTTGCAAACAGGACGAGCAAACGTTTGCCCTTCAATGATGAGCTATGGATCCGGAGCAGGCACGATGCAACGTCAATCAATTCCGGCGTGTAGAAATGACAGTGATTGCTCTGACCCTAAAGTGTGTTGCAAGAACAACTATGGAGGGCGAGGGTGTGTGGATCCAAAGATGCCAGACAGTATGTTATAACTTCATAAATAAATAAGAATAATTAGAAAGACATTGTCGCGTAGTATACTTATTCGTTAGTGTAAATAAATGTTCTCTAAAATTGACAATTTTATCCAATTTAAATTCATACTAATGTTGTAAGCCCGTGTACAATCTTCTCCCATTTAAAATATTTTGGGATTTGTGCAATATCCGTCTGCTTAAATTCGACGAAAGCTAAAACGGCGCTATTACAGTGGAACCCCGCTTTACGGACACTAGTTAATACGGACACCCGCTTATTACGGACAGTTTTGTTTGTCCCGACGACACATATTTTCTCTTATATCAGCCCGCTTAATACGGACACCCGGATAATACGGACACTTTTTCATGTCCCTTTGGTGTCCGTATTAACCGGGTTCCACTGTACGCTGTATAAACTCAATTAAACTATTCCAAACAGTATGCTTGTCTTGCGCTTTTTTTCGCTTTTCGATTTATTGATGACCTTGAGAAAAAATTAAGTACTGCTCGTATTTACAGGACGTAATAATTTTGTAGTTGTGCCTCGCGATTTCAAAATGTGTCAGCTTATGAATTCCGGCTTCCTTTTTAGTCAAACCCGGAAAGTGCCCCGTTATACCCAAGTCCATCAACTACACATGCCCATCCAAATGCAAGTCCGATACAGACTGCAGAGGAGATATGAAATGCTGTGGAATGGGATGCGGTAAGAGATGCATTCCTGTCAACAAACAAGGTAAGAGATGATGCGTGTTTGGTGACTCAATATCTGAAGGGGCTAGAATGTCAAGGAATGAAGTCAGACGCCCAGTACGTATAACCAAGAACAAAAAAGAAACACATTTAAATAAATCACAAAGGTACGGAATAAAGATCTTGCTCAGACCAGACTGGTGACCTAATGGCTAGCACGTTTTAATTAGACTCCATCGAATGGTCGGGGCTCGAGCGCTAACCGTGTCATTGCGTGGTGTTCTTGGGTAAGATAATTTACTGTCACAGTGCCTCTCTAACCAGCAAACTGTCAGAGAAACCTGACAAAATGCTGGGGAGTAACCTGCGATGGAAAAGCACCACATCAAGGGGGGAGGGGGGGGGAGGTATCAATACTCCTAGTCGCTTCATGTTAAACGCCGGTCTGTTCAGCGACTAGCTAGATTTCTAGCCTGCGAGCAAGCTCTCTTAAGGTTTTTCGGGGGGTTGGGGGTGGGGAGGCGGCGAGAGAAGAAGATGTAGTGCAATCTACATGACGTTTTGTTATGTACTCCTGGTGTGTTTCATAATATGCTTATTTATCATGATGTACAATGGTATCCATCATAATAATGTTGAATTCAGTGAGTGAATGTTTTCTTTTTTTGTATTATTTATATTATATTATTATTAAATGACAGTGTGTCCTACGAACAAACCATTCAAGCTGTGTATCTACGACAAATGCCTGTCATCCCCAGGCTGTCCCAGCCACCCTTCAGCCTGTTGTCGAATGAATTACTGTGGAGAATGTACTGCCGAATATTATGATGAACATGATCGAAAAATAGATTGTTCTAATGGTAAGCACATAAACTTCATTCTTCTTGTTTACTATCGTAAGGCTTTTATGAGCCTGCGATTCAAATGCGAATTCCAATCAACCGTGTGGAAATTGTCACCTGACAGACATCAATTTCTTGAATGCTTGGTGCTTCCTTTAAGACTGTGAACGTTTTATCTTAGATACAGCTGAACCCCAATTAAGCGGTCACCTTTTAAGCGGCCACCCCCGGTTAAGCGGTCAGTTATCAATTAAGTCACGAAATTATTGTCAGTATAATACTGTAAATAAAACCCTTATTAAGCGGCCACCCCTATTAAACGGCCGCGGCCACCTTTTGACCGTCCCGATGAGGGCTTTCCTATTGTTCTTACCCCGATTAAGCGGCCACCAAGAATCTAATACACGTAGCTATAGTTTGGCCTTGTTTTGAAAAACCTGATGACTGATAAGAGTCCGAAATAGAAGGTGACGAATGATTAAAACATTCAAACAACATTCAAACAACAGTTGTCACAAGCCTCCAAGCGTGTTGTATTCAAATAAAGTGACGTTTATACCACGCCTTATGCTAATTTCTGACGAAACCCCGTTTAAGCGACCAACCCCGATTAAGCGGCCACTTGCCATTTCCCCGAGAGTGACCGCTTAATCGGGGTTCGACTGTATATATATATATATATATTTTTTTTTTTAAATTAAGACCAAATTGTTACGGGTTTGTTTCGCAGCAACCCAGTGCCAGAAGCAGAGACATGCGGCGACGGAAACATATAAGAGGTCGTTTCTTAAAGTCTTTGGTACCTTGCCAATGAGCGTTCAAGAAAAATTTAGGGAAAGGAACGGAGATGAGGCAGATGGAGGAAATGAAGGAGGAATACAAGGTCGCAACCAAGTTGGAGGAGGAAACCAGGGCGGAAGGCCAGGTAGTGATACAGAAGAGGACATCAAGGTGGAAGTCAAGGTGGTGGATCTGGTGGATCTCAATACGGGGGAAATCGAGGGATTAAAGGTGGGGTAACGAACGGGGCACAACATGGACGCCAACGTGGTGGATCAGACGGAAGTCAAGGTGGACATAGGAGGGGCCAAGGTCAAGGTCAGGACTCTGGGGAAGGTCAAAGAGGTGGACAAGGTGGTACCCCCGGTAGAGTAAATAACGGGGAAGCTGGTGAAAGGCAACAGCGTGGCTCAGGAGGAGGCCAATTTGGACAGGGAAGAGGTGGTCGTCAAAACAGAGGACACATCACAAGGTATCAGTTAGATTAGATTTACAGTTGTAGCCAGCAACGTTTAAGCTCTTTAAGCTGTTTTTATTCCTTGGAAACAAAGTGGACTGGACTGTTTAATTTATGAGATGTTGTTCATAAAGAAGAAGAAGCCCAACCTGAACACGCAATCGGACTCCATCCGCGCAAAACTATTTGTTTAGACATATTTACCATGCACAATGCTAATTACGTTACTTATTGTTATGTTCTACCACCTCACACTGTATATATTAAGACAGTTTGAATTTTTTATTTTAGTCACTTGAAAATGATGTCATGTCGACATCGAAACATTGTGTTAAACTTTTCTCGCTAATTTTTAGCATCTTGAAAGATAACGTGGTCAGTATTTGTAAGGTCAAGAAGGAGCAAATTCAGAATGTGGAGGTAATCAGTCGATTTCAGTTCCTTTGTATATGCATGCATCCTCAAGGACTCAGAACTGTTATAATAAAGGGTCATTTCTCTACAAACGATCAGTTTAAAATTGACAAATTGGCTATAAAACTTGGACTTGATCAAATCCATTTTAAAATGATGAGGTATAAACGTTTATCTTGTGATTCAACCTTATATTTGGACTCATTGCTTCTTTCTGAAATATACTTACAGATGATTTCAGTTCTGCCATGCAAAAAAACTAGTCAAGTAACACGACCTAAAACCAGACGCATATACTTGGAATGTCGACAGAGATGATAAATAAATCATCTGGCGAACTTTGTTACCACTTGTATATTGCCGTGCTATGAGGTATACCAGGCATTAATCTAGTGCAACGAGCAAATTAACGATTTGTTTTACATTATGCGTTAACAACTGCTTGCACGCTACACTTATATCTAGGCCCGCTTCAGTCTCGAAAGACTATGCAGTACGTAAGCACACAATATTAAATTAATTAAAAGTATCCCGACTTACCATAACGATTATTAAATGTAACTCCACGCTTAATAATTGCAACTGTAATTATGTCCTTAGATCTCAAGGGGAAGCATCAAAGTAAAATTCGACATTGTCGACGAGGAGGGTGACTCGAATTCTCTGGAAGAAATTGTGGAAGAGCTACAGAAGGAGGTTTGTTTATATACAGTGTTAACAAAATGTATATACGCGGTTTCATTTTGACCAATTTTCCTGGATGGCGAAACGCTCTTAACGTTTTCTTTCCCAAGTTCAAAATATTAACTCTCTTTACTGATTGTCATTACATTTCTTTTAATGTTGGTTTTAAGAATTTGTTACTACATCAAGACAATGTTTTCTAGTTGATGAAAGATTTTCTCCCATCCCCTGTCGGTCTGTAGATGTTAGTATTGTTATGGTATAGGAGAACATTACCGTCTATGGTCCTCCATTTAAATTTTTAATTACTTTTCCCTTTGTTCAAAGTGTTGGTTTATCCTTATTTATTAGGAATAGTACAGTTTCTAGTTAAGCAAGACCACTGAATAAAAAGTTTAAAGACGCATTCTGTACAGGGTTAGTCTGAAATAAAATATTCACCAATACCAGTAAGAACACGAGCTATTTACAATCCTGTGCATTGTTTCATTTTATGCTTCAGCACTTTCCTGCTGGTACCTGTATGCGTCTTTAGACCTTTTGTTCAGCGGTTCTGGTTAACTTGAAACTGGACCATTGATCTCTCCCATACTCTTCTTCTCTTTTCAAATCCACACCCCAACCCTACCCCAACCCCGCCCCCTTCTTCGCCCTCTTTCACTCGCCCAACTCTCCACGTTTTGCGAATCCAAGATCATGCGGCTTTTAAAACACTCGAAGGAGATAAACAATCGCAAGCCCACAAACCCCCTGCATTGCAGGCTACTTTTCAAATATTAATTTTTCTCATCAACACGAATTTATTATTATTTTAAAATGTAATTATACAATCTAATTACACATCAGGTCCACTCCAGGAACTTTGTGGTCAAGATAGAAGACAAAGAATACCGCTCCGATGGCGAATTCCATGCTTCGGTGCACATTCGGCGTTATGACGACACGGCTGAGCCCACACGTCAGCTGTCACGTATGGAGACAATTGCAATTGGCTCCTGCGCAACCATTTGTTTCTTGGGGACTGCGGTGTCCATCTGGAAGTTCTGTGTATGTGATATAAAGTTGGCATTTTCAGTTTTTAAAAATGCAGATGGTGTTGTTTGACATGCACTGACATAATCCTGTTTGGTATCTCAGCCGGCTACTACCGTCTTCGGAAACTATACTCAGAACCTCGCTTTTCATTGGCACCTTAATTGACTACCTGTTTAATTTTGACCCTTAAATTTTATGCCTCATTAATAGGCTACTTTCGATCATGAAATTTCAATTTGATAGCGAGGCCTAGAAAACACAAACATAGCAAATTAAACAAACGTTTAGTCACTTATTTTGTAAGTGTCCTCTGTAGGCCACGCTATCTTAACCCTATTCTGCCTGGGCTTTTTTTCGTTCCTGAGCCTGGGGGGGGGGGGGGGGGCAGATAGTGCCCCCCCCCCCCCCCCCTATGTAACTCGAAAAGTATTGACGCTATGAAAATGAAACTTACATACTGTGTAAAGCATCCGAAACTCTTTATTTTAGTGGCAGTCACGTGTCAATTATGACGTCATACACGCCACAATGACGTCATACGTTAAAAAAATCCGCCATCTTGGATCCTAAATCTTGTATTTCTAAATTGTTCAGAAATGTCAGAAAATCTCCAAATTTGTTTTGAAAAAATCGAGAAAAATATAAAGATGCTAAAACGGCAAAGATTTTGGAAAGATTTTATCGTAAAAAGCAAACATTTTATGAAAACTGAAAATTAAGCTAAAAAAAACAACAAATGTGGGTAAAACGATCTGTATCTCGAAAGTTATTTGTGCTATAACAATGAAACTTATGTGGTGTATAAAGCATTCAAAAATGTTTATTTTAGTGACAATCACGAATCAATTGTGATATCATATCACGCCAAAATAACGTCATACTTTAAAAATGTCCGCCATCTTGGATCCGCCATCTTGGATTTTTAAATTGTTCAGAAATGTCAGAAAATCACCAAATTTGATTTGAAAACATCAAAAACAACATAAGGATGCAACAATTGCAAAGATTTTGGAGGAAACTATTCGTAGAAAACGGAAATCTCATGAAAACTGAAAATTAAGCTGAAAATACCAAATTTGGCTAAAACGGCCTGTCAAAACTTGGTTGCCATGGAAACATCAAGTCACGTGATCAAAATATTGACAGACCAAAATTTTCCCAGATAATGTTTAGGAAAATTCATAAAGTTTGGCTATGATTGCTTGAATGCTCTTTAAGTACGATAAATTGAAGTCAGCGCGGGCACTTTCTGCCCCCCCCCCCCCCCCAAGCAGAATAGGGTTAAGACTTTTAACATATCGCAAGTAGTGTACTGCATCATGTTTATGCCTTTCACGTGATCTAGGTTCGAGAGAAGAAAAAGCAGCCTGAAGACTGGAAGGACATGGCCAAGGGGAAACCTCCGGAGGTGCAGTGCGTCATACCAGAGCCTGGACCAGTATTTACCAGCAGCGTGACTGTTGAACCACCCTCTCCTGAAGCGATGCTTGAACCCAGTGTTTAAGTTCAGTTTGGAACTGTTTTAATGTAATCGTTTGTAGTTTGCAGTGAGCGTGTACGATAAAATTATGTAGAGTAGCCGTCCTGCCTAACATAACTTTTAATACTTTGTCTTTAGTTATGTCTTGGAACAAGCATTTTAAGGTAGCTCTGTTATGTAAAGCTGTATTAATTGCAATGATATAATAAAGTAAAGTGTGGAGAAAAAAAGGTACCTCTGTTATGGTAAGAGAAGTAACCACGATGAGCCAAGGTTATTAAAGTGTTCTGGTTAGACCTTATGTCCTAGACAACAATTAGAGTCATGTCAATGACAGCACTGTAGTTTCAAATCAAATGATTGAAAATTGCTAATACGTCTCTTGCTTTCTTGTCTTTATACTTTTAACAAGATCGGTCTACGAAATAGAACATCTTAGAAAGAAATGATGGAAAATTTCAACTTAAGCTTTGGTAGAAACACAATGAGAAAGACATCCTTTAGTCAGTGACACAAGCTACTCGGAAAAATAATTCTGAATTCTCCCAACAGGAGTCTGACCCCCGGGGGGACTCCGATGTGAAAGTGCTGGGGATACTCGTCGAAAAATGTGATGCTCGTCGTAAAAATTTAAGCCAAATAGATCAATCTGGGCGTAGCTAAAGCTTTTATTAGTTGAGCACTAAATATACCAGATTTCATGTCTCATCGGTGTAGACAACCAACTCGAACCAACACAGTATGACGTTTTTATTTATTCGTGTGCAACCTTGATGGCTAAACATATTGCCGTTGCTGAACACCTTAACTGATACCAAAACCTAAACCCTAATCAGAGTCCTTTTGAACATTGGACTCTTTTTGGAGAGACCAACTAGAAGAAAGGACAAACCATAACCACTCCGTGAAAGAGCGTTAATCCTATTCAGACCGGGCTTTTTTGGTCTTTTCCGACCGGGGGGGGGGGGGGGGCACCCTCCCTCCGTTTCTCGAAGATTATTAAAGCTACAACAACGAAACTTGGAGGATACATAGTACGTCCATAAATGTTTCTTTTGACGTAGGGAACACGAGAAGATGACGTCATATGACGTAGAAATTACGTCATGACTTCCAAGCAGCCGCCATCTTGGTTCCGCCATCTTGGATTTCTTGATTTTTTCCAAAACGTCAGAATACCACCAAAAATGACTCAAAATTAAACAAAACCAAGAAAATGATACTAAAATGATCAAAAAAGGTAAAAGTCATTGCCAGAAAGATTTTTTCATCCTTAGAAAACATGAAAATTCCAAATTTCCATGAACAATGACATGTCATACCAAATTGTTCCTAGATAAATTTTAGGTGAAGTCGAAAAGTTTCGCGGCTTTTTAATACTTCGATATTAAAAAAGTTATTAACGGTAAAAGTCTCGGCGGGCAGATTGCCCCCCCCCCCCCCCCCCCTCGTTCTAAATAGGATTAACGTTCATTTATTGAACCCAAGAAGGCGAGAACCATAACTGAACTTCAAATAAATAAATGAGATTGATATATCCCCAAATATACTGGCCTGACAACCTAGGTCAGTGAAGTTTTTATTATGATTCCTCTTTTACAACTAGTGCTTTGCCGATAACTTCATAGGATACATTCATTCAGAGAAACCGACAACGTTATGCACTAGTCAATTGAAACCCCCACCCTCCGGACCCGGAGCAGATAGGGGGATAATAGGGGCATGTATAGGCACTTTTGAACAGAGATCTGTCCCCTGGGGGTGGTAGATTAGATGTGTTTTGCTTCTTGTTTAAGTCCCCACCTCGGGGAATGACGGATATTTGACTGTGGTTGAAAGAAACTGGTACCGAAGATTACGTTTTGATCATCAATCGATCGTATAGCATCACCGTGTCATCCATCAGAGGGCTTCCAAGGGGTAAAAGCGACATGCGACACGGCCCTGAATACTGGCAACATGGGAATTGCTAAACAGCGACAAGCGACACGATTACGCTGCTAAAATGCGACAGCGACACAGTAAACACTAGAAAACGATGGCGACGTCTGCATTTACCAATAATAGTTAAAAATTGGCAAGTAAATATACGATAAATATAGCATGAAAGTGAAATGCAGGAAATGGCATTTCTGAGAGCTCAGATTTTCACAATTTCCCGGGGAGCAAGTCTGGCAGTTTATGCCTCCGCCGCTCACAGCCTACTGAGTTTGACAAATTAAAAGTCCGGTTTTCAGTTTCTCGCGTAAAAATTAAGCTATGGCGACATTTTACGTACACTACGAAAAAAGACAGCGACATTTACAGCTGTTGGTTAGGCGACATCAGACCTCAGAGGCATGCGACATATGCATCGCGACACGGCTACCCCCAGCTCTACCCCCTTGGAAGGCCTCGTCCATCAAGTTGTTAGGGTTAGGTTAGGTTTGGGGAAGTAAAGAAGGCTGTGACAGCCGATCCTATGGAAAGTCTATTAAGTAAAGCTGTAATGTGTGTTCAGAATACAAATTTGTAGCCACTGTATTAGCACTCGTTTATGATCATTTTGACATCGGTTAATTTCCACTGATTGAGTTTTTAAAATCAGATATTTTTGGTTCTGTTTTACAAATTTTTTTTTTTTCTTTTTTTTTTTTTCTTTTTAATAATCTTTATTCCATACACTGAAAGTACATACACACACACATAAACTTGCAGCTACTTTAAATTTGATTAACCTATTTACAACTCTTATAATAAGCAGAGGAGAGGTTTCCATATAGTATAGAACTGGTTCATTTGACCCTTGGAGTGAAATATGGATCTTTGTACAATGATCTTGTTCTTGACAAAGTCAAAAAATTGAACGAGGTTAGGAGTTTTTAGCTCAAATCTTTGTAGAAAGATGTGTCTTTTGCCAAGAAGAATATAGTAGTTGAAAATGCGGGTGCTTTTGTCTTCAGGCTTGTAACCATATAGTATACTTAACTCATCTGCTACGTGGCAGTCACCACTCTGGTGATTCCACCAGCTAATAACTGTGATCCAAAAATCCTTAATAATTTTGCAGTCTACCAACATATGAGACAACGTTTCAATTAAGTTACAGTGCTTACAGAGTGGAGAATTTACAATTTTCATCATGTATAGTCTGTTGCCATAAGGTAAAATATTATGGATTATCTTGTACTGGAATATGCTTAATTTCGTTTCTCTTGTTATATTAAAAGGAAGTGTGTAAATTGCTTTAAGCTTACTAGGGTCTACTCCTAGCCTGCAAAGCCTAGAGCTAGCTAATGGTTCGTGAAATTTTTTTTGAATTAACATTTTACGCATATTTCTACAGGTGTAATCTTTGGAACATAAAATCCTTGCCTTCTCTGTTTGATCACCTGATTTAGCACCCGACCCTAAAGCGTGCTTCCATTTGCCTGGTATAGCCGATATTAATCCATAGAACTTGGTAAAAGGCGGCTTAAGACCAGTTTTCCTGCAAAAATTTTCAAATTCTAAAAACTTGTTATTTTCATCCAGAAGGTCTCTAATTCTTTCTATTCCAACAGCATGCCAGTCTTTCCAGTATATTGATTTACCTGCTATGGTAATATTTTTATTATTCCACAAGATAATATCACTAGGGTTATTCTGTTCATGATCTTTCACCCATGATTCCTGGACTTCTGCCCAGGCTTTGAGAACGTCTATGTAGAAAACTGGCATGCTGTTGAACTTAAGAAGTTTTAAATCATAATTGCACTCGAATATAAAAAGACCACCAATATTTTCTAGGTAAAAGGATGGAATTGTCATCCACTGCTTTTCTGCACCTTCCTTCATTCTTTTAACCCAAGCACATTGTAGTGATTTGGAAACTGTGTTATATTCCGGTAAATCTAGACCACCCCTGTCCTTTGGTCCAATTAGAGTGTCTCTTTTAATTTTTGGTTTCTTGCCATTCCAGATAAATTTAGCAAGCATATTATTAACTATGTCTATCACTTGTGCTGGTGTGTGAATACAGGCGCTAGAGAAGATTAGTTTTGACAATCCTAGAGTTTTAGTAATTGTTATTTTGCCATACAACGATAGGTCGCGTTGAGACCAAACGTTAAAAAGCTTCTGTAATTTGGCTATTTTTGACGTAAAATTTTCCGTTTCACAGAGTTTATGGTTATATGAGAATGATATCCCTAAAGCACAGATGGGCCGTTGTGGCCAATTGATCTCAAAGGGAGTATCTGTCCTATTTGCATGTTTTCCGAGCCACATTGCTTCTGATTTAGAACGATTAAGTTTCAGCCCACTACAATCACTATAAATGTCCAGTAATTCCAGCAGTCTTCCGAGCGAGGATTCATCCTTGCAAAAAGAAGTGGTATCGTCAGCGTACTGAGATAATTTAATTTCTCTATTGCCAACTTGAATTCCTTTTATATTATTACGAGCTCTCAAATGCAGTAGACCTTGTCGCCAACATTTTATGGGTTGTCAAATACGTCACTGAATTTTCCGCGGAAAAAAAATGGACAAATGTATAAAAAGGTAGAAAGTTTAATAAGGGGAGGGGATTTGATCTCAATATTTTCCCCAGGGGTTGGGGGGTTTGGTGTAATTTTATCAGGGCCTTTGTCAAATCCCCCTATCTGCCCCGGGTCCGGGGGGATGGGGGGGGGGGGTGGGGTTTCAATTGACTAGTGTATTAAGCACTTACATATAATTTTTCACTGAAGCCACTTTAATAGAAGTTTAGCCAATTTTCTGTCAAAAAAAACTGTTTTAATTTGTACAATGGTTAGAAAAGCAAATCGGTAGTCCATTGCAAAATTTGTACCACTCTGGGAACCATTCATAATCAGTAACGATAAAATAAACAGCGATTCGTTTTCCTTTATCATTCAAATTTTGAAATCCAAGTCTGGGTTTCATGATGTGTTTACCAGTACACCATCGCCACAAGAATGTTTAATAGCACTACAAGACCGCTTACTCCAGCTACTGAGCTTGAGTTGCACATGTCTTCCTCGCAACAATCTATCTCACAGTTTGAAGAACCAAGATGTACCTTACATACGGGATTTGCTGTTTTCTCGCAGAAGCTCTTGGGTCCGCAGGACTTTGAAAACTGTTGAATGGTTCTGTCATCGGTCGTGTAGTGAACCTTGTAGCACACTGCGTCACTTCCGGTACAAGATACACGTGATAAGCGGGTGGTGTCGCACTCTTGCCAAGAGTTTCTGCTTGAGCATTTGTGGCAGTTCAGACCAAGTGCTACAACGGAAGTCAGTAGTATTCATTTAACAATGGCATACCGTATGTTTAACGATTAAACACCGGATGTTCAAATAAACGCGGGGCCTATCAGGTCGATTTTTAAATAAATGCCCGTTCCAACAAGAGCAAACTGATTTTGTCCATTGTTGCGCCTAATATAACGATAAGATAGCCAAATCAGTTGTCATTCACGTTGAAGTTACACGGTTTGATTGTCATTGACGCGCTTAGAAAACCGTGATTTGAAACCTTAATTACGACTGCGTTAACTGCAGGATTCTTATGACTTGACGAAATTAAAGAAAACAACAGGGGTCCGGCTCAGGGTATTGGAAACTCAATCAAACGAACAATATAAGAACATGATCAATTTGGCTGAGCTAAAGATCTAAACACCCTAGATAGATTTGGGACTGGATAAAATTCAATATTATTATACGAGCTAATTCCATTACTTAAAAATTTAATAAAAAGAGTTTCACCCATCTATAAGTGCTGATAGTAGCTCCATTGACTATGCCGAATCTTTATACAGCTTCATGCAAATAAAGCGGAAACAAGTGTAGGCCTATTTTTTGCTGACAATCACTACGTGTCTCGCCGACAAAACCAATATAAAGAACCGCACGATACACTGCATAACTGATACAACGATTAATTGACTGTCAATAACTTTGATTTGGGCTCAACATTCTGCATTTCATTAACTGCATGATTGCACCAGTGTTTATTAATATTTGCTTGTCTGGAAACTTTGATATTGTTGAAAAACCATATAGCGGAACTGATCAAAATCTACAGAATTTCCAAGTTTGCTGGAGAAGGTTTCTCACTGCTTCTCTTGTTAGTAATAGTCTATTTTTGTGATATTTATTTCAATTCAATTCTTGGTTTGCAACTGACGTCATCGCCGCCATGTTGGATGACCAAACAAAAGAATTCTAATTAGTTTTATTGTTCCTGTCATCCAACATGGCCGCCAGGGTCTTTGTCATTTAAATCTCTCGGGAATGGTTGCAAACCAGCAATAGGCAAAAAATTAGTGGTAATGCAACTAATTAACGAACGTTTATGACAGAAGAATGAGATAAGAATGTGAAGTATTCACTCGAACAAATGCACCTCTCCGCCGCCTCCATCCGAATAACAAACCCCATATCTCGCAACAGTCAAAAGAGAAATAAATACCCTGGGACGTTCTAGGGAGTGTTTTCAGAATATCCATTCAAAATATTGACTTCGTTTGTTAGCTCCCTCCGCCTAGAATAACTCATTTTTGATAAACGCTCCGGGCATTTATTCAAGAAAATACAGTATGTACGAAAATGTAGAAGACACCAAACAAGGTTAGCTACTACTCAATGATAAATCGTCAGATTATACAGTGAAATAAGTGTTTGAATCTGAAACGCAACTAAACTGACAATACTGATTCAAATATATTTTCATGATGACGAAGCCATGTCCTGTCTTAATTGACTGGTTAGGCGACGAACACTGCATCGGATCAGATAGAACAGATCAGTGTGTAGGACTGTGATTAAATTGATCCGTGATATAAACGAAGAAAACGATCCAGCAACACACTTTATCATCGAGTTTTGCCGATCACAATTTCACTTGTCTTTAACATTTCAATTTAAATTACATTTCATTTTAATTAAAAGGACAAGAAACTTGGTTACGTTTACACACACGCACGCTCAAAGGTATTCACAATAATTCCTTACCGGCGTATCGAATGAAGAGAAGTAGAAAGCAGGTCACCTTTAACAGCAGGTTCATATCTTTTCCCTTCCGAACTAGCTTGCTTTTGACTTCCAGACTTTCGAATTGGAAGAGTTAGCTGGCCGTCTTCCTTTCCATGGTTCGCTAAGCATACATGTAGTATGCAAACTATTCGAATAATAATAATACTTTAATAATAATCTTCTTGGCTACGATATTGGCGCAGCGTAGAGGCTGTAATTAGGACGGACGGTCAACATTTGTTCACGCACTGTTGCATCATGATGAAAGATGTTGCCTATGTCTATTGGTTTTTTAACTCTCTTCGACGTTGTTGAGTAAATACAATCAGCAAGAGGTCAAGGGAAATATGAGAAACAAACTCTTGATTACCTGCCACACCCATAAAAAGCAGGTCGTCCCCTATATTTGTTTCCGTCCTCATCGCTGATGATGTTTGTCAATGTTGAGCCTTTCAGTCGAGAAAAGGAAACAAAATAATAGACGTCTTAAACCCACGGAGGCCTCACTAACTAGCATCATGGTTGTGAAACACTATGTTGATTATCAACTCAGAGTTGATAAAGGTAAATTAACCGCCGTAGCGAATTTCTAAAAGCTGACGTTGACGTCGGAGCAAAGTGGAGGATTGTGGGTTGTGTGTGTTTATATACTAGAGTATAAGGAGTTCCGTGATTGGAGGGAGCATGGTAACGGAGAATGCATGAATAAATTAGTTAGTTAAACGAGAAGCGTTCGTTGATCCCATGGGGCGCCAAGGTGCCGATTTGAAAGATAAATTTGTGTTCTGAAGTTTTACGACTTTCAGTGTTACCTTGATGAAGGGAAAGGCCGCAAACAATCATGTTTTCAAAAGAATGACCGGGAGATTAAAATGTTTAGACACAGGTTAGAGGCATCTCTATCGTTGTTTTTAACGTCTCTCAAATGTTCGCGGAAGCGATCTGCTAGTCTTCTTCCTGTCTCTCCAATGTAAAGCATTTGCACAGAGTGCAAGTTATGCAGTAGATTACATTAGTGGATGTGCAGTCAAAACGATCGGTGATTTTGATTGAGCGTTTTGGACCTGAGATGTTGACAGTGTTGTGAATGAAGGGACAGGTGTTGCATCGCGCGCGCGAGCATTTGAAAGAACCTGGTTGTTCGTCGGTTTTAAGAGAACTTTTAACTAAAAAGTTGCCGAGATTCTTGTCTCGTTTGAAGGAAAACAAGTGGTGGTTGTGAAAAAATTCTGCCTGTTTCCGGGTCGTCTTGGAGTAGTTTGAAGTTAGTTAAAATTATGTTTTTCACGGCGTGGTTTTGTGGGTGGTAGGTAAGTGTAAATGGAATTCTCTCTTCCCTAGGCCTTTGTGACGTTTGTAGCGCGGTTTGTTGGTCGGTTTGTAGCGCGCGGTCTCGTCCTGTAATGACGGCGGAGTCGGGATAATTGCGGTCTTTGAAAATTTTGCACATTTCGTCTGACTTGGCTGTGAAGTCAGAGTCATCGCTACATAAGCGTCGAAGTCTAAGGAATTGAGAATAAGGGATGGAGTTTTTAACATGCGGTGGGTGAGAAGATGAATGGAGTAAATAGCTGTGGGAGTCCGTTGGTTTGTAGTGAACACTAGTTGATAGGCCGTTGCCACTAATAGAAACATTGATGTCTAAAAAAGCGATTGAAGATTCAGAAATTTCCCACGTAAATTTAAGGGCTGGATGAAATGAGTTAACAAATGTAATAAATTGGTTGAGTTCGTCTTTAGTGCAAGAAGCGGCGCCAAAGCAGTCGTCGATGTAACGGCCGAAAAGTTCTGGTTTAGGTCCGGTATATTGATTTAAAAGTTGATTTTCAATGTGACCTACGAAGAGATTGGCATAATTTGGTCCCACCTTTGTTCCCATTGCGACTCCATTGACTTGTTTGTAAAAATTTCCAGAGAATGAAAAACAATTTAGTGTTAAAACTAATTCGGCTAGGTGGTACGTTGGTCAAAAAAATGTTTAAATCCCCGACTGTTGGAACAAGTTGCCGTTAAAGTGATAGAAAAAATAATCTGAACCTAAAATTTGTTGAAAACCGCGCAATAATTATTTCAGTGTTAACGAAAAAACTGGCTACAAATCTCTGCCATTTTAGGTTTCAAATTTCCCGCGCGCCGCCATTTTGTATTATATGACGTATTGTGGTTGCCGCTATTGTCAGTAAACAATAGCTCTTTTGTTGTATAACAAAAGGGGCAACCATGAAACGTCATAAAATCCAAGATGGTGGCGCGCGGGTAATTTGAAACCTAAAATGGCAGAGATTTGTAGCCAGTTTTTTCGTTAACACTGAAATAATATTGCGCGGTTTTCAACAAATTTTAGGTTCAGATTATTTTTCTATCACTTTAACGGCAACTTGTTCCAACAGTCGGGGATCCCTTTAAGCGCTTGAAGTCCTTCGTTGTTGGGATTACAGTGTATAAAGATGTGATATCCATAGTGAAAATAAGCTTGTTTTCGTTGGCGAAGTTGAAATCGCGAAAAATTGTCAGCGCGTGGTTGGTGTCTTTTATGTACGTAGGTAAAGATTTAACAATCGGTGCCATGATTTTGCCATGGTCTTGTGAATTTTAGTTTGAAGTAAATAACTGAAGTCCTGGAGTAGTAATAACGAGATTTTGGGCAGTAGGTGGGTAAGCGATGTCGGAAATTAAGTTGCCGAAAAGCTTCTTGTTGGTATAAATCGGTCGGTTTTCGGCAACTTTCCGACATCGCTTTCTATGCCAAAATTGACAAAGACCTCACTCCGATCCAGTCAACCAAAAAATTGTGAAGGACCTCATCTCCAAACAAGAATTACCACCTACTGCCCAAAATCTCGTTATTACTACTCCCAGGACTTCACTGAGTTATTTACTTCAAACCTAAAATTCACAAGACCAACAACCCGGGCCGCCCTATTGTTTCGGCTTATAGCTGCCCTACCGAACTCATTTCCAGTTACCTTGACAAAATCATGGCACCGATTGTTAAATCTTTACCTACGTACATAAAAGACACCAACCACGCGCTGACAATTTTTCGCGATTTCAACTTCGCCAACGAAAACAAGCTTATTTTCACTATGGATATCACATCTTTATACACTGTAATCCCCACCAACGAAGGACTTCAAGCGCTTAAACATTTTTTGGACCAACGTACCACCTAGCCGAATTAGTTTTAACACTAAATTGTTTTTCATTCTCTGGAAATTTTTACAAACAAGTCAATGGAGTCGCAATGGGAACAAAGGTGGGACCAAAGTATGCCAATCTCTTCGTAGGTCACATTGAAAATCAACTTTTAAATCAATATACCAGACCTAAACCAGAACTTTTCGGCCGTTACATCGACGACTGCTTTGGCGCCGCTTCTTGCACTAAAGACGAACTCAACCAATTTATTACATTTGTTTAACTCATTTCATCCAGCCCTTAAATTTACGTGGGAAATTCTGAATCTTCAATCGCTTTTTTAGACATCAATGTTTCTATTAGTGGCAACGGCCTATCAACTAGTGTTCACTACAAACCAACGGACTCCCACAGCTATTTACTTCATTCATCTTCTCACCCACCGCATGTTAAAAACTCCATCCCTTATTCTCAATTCCTTAGACTTCGACGCTTACGTAGCGATGACTCTGACTTCACAGCCAAGTCAGACGAAATGTGCAAAATTTCAAAGACCGCAATTATCCCGACTCCGCCGTCATTACAGGACGAGACCGCGCGCTACAAACCGACCAACAAACCGCGCTACAAACGTCACAAAGGCCTAGGGAAGAGAGAATTCCATTTACACTTACCTACCACCCACAAAACCACGCCGTGAAAAACATAATTTTAACTAACTTCAAACTACTCCAAGACGACCCGGAAACAGGCAGAATTTTTTCACAACCACCACTTGTTTCCTTCAAACGAGACAAGAATCTCGGCAACTTTTTAGTTAAAAGTTCTCTTAAAACCGACGAACAACCAGGTTCTTTCAAATGCTCGCGCGCGCGATGCAACACCTGTCCCTTCATTCACAACACTGTCAACATCTCAGGTCCAAAACGCTCAATCAAAATCACCGATCGTTTTGACTGCACATCCACTAATGTAATCTACTGCATAACTTGCACTCTGTGCAAATGCTTTACATTGGAGAGACAGGAAGAAGACTAGCAGATCGCTTCCGCGAACATTTGAGAGACGTTAAAAACAACGATAGAGATGCCTCTAAACCTGTGTCTAAACATTTTAATCTCCCCGGTCATTCTTTTGAAAACATGATTGTTTGCAGCCTTTCCCTTCATCAAGGTAACACTGAAAGTCGTAAAACTTCAGAACACAAATTTATCTTTCAAATCGGCACCTTGGCGCTCCATGGGATCAACGAACGCTTCTCGTTTAACTAACTAATTTATTCATGCATTCTCCGTTACCATGCCCCTCCAATCACGGAACTCCTTATACTCTAGTATATAAACACACAACCCACAATCCTCCACTTTGCTCCGACGAAGGGCTAACGCTCGAAACGTCAGCTTTTAGAAATTCGCTACAGCGGTTAATTTACCTTTATCAACTCTAAGTTGATAATCAACATAGTGTTTCACTTGCCGCCGACGCAGCACCACAGTTTCATTAGAAACTAATCACTTTGTCATGGTTTGTGAAGTCTGGGAAACACAAGGCGTGGTTACAAAATCAACATGGAGGACTAAATCATAAACATTGGAAGAAGAGTGTTTCAGCTGACCGACGAGGAAACAAGTATAAAGGTAAACAAAATTATAAACGAACAAAACAAACAGAACAACTACAACAGCAACACTGCTACATGCTCGCTCGGGGATGAAAGAATCAAATATGAATACAGGCCACGGTACTGAACTTCCTCACTGCCGATCGTACTCGCCCATTTTAGTTTGTTACTGGAAAAAGCAAACGTCACAAAACAAGCCAGACTGGCTTTCTCACGTACTCTTGTTATATTTGATAAAATTTATCCTCTGCTATTATGTAAGTAATTTGTTATTCAAATTTGAAAACTGTTTTTGCAATAAATTATCCGCATTGAAATATCATAGCGATGTAATGTTCAGAATGCCTGATTTATGTGTCTCTTTATTCAAATGAACAGTTAACTACACTGTAATTTGCCCACTCCACAAACTTCCGGGAGACTGAGTACTAGTTTTCGGCGGGATGTCTGGATCGCTGAAATAACTAGCATGCGCTGTGATTGGTCAATGTTTTTTTCTAAATTCGGACTACCATCGACCAATCATAGTTCAAATTGGTAAGTCAAATGATCCCAGACATGCTACTTTCGAATTCTACAGGTCAGCCTCCCCGGCACTGGGTTCTTGAATGCGAGTCAGAGTTATCTAAATATAGTTTTTAACAAAGTAACGTAACGTGAAAACTTGCTTCTACGAGATAATAACAGTATTTACATAAAGCCTTCAGTAGAATTCCTATTCTGTCTCCAAATCCTATTCCATCCATATGAGACGCATTGACACCACAGCGCATGCCATCATCAGGATACCGCTGACTAGGTTAAGCACGGCTGGGTTGCACAGGTCACTTGTACAGCAATAGGCCTTGCACTTGGCTTTGTGGGTCTTGGCAGCTTTGCATATTGGGTTGGTTTCTTGAGTGCACTGTGACTTTTTCTCGCAGAACTTTGTGTGAGTTTTCCTTTCATGAAGCTCGTGATCGTAGTACACTTTAGAGCACACCTCGTCATGTTCGTCTGGACACGTGACTATCATACGCGTTTTTTTGCAATCGCCCCAAGATGTGTCACTTATACACTTGTAGCACTTTAGGCTCGCCACTATGGAGAAATGACGTTCTGGTCAGTAGATATGAGAAACAGAGTTAAAACTGGGATATTATTTCCTATACACAAGAAAAATGTCGATCTGTCTGCAAGCAGAACTTTTGTCGTTCAGCTAATTCAGTTTGTAATTGTCTCGTCATCATTATTCGTATTTTGATTATCAGGAGGCCGAATGTGTACAACTGTTTACATCTGTTGGATCTCCTGATCATGACATTATTACCCCGCGCGGGTATTACGGAGTTTAGTAAAGCCTCTATAATAAGGCAACCCGCATGCATTCATGACTGTCGCTTCACGGTGTCACTAGTGCAATAATGGCGCCTTCCTTATAAATGAGACTCGACAGACAAGTCAACTCAACCGACAACGCCGCGGGAGTGAGGAGACTTACATGTAGGCCGCAAATGAGTTTGACTTCTTAAAGTTGTATTTCAATATTTCATGAAATACTATAATTATGCATTTATTCATTTCTGTTTTCCGCGTATGTAGTTTATATAACCGACGAATTTGCGGTTTTCACCAAAAAGCAAAAAAACAAAACGATTTTTCAATTATCATCAACAAGGGAGTGTGTCGTCTCAGTTGGCTTGTTTCACCAAGTTGTTAGAACAAACATCACAATATATATTTTAAACGCAATCCCATCTTAAATATTTCGAGTTTGCAAGCAGTTGGGCTGAAATGATTCACGGAAAGGAAACGGATATCGAGAAAAGAAAATGCTAACAGCAAGCCGATTATTTTAACAATAATATACTAAGTCGAGAAATAAACGAAATATAACACAAAACATCATGAAGTCGGTGTCATCCGATTCAAATAATCGGTAAAAAATATTGTATTTCGAATATAATTTATCTCGATTTCGAATTTTGATGAGCACAGCTGACGATAGGTTGAAGTATTAATACTTTAAACTTCCTCTACTAGCTAAACATGGTTTGAAATCAATACAAACATAGTATTATGTGGTGTAAATAAAATTCCTGGCTATTTCTTATTAAGGAACAGAATATAAATTGTACATGAACAGGGAGTTCCAGTCTTATAGCATAGGTTCCAAGATTCAAACAGAGGTTCTGCCGCTCAGACCAGAGCGGCCCATATCGCCGATGCTTATTACAGTTTAAGTAGCATAAAGCGGAATAGGCCCTGGAGAGAGGCACTGAGAGTAAAGTGTCTTGCCTCAAGAACACAAATACAATGACCCCACGGCCAGCGCTCGAACCCGGACCGCCTCGATTTGGAGTCCAAAGCGCTACTCATTAGCCCATCACGTCACCCAAAGCAGCTCATAGTTATGACTATTACCCGGTTAAACAGGTTCCGAATGGGATATAATAAGTTGTAAGCTACTTAACACCTACCCGATGAAATCAACAAGAACGTGAACAGTATCCTGAACAAGATCAAAAGGAATGCTTGAATGGGTTTCATGTTAGTTTGGTAGTTGACTGTCACGAAGAGGGATGTAATATGCTTCCATCTGGAGAGCAGCCGTTCGTGTGTTGTGGACAGTACGTAAATTAGCAAGTGTAATTTTACATGAAAGTCGTTGTTTTAGTCAATCATATATTTTAAATGTTTGCATGTTTTATTTATTTATTTGTTATAATTCATGGCAAAATAAAATAAAATATATGTAGAAAATAACAAAATAAGTCCAAGGAGTATCGTTATAAGAAAATCAAATGTCATTAAGTCTCGGCGCATGCAGGCCGCGCTGGATGAGCCGGATGTCAGGACCAAGCCGATTAATGCTAATCCGGCCCGGATTAAAATTTTACATAAAGGTTTTATTTCTTTTGTTCAAAATCGTTTATCACTGATAATTTACAATTTGTGATTAGCCCGTCCAGAATGAAGAAGGAAAACAATTAATTTTGTAGTTTTTCTTCCGTAATTAGAGAAGCGAAAAAACGCTAAAAAGAAATATAAAAAAAAACGGATCGGGAGGAAAATGGAGAATGAAATCTTTCCTCCAGTTTAGTCTGGGCTACAAAGGAACTGACAGGAAATGAGGAATATTAAACTATACAAAAAACCGTTTAGTCTTCGTTGGCTGGGTTACAAACTCTCTTGACTAACTTTTAATTAATTTAATTTACATTTTTCTCTATAACACAAAAGCGTTCATAACATAAGGAATTTATTTTTCACATAAAATAAACAGCAAATTATTACCACTGCTACCTTCGCGAGGGCCTGCGAAACACCAATTACCTTGAGTCAAAGATCAAATGGCGAATAAAGC
The DNA here is from genome assembly GCA_029204205.1 of Desmophyllum pertusum. Lineage (NCBI taxonomy): Eukaryota > Metazoa > Cnidaria > Anthozoa > Scleractinia > Caryophylliidae > Desmophyllum > Desmophyllum pertusum. The sequence goes on along the minus strand of MU827791.1, from coordinate 626,443 downwards.
TATCTGCAAGTTGTTTCCTTTGCAACTAAAAATTAGCCTCGATCGCAGCCGTTACAGATGGGTTTGTCACACAAAGCGGCGTAAAAAGCGATGACGTACAAAACGGTTGCGAAGGGGAACTGCACGTAAGACATATCGCTTACCTAACTACTGGAGTCTGGTTTGATAGATAGATAGTTTATTAGTGATACTATTGCAGCTTGATGGCTGACAGAATGTAAACGCGACTTGCTGCCCATACAATAAAAACAAATTAAGCTTAAGAATGAGGGAGAGATATATATTAAAGTTTCAGAGATACTAAAGTTCTGTATTGTGCAAATTAGTTGACTTATGACGTCATAGGGGGACAAATCACAAATTGAGAATATTTCTGGTAATATCAGTTTATGGCAAATTAACTTGACACAGGTATTGTGGTTCGAGAAAGGGTAGGAACAAAACGTGGGTACCGGTTTAATTTCCTAAAAAAATTATAATTTGGGTAAGTTAGGGTTGGGATTAGGGTTGAATACAGTCAAATTCCGAATGGAAAGCTTTCCAAAGCCTCCAAGCCTATACCTAAATGGTTAGTGGATTTATTTCCAGGTGCAAACGATCTAAAACGAGCAAAAATACCTTTGATAGTCGATGAACTCTTTCGTGGTTGCCTAACCTCGTCCAAGGCTCTCCTGGGGGACCTGGGGGTCAGCTGGAAAATCATGACTAGAATCTGGACTGGACTGTCGACTAAGTCGGGTGTTTCTGCGTTTTAGTAACTACAGCAAGTAGGGATGTTTGGTGCGTGCCGAATTTTCCGGGAATTTCGGTTGACTTTTCTAAGAAAACGACCGGCTTGAAAAATGATATTACGGGTTTCTGAAGCAAAAATGATATACACCCACCACAGTAGAAAACGTTTTTTTATCGTGTACAACTCATAACATTTACATGCAAGAAGTGGATCGTTCATTCGCTACAAGGATCTTAATTTACTGACTGAGTCAGTACAACTGGATGGAAATAAATCCTTCGGAAAGCTTGGGCGTTTCTACATGTCCGTATGCTGAATGCAAATTCTGCCGAGATTATTGTGTCAACAAATCCAACTGGCGAGGAAGACATTCTTCGCTTATCACTAGTATAAGGGATGGATCTACAAGTGGCCTTACAGTTTTTTTTTTATTTGAAATACTTATCTGAGATCGCGAGCTCATGTTATAGCCACTGTTTCGTTATTTGTGTCGTCATGCAATGCTTCTCCCAAATAACTTGATGGATGTCTTGATGGGGACTACTGTTTCACGTGATCGCACACATCTTTAGCTTTCCATCGGAATTTGACTGTATTCAAGCGATTTTTTTTCCCCAATTTTTTTTTTAGGAAATTAACCACCGGTAGGCCATGGCCTACCCCATGGCCTACCCCATGGCTTAGGCCACATGGCCTACCCCACGGTTTTGTCCCTACCCCTGTGATGCAAATGAATTTTATTTGCAACCCACGCACAATACCTTGTTCTTTAGTTCTTCTGATCCTGAATGATTATTTCCAGAGGCATTCTCAATTATTTGCTACTTATTTATTGCGGGTAGCATATATATAAAATAGTTTTAAAAAACTGACCAAAACAAGTGGCCCCTACTTACATTACATACATGATGAAATAAAATACAATAAAATATGAATATTAAAACTGTGGCTAAACTATGAGGTATGTACAGGATAAAATATAGCCAAAATACAGAAGAAAAGAAAAAGAAATGTGAATAATATAAAGCTAAATTACGGACTAAAATGATTTAAAAGCTGCTGGTCTTTAAAAATGCTTTCAAAATAGAGCTTTTAAAATAATTAAGTGAGGGGTAACCTGAAAAGCTATAAGGACTACAAGTGTACAATTACAAATTAAAAGCATCAAAAACTCCTTTGAAAAATGTTTAGTATTACAACTCCTGCATTCTGTAGCTAGTGACTGGGTGATTCCGAGTAACCAGGGAACTACACTTGCAAAAAGTTATTTTTAAACAATCAATCAATCAATCAATCGCTGCAACAACTTTTTGGCTCAATAATCATTACCAGCTTTCAAATAATAATAATAATAATAGTAATAAAACGTTCGGGAAAACAGGCATAACATAATTATTTGTTACCTCTTAAAGTGCTTAAACGAGTAAAGAGCTAAGCAATAAATCTAAAGAACAAGTTACAGCAAAAACTCGTCGGGGCTTCTGACTCCTTATTAAATTTACTTGAGTAGTGCCAGGACTAGCACAGAGAAAACGGCCATCAGAAACACGCTGAAGGAAGCATACGCGCCCGCGTTTATACACAGGTCAGTGGAACAGCAGTCGACAGCGCATTCTCCATCCGTGATTTTGTTGCAGGTGTCTTTTGCTGTGTCACAGCCTGTGCCATTGGTACAGGAGTTAACCACTGTTGTGGCGCCACCGATTTTTCTCCAGACCCTCAGACATTGTTTCAAGGCTGCAGGACAATCCTGTCCGTATGTGGTCTGGTCTCCTTTCAGTGTATCCTCTGAACATTCATTCTCTGTGCCCGTACAAATATAGCATTTACGAGCTGTAAGTAAAGCTGTAAGGAAAGGAAAGAGAGATATCATGTTGGGGGAAGGTATTGCTGAAAAATAATGGAACAATTTCGCCCCTTGCCATTTTTTCGTGCGAGAAAAGGTATAAACTTTATTTACATTACTTTAATTTAATTTTCACCCCGTAAATACCGTAAAATTGCAATAATAGTCACAGGGATTATTTTTGTTCAAAAGGCTTTTTTGGTTGGCTTATTATAGGAAAGAGTTTTGTGTTTCAAAAATGTTTGGCTTATATGGTTAGGAAATGATTTTCAGTTGACAAATTTAACATGGAATTCATATAATACAAGAATAACCCAGGCAAAACTGTCTACCAAGTTCCATAAGTCGTCATATTGCAATGACCGTCACAACATTACCGGCTGTGGCTTATAATCGGAAGAGGTTACCGGTACAGGTGGTGTGCGGGCTTACGACCGCGATGCATGCTAGTATTTGTTTCGTTTCAGCTCATTTTCTAATGACCGCCATCGTGTGGATATGTCTGCACGTCTTGTGAAACATCAATATCATATCACTGCTTCTCCGAGTCTTTCGATCCTATCATGTTATTGTTCTTATAAAGAAATATTTCCTCTGAGGGGAAAACTAGTGAAAACCATCTGTTAGCGGCATAGAGGGGGGGAGGGGGGGTGGAGGGGGTGGTGGTGGTGGTGGGAGAGACTATGTTGATTATCAACTCGGAATTGATAAAGGTAAATTAACCGCCATAGCGAATTTCTAGAAGCTGACGTTTCGAGCGTTAGCCCTTCGTCGGAGCAAAGTGGTGGGAGAGGACGAGGGAGGAGGGGCTTGCCACCAGCCGACTCGTAAAATTTGAGGGCGAGGGTGGATACTATCAAGTCCTAATCAAGTTTTGTGACTAGATCAGTTTTATTGACTTATTGAAGCAGATATGTGCTTAGACAAGCACTTGCAGAAGTTAGATTTATCCATCTCGGTTGTCCTTCGTTTTCCTTCCCTGCAAACCGGGTTCAATATTCAGTGAAAGGCGTAAAAGTAATAACAGTTAAGACCCTTTTCTGCAAAGAAAGTGGCTTTTCTACGAGTCGACTAGTGATGATTCCGTTCCAGTGTCTTTTACATTCAAATCCACGTCCGCCCACCGCTAATCGTTTCGGTCATACTTGCAGCTTATAGGGAATGTCATATCCATCTTAAAAGTAATTTGTCCGCCTGAGTTATGCGAAGAATAAATCGCATTGGAATACTCCAAGTACCCGGGAGAGACGTTTTTTACTCACTGTTTCCACAGCCTTGCAAAAGGAAATTTTGAACAGCGATGAGGATTGCTGTCCTCAGTATCAGTCTCGGCCAAGCAAGCTTGTTGTTTTGTTAAATGCATTTTCCTCAGCTTTAAGATCCGGGTAATGGTGCACGCCTTGAATTCATCAATGACATTTTGAGGTGATGTGCAACTGACCTTTGGACCTGGAGTACAAAGGAATTAAATTGATTTCTCGTTGTGATTATACATTTTGTCATAATATGCCACAATTCTGGCACGTGTATACTGTTTTACACGTGGTTTATTCCTTTTATCTTTGATGCTTTGGGAATTCGAAAGCGAGGCTTTGGGGGTGATGTTCATGCTATTCTGATGTAAACCTGGCAGACTATTTCGAGCAGCACAACAGCAAGCTAGGCACTCCCGGCCAGTGCATTGCTATACTCAATCTATTATAGTATCTAAAACGTATGGCCAACGTATCATTTTGGTATACAACTCGGGATAAAAGCTCGTTGTTATTATAGGATATGCTCGAAACATCTTCGGATCTTCCTCGGAAATTGTCACGACAGAGTACATTGTTAAGGACGTTCGCGCCCATTGCCCCTTCTAGGGCGCATACGTTACTATTCTTGCAACTGTCAAGCGCGCGCGCGCCCCGTCCATTGCAGCGCAGCGCGCGCGCTGAGAATGGAACTTGATAAATATTAGAGCTGGAAGCCGCTTCAATACTTTGCGAGGATTTTTTTCTCGTTGGAGTGCGGGGGCGGATGACCCCTGCTTTTCTTTTCATAGATCACTTCCTTTACGGATTCTCTGCCATTTGTAAAGTACAAAAATAGCAAACGAAATTGCTGAACGTGAGAAGTTGTTTGATTATTTCGTCTTTTTCTAACTCGGGTTTGCGTGACTTCCAGAGTATCCTTCTGTAGGGGCTACTTTTACCTAAAGGAATAACCTCAGCAGCGCAAAAACTTTACTCGAATTAGGGCGCGTATTGTGCTTTTTGAAATCAACACGTGCGATCTTATGTAGAGTTCTCCAGTTTACTTTTTTTTTTGGCTGATGATGAGATGCATTGAAGCCAATATCGCTTCACATGACCCAAAAGCTTCTAGAAACACTAGGGGTCTTGCAATGCGCTGTTATCTCCGAAACGAGCACGGTGGACCCCCCAATTTGTTTGCCCTTTCCCTGTGACATGAGTTGGTCATCTATCTAACTGGGGGGCAAGACGTTTAAAAAAAATCTGAACGTGGGAAGAATTGGGCGCGAATGTCCTTAAATAATCTTCAGCAATCTGACGCGAAAAATGTTCATTACCGTATTATCGAAACGATGGCGAGATAACCAGGTTCGTTTTTCTTTCTGTCGGCTATCTAGCCCTGCCGTAGCAACGCGGTTCCTGTAGAGCGAGGACGAAGAGCGTTTTTCCGCGATCGAAGAGCTTTTTCTGCATTTTGGCCGGGGCGCGAAAATTGGGGCGAAGAGCAAGAAAAGTCGCTCGTGGGGAAGTGGGTAGGGGAGGGGGTGGGGGGTTGGCGCCAACCCTTCCCCCTACCCCTCCCGCGCCCTGCCCCGTCTGCCCCCTCCGTCTGTTTTTGCTCTCGCCCCATTTTCCGCGCGTGGCAAAATGCATGAAAAAGTTCTTCGATCGCGGAAAAAGCTTTTCGTTCGTACAGGAACGCTTGCTACGCAGGATATTTTACTGATCAGAAATTAGGTAAAAATCTACTAAAGGTAGTGGCTAATGGCAAATGAGACAATCTGATTGGCTGGAGCTATTTTGTACAGCGAATCGCAGGCCATTAGTGTCGGGCAGCCCTGACTGGACGGCTCGTCTTACCAAAATTGCGCGCTTCCTTTACATTCACTCGTTTTCTCATCAATATCAAGTTTACTCTCTATCTTCTCGAAGTTTTGTAAGATAATTTAGAGTTTACAAGAGACGAATTCCTTACTAAAACAATTAGTAATTACGGGGGGCGTGGGCAGCGTGTGGCGAGATTTCTATGATGTGATAGTTGATGAGGCATGAAGGCCGAATTCATAACTATCACATCATAGAAATCTCGAGCTCATAATCGTAATTTGTTAATTATAGTTCACCACTACCATTTTCGTGTTGATTCTGAATTGGCTTTATATCGAATCAGCGGGACGTGTGGATAGTGTTCATCCGCGGGAAGAGACACTGTCAGTAATAGTTTCCGCGTCGGGCAAACAAACCCCCCGGATCTGATAGTGCCACGCCTGAGCGAAAAAACAACCGTGGTTTTGTGCAGTTTTGAGCTGAAACAGTTGAAAGAGAATAAATTAAAAAATAGCGAGAATTTACTCTCTATCAATTCCTTTCATACATATATGGGCATATAGCACGAAGTTTGGATACGTAAATATTTAATGGAAAATTTCCCATTTACATGTATAGCAACCAAATGCGAAATGAAAGTAACACTAAACCAATTTAACGGCGGAAAGGGGGGTATCTGGTAAACCGACACAAATTCGTCTCTAAAAAGATGACAGCCTGTTTTTACAACCTACAAGTTTAAGAATCTTAGACCTATTTCAGTATTGTTGTCTTTGTCATTTGTCCAGAGAGGCTTGTCATTCCAGCTTGAATCAGCACAGGATAAATATCCGGGGTTACGAAGCTTAAGATACGGCAGTTTCGTCCAAGCGTTTGTCCGCGAGAATGTGAGGAAACCTTCGGGATACTGGGTGTGGGATGCCGTTTTCATGAGGGTTTGGTCCGTTTGACTTGGTGTCTAAATTGCATTTGCACAATTTTCCAGAATATATGAAACTTTAGAAGAGATTGAGCGAAGAAATAATCCGAAGAAAACGTTTTGTCCTGCTTTCTTTTCATTCAACTTGGCGGAACCCGCGCCAGGTTTTGCCGCCGTTTTTCATACAAATGATGATGCTTCATTATATTTAGATGGAACTTAAAAATCACTCAGTCGATTTATTAATTTTGAAAAAGTAATACCGAGGTTTAAACCTAAAGTTGTGTACGTATTTACCGGACAAAAGTTGAAATGAAAAACTATTTTTTGAAGCTCCAAGCGTCGCAGTGTGTAATTAGAAATCGAAATAAATAAATTCATGTCGTTTTCAGTTTTTAGGCCGCCGCGCGGAAAATTTAGTGGTGAACAATAACGACAATAGAGTGTTTTTTGTCTCGGAACTATCGGTCTGATTAGTTGCCCTTGGAAATTTTATGTTCTAAAAAACTAGCATATTAGCCCTTTAACTTCGTTCTCGGCTAATATTTGTTTTTTAGAACATAAAATTTCCGCGGGCAACTATCAGCCGACAGTTCCTCGACAGAAACACTCTATTGTTATAATGGAAATTGAGAGCGAATAATCTAATTGTTAAAGAGAGATGGCAAAAAATAGTTATTAATGTTTTCTCAAGGAGCGGATCCAGGATTTTAAAAGTGAAGGGGCGGGGGGTTCATGGGGTGGGGGGGGGGGGGGGGGGGGTGGAGGGGGGGAGGTGTGGGGGGGTGGGGGGGGGGGGGGGGGGGGTGGGTGGGGGAGGGGGGGGGGGTGGGGGGGGGGGGGGGGGGGGGGGGGGGGGGGGGGGGGGGGGGGGGGGGGGGAGGGTGCGAGGCGGGGTTAGCAGTTAGATAATATATATTTTTTTATTTTAGCTAAAACTGACAACAATATTTACACCTGCCAGTGTTCTTATTATTTTCCATTTCGATGTGTTGATTTTTTGAAGGAATTCAGTGGGGTGGAGGAAGATAGCCACCCACTCCACTCCCCCTGTTTCCACCCCTGTGTCACTCAAAAACCTTGCATAGCTTGTTTCTACCTATGTTAAACTGTTGTAAAGTTCATACCTGGGAATCCGTACAGTTCCAATCTTGTGCACATGTTATGCGACGAAAATTTCCAGAAAAAACCTGACAAATTGTCCAAGAGGAAACGGCCCTAGAGGAGTGAACTCTTCTTCCTTCTGGCTGGAAACTCCTGCGAAGGTCTAAGTAGTACAAAGATTAATATCACCTTCAATCCTTCCTTTTTGAAATTAATGGACAGACTCGGGGCAGACTGATCTGGTCCTGGGGAAGGTGGTAAGAGTTGAAGTAGGGTTTGTGCTATAAATCTTTAATGCTGTCCATATTTAGGACAGAATCAATTCATAATTTAGAATACATGCAGAGTCCGCTGATTAACTGACAAATGTATGTCACCTCGATTCCAGGCTCTCTCTCCTTTTCCTCCCTTGTCGTATGTATGTAAATGGATTGATATTTTAATTGTGAGCTTTTTAAGAGAGTCATGACTGTGTAAACTGCCTTAGGTAGGGTTGCATCGATAGCTTATTGTGAATTTCAGTGGATTTGTTATAAGTTTCCTATAGATAAATGTTAGATTTAAGTACACTCTTAATGTAGTGTAGTAACAAAAATTTATAAATGGCCCGCAGTTTCCGTAGCATAACGCGACTATATAGGACTACTCCCTCCTTTGGATGGGATGCTAGCTAGTCCATCGCAGGGAACCCCACGTTACCATAACAGTTCGCTAGTACCCATTGTACTCCCAGGTGGAGTGTTAAAGGGTTAGGAAACACAAAGACCTCGGTCAGACCGCTCGATCCAGAGTCCAGCGCGCTATGTCATTCAGTAGTATTATACTTCATTGAAACCAACGGTTTTTATTCTGCTCAGGATTAGCGAGCCAGAATCTATTTCTGCGGGCGTGGCACAAGCTCCTAAGATTTACAAAATGTATATCGCTCTTTTATTGGACAAGTGAGAAGTTACCTTGGCGCGGCCAAGAGCCACGTCCAGACAAAACATATATTATACATTTTTCTCGCTATATATATTATCATTGGTTGAGAGCATACAGCTAATTTACGCTGGCATCGAATTGACGCGTCATAACTACAGACACTAGAATTTGTCATGTAATTACGCGTCATGCCTACAGACAATTCGTCAAACCTACAGACAATGTATATCGATTGACGTCGATGCACGTGTACCACGCATCGTTCGCCTCATTACCACACGCTTTTTTTAATCCCTAAGGGGTACGACGAGCATCCCCGTTGGCCATTTAGGTGGCCCTCCCAGGCTAGATGGGTAACGGCGACATGGGTTAACCTGCGTGGACTAGCATCCCATCCAGGGGGAGTAACAATACTCCTAGTCAATCAATAAACAAAATAAATCGTCTTTGTTTAACGAGGGCGACACTCCACAGTCGATCTTACGACTGACAAACCTGTCACCACTCGGATTCCAGATCGAATTGGAATTTAGTAATGTTGCTTTTTTGTGGAGGGAGTAAACCGGAGTACCCGGAGAAAAACCTTCGGAACAAGGATGAGAACGTAATAACAAACTCGGCTGTCGGCTTCATGTCCGAGTGCGGCTTTACCTTGCTTCTCCAGGGCTCACGTGATCACTTACCCTGGGAAATTGATTAAACGAGTGTCCGTCTTGAGAAAATTGCAACGTGAAGCTCGTCACGAACCCATAAGAACCTCTCTGCAAGGCAATACCGCACAAAACGTATTTCTTTACCCACGGTGATCTCAAGATATTCGCCTTGTCTGTTTTCCCCAGCGCACCATCCTTCACCTTTACCTTTCACACGGGCGTGATAGGCCCTTGTCTGGGAGCTTAAAGATGACGAAGCGGTCATGTGGGTATCTGGAATTATCCTTTTGTCCTTTATTCCCACGGCAAAGTCCTTGCACGATTTTTGTCCTTTCAAATAAACAGATATGGACACAAATTTTTTCTTCTAGGAATAAGTTAATATCGATTTATATACTAAGAGGTCTACAACTAGCTTGAGAAAGACTGAAGCTTGGATAAGCTTTAGAACATGGGCAAGGAAATGATCATTACACGTTGCAATCAACAAGCTTTACGCTGGCAGGTTAGAACCTTCTACGCATGGAAACCAATCTAGATATAATTGACATCGGAAGTTTCAAAAAGAACTGCATGGCTCCTTGAACTTTGCAAATTTAACCGGCTCAACTTAAACATTAATGAACTCCCTTCAAAAGTAATAATATGTACGTTTGAACTAGTAAAGCGGCCTTCACACGACAAACTAAAGTTGGCAAACTCGTGTTGGCAAACTCAAGTTGGTGTGTGTGAACTACACAACAACAGTTGGCAAACATGTTGGCAAACATGTTGGCAAACTGATGTCCGGCTTTGTGGGACATTTTCGTCCCCAGGCTACAAAGATACAAAAAACAAGCAAACTAAAATGGAGGAACAAATTGGCGTGTGTTGTGAGTAAATCATAAATCTCGCGCACTTGGCCTCGATCCGTCCTCCTCGCAAGGAATTAATACCGGCCTTCAGTTTGGACAGTCCCGCGGAAAGTTATAATTACTATTCTCTTACCTTTCACTAAACTTCCACTCAGGAGCACAAGTTCCAGTGTGATTAACCACGATAAATGTTGCATTCTTGCTTTTGTTTTCGTAATCTCTTAACTTTAGAACAAAAAGAACAGACCACAGTCACATTTCAGGTTATTTGAAGTTGATAAATATTTTTAGTTTTAAGAAAACATGGCAAATTGTTTCTTTTCACCCTCAATGTACCTCAGTACCCTATAAATGTTGTTCGAGTAATGTGATGCAAACCATCCAATAGGCTAGCATGATTTTTTACATCCAATTGGCTAGGATATATATATATATATATATTTTTTTTTTATATACAAATTATCATGGCAGAGTTACCATGGTTGAACATTACACTGCAGTTGAAAACTCGCGGAATGAGAGTTTGTTTTTGAAAGCAAGTATGAATGATATTTTGTGGCGGCTCATTTCAATCTGTTTATGCCATGTCCCGGATCACTGAAGATAATGCACGCTGAGTGAGGGTGCAATAAATTAAGCGGGCTAATTACAAAGTTGTTTATCTGAATATTTCCATTTTCAATCCGTGGTAGTTAATTTCGCGTATACCGCCTGCAGAATTGCATTGAATTTACCAAAATAATTCAGCTATCTAAACTAGTTTAAACGACCCTTAAACTTACACATGCGATTTTGCGTGGCTTCTGAAATATCCATGCATGAGGCGCTCGACCGAGACGACACAACCAAGTGGTAATTTGGGTTTGCAAATATAATCTCTCCTAAGTTTAGAAAATAGAGAAATGAAAACATCACTCAGAGAATTCTGAAAAACGAAAACAATTCATTTTCGGTTGGCAAGGTTGTTGAATGTCTCAATCGATCACTGCCTTGACAATGGTCGCCTTGGAATGAACAGAATGTATCGATAGAATTCAAAGTTTTCTCACTTCCAAATGTTCATTTGTGACCACGAAAGGGGAGAATATTATGAGACATTACGAAGATAAAAAGAAGCACTGAAATCAAGTTAGAAGTGTAAAAAGGTAGATACGAACTTGAGAGTGTCCGGCGTGAACTGAACTCGAGCCTTGGACTTCTGAAAGTGGCGTCTTGAACGTACTCTGATAGTTAATAATCCAACAAACGAGATTCAGTTCCGTGGTAGGCAAGCCTCGATATGTATAGGTATTTATTATACACTCCTCTTGTTATAGTAGCCAGATGGGTCACTGTACATAACGGGTTGCAGCTTACCAGCTTCAAGATTTGATATTCAAATCTGAAACATTTAGGCTGACTTTTCAAAACGATCACTCATTGGAAAAGTTGCGAAAGTTGACAATTTCGACAGCTATTGCTATTGCATTGTTTTTGAGACTTATAAGTAGACGTTTTTCCAGCTACTAATGCCCAATATAATCTACGCTATTTAAATTGATAGAATTGTTTATTCAAAATAGTCAAACTCACCAGTATCACTGAACTTCGTTGAGTTCAACGCAAACGGAGAAGCTTCCGAGGATTAGTAGTACACACAGGAGGACGTTTTGTAGTTGCTGTCAAACTTCTTAAGATGGATTATTTGACATTCCAATGAATATGAACTTGGTAAACTTGGTACTAAGTTTGCGTGATGTTTGACGAGCCAGCGCCTGTGTAAAGGGTTGCAAAACCGAATTGAATAGAATAGGAATGTATTAACTTGAAATGTTAACGTGATTGGCAGATGATTGGTTATCCAACTGAGACGACGTATGGAGTTATTATTAACTCAACGAAAACAATAAATACCTGAACGGCAGGCAGTAAGTACATTTATTTACTGTTGTTTTATTAAATGCGATTTTAATTTCCAACTGATCACTTCTGCCGTGTGTAAAAGCATGTGGCAAGACATTCAAACTTTATTTCTTATAATAATAATTATGATTCACCCATACCGTTGAAAGGCCTTCAACTGTTCTCTCTGCCGTGAAAAATGTAAAATCATTCAGCCGTTGTTGTCATAGAAAGCTATAAACAAAAATAAACAGACCATGCTTCTCGAACATTCACCGGAGGTCGAATGTCTATCGTTCAATTTTTCTTTTTCACAATTACAAATATCACTGGACCTCATTGTAGCTACATTTTCGCCCTTCGTACGACTGGTGAATGCTTCAATGTATGGTAAAAGCGCTGCAGAACGTATCTCATGATGGAAAATCGTAAAATATGGCATGAAACTTTGGAGGGTTCTGAATTTTTGCGGAAAAATGTTCCTGCCAAAAAAATAATTCCACAGAAAAATTACTCAGTGCACTCACGAAATTATCAATATCACCATTTAAAATATATCTCTTTTGTTTATGAACAAAACTATTAAATTACACGTACTGTAAAATAAATACAGCAAAGCAAAGATAGCTAATCGATTTTTGATCATCCGCCGGTTACTCCCATTAGAAGGGAATGATATGGCACATTTCTTCTTTTATCCATTTTTGATGATCGATAGATTTTTTGTAATACAAAATCGATCTACCAGGGGGGGGTTAGGGTTAGGGTTAGGGTAGGGGGAGTGGTGGGGTAGCTACTTCCATGACATTTCTCTTAAATCCAAATCCAAACCATGCCTCTCACAACTTGGCAAAGGCAATCATCACACCACACTTTAGGCCAGCCGGATTCATAATCCTGCGACGTGCGTAGAAGTTTGTGTAAAGCCAGCAGAAAAGCTAATAAAAGAAAACATGGCGGCCGGATGAGGCGATGGGAAGTGCGTACTGATGATAATGAATGTTTTATTATACGACATGGCATTTTAGAGTGCGAATAACGCACAAAGACGGAGAGTCATATATGAGACCGTATTACACGGGTCCCTCAGTCCCCTGACCGCGCGCTACGGAAAAACGCTGTTGAAAGCCTGATATTTTTGGAAATAATTATGTCGTCAAGAGACTATGTGTCGTATAATAAACAATTTGATTCAGCGGAAAGTTGTGTAATACGGCTGGGTATTTTCTTGACTCGTCAGTGTTTATTTTTCTCGCCTAAAGGCTCGAAAAAATAAAAACTGACTCTTAAAATACCCAGCGTATTACACCACTTTCGCTGCTGAAATAACCTCTATTTATTGTATTTTTTTCACTTTGTGATACCTTTAAACCAGATAAACTTCTTCCTCAAGTTTGTAGTTTTTTAAGACGCAGAAACGTACCACGACCGCGACGACAACAAGAACGTCCACAAAACAATATGTTAATTAGTAATACAATATTCTGCTACGTGTGTTTTTTGGGCAATTATTTCTTTGTCAGTCCCATGCAGAAACCGAAAACGCACGTGCGTTTTGCCTTTACATTTCGTTGCCTTCGTATGCAAAACAAACAAAATCAAATGTCCAAATTCACGGTATTATGGGAGAACGTCAACACGCGAAGGTTTAATTGTTTCCTGTTTTCTGTCCTGGACTTGGAATGCCACGAATTCAGCTCCTGGAAAGTTCGGGCTCACATTTGGACAAATTGAACGTGTTGGAATAATCTCGAATAGTTTAATAGGAACGTTTAATTAATTTTTAAGGAATTTTGTGGCTCGAAAAGAAGCCTTAAGAAAACCACGCGCTGGCCAAACGAAATTGATTCGCTTGTGCAATTTGTGAGAGCATGGGCTCTCGGTCCCAGGCCCTGTCTCTAGCACACCCCCCCCGACCCCCCCCCCCCCCCCACCCCTGCGATCTACTCATCATTGAAATGTAAATAAATTATATTGATAATATACTAACCATGGGATAGTGCATTTTCAAGCAATTTGATTGGGTTTCCCTGCTCATGGTCTCAGAGACAATATACCCTCTCTACCTTATTTGGGGGAAATGGCCGCGAAGTTCAAATTTTTTTGTCTCTGGGAAAATGGAGGAACATTTTCGTATTTTTCCAGTTTTCCTCGGAGAAATTCGACATTTTCCCTGTAACTTTGTATATTATAAAACAATTATTCGCCTTCAGGCTCGTGAATATTGGTTGAATATTCACCTCGACTTCGTCTCGGGGAATATTCACCAATATTCTTAACAGAGATCCTGAGGCGAATAATTGTTAATTATTACGAGGTGACAAAAATACTATTATTAGTAGTAATATATTTGTAGTACATTGTATTATATATTATTTTTAGTATTATATATTATTGTATTAGTATTATCTAGTTTGATGTTGTTAGTGGCTTATATAATTTATTTAAGTAGTTAGGTAATAAGTATTCTAATAAAGTATCATTGTATAAGCCTGGTGAATGTTTACCACAGTGTATCAATTAATTATAAATAAAAAATCAAATAAATAAAAATCGCAAAAATTACTCCCGCAAAACACAAAAAATTACCAATCCGTAAAATAAAACTCCCTCTGAGTATAGCTAGGATGTGCACAAAGTTTAAAATTTCTGCATGTTTTCAACCTCTCTGGAATGGATAGCTGGTTCTGGGCCGGGGGTGGGGTGTCAAAACAGTGCTAAACCTTCTGCTCATGGGAGTGGGAGAAGTTAGCGCTCTGGACTCCGGATCAGAGCGGTTCGCTGGTTCGAGGCCCTGGCCAGGGCAAGACATTAAACTTCTCTACAGTGTCCCTCCCTTCAATTCCACCCAGGGTATAAATGGGTGTACCGCGCGAACTGTTAGGGCTACCCTATAACAAAATGCTGGACTAGCACATCCGCACCCAGGGGGAGTAGCAATACTCCTAGTTCGGCTGCATGGCATGCTACGGAAAAACTGGATACGGCTTTAACCTATACCAACTTTCAGCTTATGGCAAAAAAATACTTCTCAATATATAAATATCTTATAGCTTTAGTAAAAACTTACAGTATAGTAATTTTTTTAAAAAACAAAACTTCTCCATTATATTTCGTTTTCCATTGATATAAATGTCGTCTTTTGGTTTTGACTTTTCGGAAGTGATACTGATGATAGTTTGGGTCCGCTTATTAGTGCTAAACCGCTGTAACACCTGTCACCGCTGCGGAAGCCCAACGGCGGCATTGGAGATTGATTCTAGATTGGTTTTCTGAATGAAGTTCAACAACAAGACGAAAACGTTCTTTTAAACTTGACCCCTGTATGTCCTAGTGAATTTCACCGCCTGATTAACCGTCACGACAGCTTGTTAATGGACGAGCCAGTCTCTACACTCTCCTGTGGCCTCGGATTTGACATCGTTAGTCTGGCTGTATGTGGTGATTTAAAACAAAACTAAAAGGGCGGTTATACATGCGCCAAGGAGAACTTCACTAGCCTAGCCACGTAAAAAAACGCCGGAACACTGATCCCAGCTTGTCTGCTATGAGACCTGGAAACAAAAGAAGATTAGGAAAGCAAGTTTCATTATACGATAGAATTAACATCGGAGTGAAATAACTGGAACTCAGTTATTAGGCTAGTTATTCTTGTGCTATCTGCCACGCGCCGGATATATAAACGAATAGCCGCCATTTGGCAGCGAAAATATGCACGGATACTGTTTCCGAGAAGCGAACAGTTTTCCGAGAGCGAAGCTTCGAGGAAAACTGTGAGCTTCGCTAGGACAGATAATGTCGCAAGGACAAATATCCGAGCATATTTTTGAAGCCAAATGGAGTCTATATGTAGTTATTATCCTTCAAATATTTTTTTCACAAAGGCCGTTCTGTGTTGGAACGTGGAAGATCTCGTCGGCCGAAGCTGTTTTAAAAACATCCAAAATTATTATGTTGGCGTTTCTAAAATATTTCTAGTCTGTTTCAAAACAATCAAGTTTTCTGATTTTAATTTAGCAATTTATTTGCGAGACGAAAACTGAACCTGCGAACGTGAAACGACAAATTTTCAAAACTGGGGAATATTATCACTTGGGGAATATCACCCACGTGACCGTGTTTAGACCATCGCGCGCGGAGAAAAATATTTGGATGGACTTAATATACTGGACTATCTCAACATTCGCATTATCCTTCCATCTAAAAAAAAATCAGAAAGATTAAGCCGCACCTTGCGCAATTTACAGCTTTGCAGCGTTTTTCATAGCTGCGAAAATTAGAGTATTTAGTAGATGCAAAGCCTATCATGTGGGAGCGACAATTATGGCGGTCATAAAATACAAAAAACAAAGTACCGATTCTACCACCATGTAATATTTATTTGCAAAAACGCTTCTTCGATATCACTACATAAATTATTTTAATAACTATTCACGTCTGAAATTAAAACAAATAACATTAAACTGATATCCGTTTTTGAGACAATTTTCAAGATCTAGATGCTTTATTTCCGAAACGAAAGTACTGAATCGATACCAATGCACAGAGACGATTGATGTTTTTGGTATGTCTAGAATATCGTTGGTTCGGTAAGTGTGAAAAGAAATAGCTCACATTTATAGGACTGAATAACAGTTAAGGATTTTATGAATTTTAATCACGACAGATAAAAACCACTCAATAGGAATTGATCAGGAAACAACCAACCAACAAACAAACAAACAAATAAGCAACAAACCCTGCCACGGATGGACCTGTCGCCGAGAGGATAACGATACCAGTACAATTGGCGTACCCAAAAGCAGGTGCTCTCAATTTAGGGCTGACAGTTGTTAAAAGTAAAAGATTCAACTGGGAACCAACGGCACCATCACAAAATCCAGCGACAACTGAAAATACTACAAAAGCTGTGTAGCTTCGTGCCAATGGCAAGAAGTAAAATGGAAACAGCTATGGTCAGACCAGCGAATCTGGACCGACGTAGAGTTGACGTATTGACACACTTACAGTCCGCCTAGCCTACCGATTAAAAAATAAGAGGACTCGTGCCCGAGAACGAGGCTAAACGCAAAGAACATATAGTAGCCTGGACGCACTGTCCTCCTGGGATACCTAATCCTTCTTTGTCAGTGTTTTTACCTTGAAAAAAAAATTAAAAGAAATAAAATAAATGAAATTAAATCAGTGAAAGAAATATTAACCATTATTATAACTCATTTCAATGATTTGGGCCTTTTAGACAGTCCGATTGGGTGGTTTCTACGTACGTCCGTACATCCAAAAATTTGTAGTATATTTTAAATTATATTGATTCGTGGTAAAGACAAGTAGTGCCACTGAATTACTGAACGGGTTCACATTGGCACATTAATAACAATCAAACAAACTTCACTTTGTCGATGGATGCGATGACGACCTTTCAAGGATTTGGGGCTTTTTACACACGTTTTGGTTTTTTGAAAGGCCTCATTTGTTATAATTAATAAAATGAAGTGTTTATATGCTAATATAAAAGAGAGCCTATTCGCTATATCATAGCCTGTTACAGGCGTTTTTCGGTTAGTGGGGAAGCGGCGCAGTAACAATATTCGAGCGTGAAACTGAAAGGCGAAGGTAATCAAAATTGAGCCTTTTTGTCCTACAACATATCAACAGTCCCGTTCTTTTTACCCCTCTCTCAAGCTCTCGAGTCTCTTCGTTCTTATTATTAGTTCACAAACATTTGGGCAGCGCCATTCTCAAAGTAACACCATCACAACTTACCAATGAATTAAAGGAACAAAATTCTGCGAGGCAGGTCACCAGTGATAAGCTATAGTTATAACAGTAAATGCGGCGTTTTTGAACACGCTGAGCAAATCCAAAACCTTCTTCTTCTGTGAAAGCGCTTGGTTTGATTTCATGTGATTATCATCTTCTTTTGTTTATTTCCATCTTGACGCTTTTGTTGTTTTCATTCTTTCCTTCGTCGCATTGGAAACTGAAAGATCCAGCAAGGAAGTACAAACGTAGCACGGAAATCCTCTCAATGCACGGTATGTGTTCTTAAGTAGCTATCAAAGCCAACAGCTGGTTGAATTAGAGGCCGCATACACAAACATCCCATATACCTGGACCCGATTAACAGATATAAGTGTAACAGTTTTATAGACTACTCCTAATAATGCGGCCACGGCCACCCTCCGGGGAAATTGTCTAAGTGGCAGCTTAATAGGGATTGGCCGCTTAATAGGGGTTGGCCGCTTAATATAGGGATTCGACATAAATTAATGCAAAAATAAGGGCGTGATGAGGAAAGTTCAAAAGATTAGTGACACACTGAGGACAACGGAATCACGTTCAAGACGATAATAAACATGTATTTTGAATATTTTTTATCAGTCGTAACCTTCTATTTATTAGTACTTTTATCTGTCATCAGGTTTTTTTTCAAAACAAGACCAGACATACGTGAATTAAATTTCTTCTTGGTGGCCGCTTTAATCAGGAGGTAAAAAACAAACAATAGGAAAAGCCTTCATCGGGACGAGCCGATAAAGGGTGGCCGCGAGCCGTTTAATTAATAGAATAGGGGATTTAATTTTACAAGTATTATATTGAGGGTTAGGGTTAGGGTTATGTTTTCAGGACTTTGCGAACTGCGCGCTTAATAGGGGTTTCGATTGTTGTTTGGTAATATAAGAGATGCAATAACGTATTATTATGTAGAGTTTTGGTAAGGTTGTTAGACGTATAATATAATGAAATTCTGAATGTAATGTAATGTATGTACTCACAAAGTACGTGGTGAGTAACGTATTATTATGTAATGTAAAGTATTTTCATGGCTTAGTTATGTAATGGTGTGTTATGTCCCTTTAAGTGAGTCAAAACTCAAATAAACCATTTGGTTAGTAAACAAAAATAATACCTGCTCCAGATGATACAAGGCCTGTTGCTATGAACGTCGACGATAAAAATATTTTGGCTGCTACAAGGAATGTGCCGGTGCGTACACAGGAACGCCCCCCAACCGAAACAACAAGCCGTACGAGAGGAAGACATGATTGATGTTTCTGGGCCAAAGGAGGTGGACAACTAAAACCTCAAATTGCACATGCTATCACACACTACATCCAAATATGGTAATAACGCGACAGCCGAAACGATCTTACAAGCGTCCCGACGACGGAGCGCCAAAAGAGCTCAGACTCCAGTGCTAGTGAGCCAATCCAAGCTGTACAGTAACAAAGCTAATTTAATTCAATAAAAGGGTGTAGCATGGACAATGCATCTACTTTCTGCTGACCTTCTCATCCCACTAATAATTTGTTCTCTAAAGTTAGTTTCTCTAAGACCAAGTTCAAGCCTTCGAGCCCCGGGGGGGTACTCAACAAGAGTAATTTTTATACGGGGAGTGCTCCGCCCAGATGTCCAACCCCTTTACCCTTTTCATATAACCATTTTTTTTTCACAGAAAAGGTACCCGTTTTTCATATACCTTCCAAAGAAAAATGGTACCCCTTTCATATATCCTTCATAGTTAAATTCTGAAAAATGGTACCCTGTTCACCATACCTACAGCAGAAACACTGGCATCCCTTTTCTATTACCCTTGTAATGAACTTAATGAAACAATATATAGCACCAAAATCAATTCAAGCATTACCAGTAGAGATGTTAACCAAACATAATATCATTTACATCTCGTGTAAATCCCTACCCTTTCGATATACTTCAACTCGTGAAATCCCTACCCTTTCATATACTTACAGTCAACTCGTGCAATCCCTCCCATTTCACATACCTCGAGCCTAAAAAAGACCCCTTTCGGGCGGAAGCCTCCCCGTATAGTTCCCATTATAGGGAGTATTCCCCCACCCGGGGCCTCGGCTCCACTACTGACGTGGTCTGAATCATCAGTTTAAAATCGCAGTGTGGACGTTTGTCACTCGCCTGTTTGTCCTCTGCCTGAATCAAACTCTTCATAAGAACTGGCAAGAAGACACCAAAAGAACCTTGAGAGATGCCCATGATCAGAGCATGAGGACAATGTAGCACATAAACAGACGACATTAGACCAGCGACTGTCTTGCTTCGCAGTTCTCCTCGTCTGGAGCAGGATTCCACTGAACACATGGTTTGAACGGTAGCAAACTGAATTCTTGGTAGCCGAGTTCACTTT
Source organism: Desmophyllum pertusum (assembly GCA_029204205.1). Lineage (NCBI taxonomy): Eukaryota > Metazoa > Cnidaria > Anthozoa > Scleractinia > Caryophylliidae > Desmophyllum > Desmophyllum pertusum. The sequence goes on along the minus strand of MU827791.1, from coordinate 606,303 downwards.
TGACTCCTCAGATTTCAGCGATCCATCCTGTGAACGGAAATAAAATACCGCGAGCAGCGACTACAATTCAAATACATACACACAAAAAGACGACTCAACTAAATAAACTCAGCAGGATATTCTAAAGTTCGAAATCCCACTAAAAAGGCTATCTTGGGGTATTATGATCCAAGATGGACTTCAAAATACAGCTATTTTATGGCTTCTGGGCAAATGCGACAAAGGCGACGTGACAGCGTTCTCTCAAAGTTCAGGGCGCGCCTATTAAACGTAACCAAATATTGATATACCTTCGATCAGTCACGCAAGTCCCATTACCCTGGGCACAGAGGGTTTTTTCTGATCTTGTCTTTCTCAATCGACATTGAGCCACGAAGCAGCGAAAGCGAGTGCATTTGAAAGCGAATGTTTGCGGACTGATCGAGGAGGAGGCCCGACACACGGTGCAACATTGCGTGCAATCACTGTTACTGATATTTGCTTGCAATCATGTTTTACTCGACGTCGACGTGGCAACACGCTGCAATATTTCAAGCAATATTTGCTGGCTTTTCCTTTCCTTTCCCAAGCCTAAAACAGATAAATATATCGAAGAAGAGCCAGGGGTTTTAGTTTGTTTTATACCGAAGAAAAAGGAAAATTTTCGCGCTTCGGCTTCTCCACCACGCGTGTAAAGAAAGAAAGGCCCAGGAACCAGAACGTTTGGATTCCGAACCACAGAGATGGCTTTGAAAAATATTACATACCTCTGTAATTATTTTTTAGTTAATAAGGGCATTTTCTTTTTCAGATGACCAAGCCATCGCTGTTGTCTCTTGTCGCCCTCTAGACGTGTAGAAAAAGATGTACGACAGACGACGTTTTTGGTCAGCGGTTGATTGCTGAATATTGAAAGTTGCGTCACGCCCATCACACGATGACATTTGTTTCGCGCAATGTTGGGTCATATTGCATTGCGCGCAGTAATTTCAGGGGTGGACACACGATGCAACATTGCACGCCGTGTGTCCGGGCCTTTTAGGCGATGTTACACGAGACGATTTTTAACGCAACATCATCTTGAGCATGCGTACCGCTCGAGCGCGCGCTAATGTGACGCGACGAGGGTGACTGTGCAATAATTATCAGGAGGGTGGGGGGGGGGGGGGGGTTGAAAATGGGCTTCAGGAAAATATTAGGTAATACCCCCCTCCTAAAAAAAGTAAATTTAGTTATTGCCCCCTCTGATCGGTCAGAAATTATGAACGTACGACCCCCCCCCCCCCCCCCCCTCCCCGCTCCCAGTATACAAACACACACTTCGGCAAGACCATAAAAGTAAGCTGCATTTCCTCCGTTTACTTCCGGTTGGACATCCGCGTCTGGATCAAACACAGGAACTCGCCTCCGTAGCAATGTTAAATATAGACATGTGTTTATGAGGGCCTATGAACTAGGGGCTTATGGGATACCGTAAACTGTTTAGCAGCTTGTTATGGACTTTTGCAAACCTTATAGAGAATAATAGACTATCATATTGCAACGGATTGAATTGAATTTGAATTTGCAGTTCAGTAACAGCTAACATAATTTAATTTGGGCCCCACCCCGGGGCCCCACCTTACAAACAGGTCTGGATCACGCCACTGTACTATGTACTTGAAATACAATTTTTTTACTTTGAGGCCCCCGCCCACCCCCCCCCCCCCCCCCCCATCCTTGCCAGTGATTTTACTTATCCCCCCCCCCCCCCCCCGGTGTAACATCACCTTTCGTGAAGCTCGTGATGAAGGAGACGGACTGTGTCGTACTGCAGGCTACCCCCCACGCGATGAATTGCTCATAGCGGTCGGGCTGTGCGAGGTCTGGAACATAAGAGAATTACAATGGCGTGATATTCTGAAACACCCCTTCACTTTTTAATGGGGTCCCCCTCCCTCCCTCGGGACTCAAAGTGCATCCAGCCGTCGTTAATTTAAACATAAGTCAGTTTCAGTAAAGTTGGTTAACGTTTAAACAATTGTCGTCAATATTTACAAAGCCACGGGATGTTCTTTACTTGCTTTTCAATTTGCTGCCGCGACCATGTTGTTTTGTCGCGGTCGGGGAAACCCGCGAAAGCAAGACAGTCGCTGGTCTTATGTCGTCTGTTTGTGTGCTACATTGTCTCAAGCCTTGATCATGGGTATCGCGCAAGGGTTTGGAATTTTCTTGCCAGTTAGTATGGACGAGTTTAATACCAGCAGAGAATACACGGGTGAGTGACTGAAGATGGGTTGTTTTCACGTTCAATGTTTCTATATCTATACTCACAAAATTCCATGTATTCGAATGCATGATGGAATACATGTGTACCTAACAACATGGCAATATACCAATCGCTATGGTGAAACGTTTCAGTACTGGAGAAGGAATGCCTGGACGATGGAGAATCGAATTTCTGTCGAAATACGCCGACGTGTAAATAATCCTGAGAGCGAAAACCGATCGAGATGAAAAGAAAAGACGGAGAAAAAAAATGGTGTGGACTAGAGTACATGTTGGAATTACAGTTCATGGCTTTGTCTCTTGTCGGAGCTAATCATTAGCATAATTATGCAGGCGAAAAAGATGGAAGCATATTTCATTATCACTGAATGTCAAGTTGCTGTCAAGCAATTTCAGTCGAATTTTTAAAATGTTATTGTTGTAGAAGTCAATGATAGACTTGGTAGTACTTGAATAGTTTTTTTTCAATTTCCTTTTAAATTATCAATGTCAATCGTTAAAATACCAAACAATGACGATAATATTAGCCATAGAAGAAATAAGAAAGAAAACATCACCGAACTCAATCGAATGCCAATCGTTCGATGTTCGATTTTTAGTGGAACCCCGATTTCTCGAACCAAAAAGTTGTTTCCCTTGGACTTGTTTTCACTGTAATTTTTACCCCGATATTTCGAAGTTCTCGATTTCTCGAACCAATTTTCAGAGAAATGGCAAGTGGCCGCTATAATCGGGGTTGGCCGCTTAAACGGGGTTTCGTCAGAAATTAGCATAAGGCGTGGTATAAACGTCACTTCATCTGAATACAACATGCTTGGAGGCTTGTGACCACTGTTGTTTGAATGTTTTAATCATTCGTAACCTTCTATTTCTGACTCTTATCTTATCATCAGGCTTTTCAAAAACAAGGCTAAAGTACGTGTATTAGATTCTTGGTGGCCGCTTAATCGGGATAAAAACAATAGGAAAGCCCTCATCGGGACGGGCAAAAGGTGGCCGCGGCCGTTTAATAGGGGTGGCCGCTTTATAGGGGTTTTATTTACAGTATTATACTGGACAATAATTTCGGGACTTTGATAACTGGCCGCTTAACCGGGGGTGGCCGCTTAAAAGGTGACCGCTTAATCGGGGTTCAACTGTAGTTGATTTTCAGTTCGATTCGTTCGAATTGACACCCAGGGAAATATATTAAATGAGATCATGGGCATATATTTGCTCGATTTCCACCGCTCGATCTCTCGAGTCCGGTTCTTCATTCAGCGGCCGGTAATCGAGCCTAAGGCATATAGTATAGATTTTGAAAGCTTATTTATAGCCAGGCGTGGTCAATCGATAACGATAACAATCGATAACAATCGAAGATTGATATCGATTTCCGATACCAATCGATAGAAATCGATAAAGAAAAAAAGTTGTGAGTTCGATTGATATCGATTTCCGATAGAAATCGATGACGATTTATTTATCGATTGTTATCGATTATTATCGATTGTTATCGGAAACGATTTTTTGTCATTTTACAAGTTAAACACTGACACAATGTTGCCTGTATGGTTTTATTGAGTCATTCAATCATCATAGCATGCAATAGTTTTACAATATTATCAACAAAATACTATAGGAACAAAAACAATAACAGGAACAATTTGGTCTTTTTATCGATCTTCAGCGATCAGCGCAGTTCATAATACCGGAAGAAGAAGAAGTTGCGGCCAAAGTAGCGGTGTGCAAACCCTCTAGTCTCGTTATAGCAACACCATAAAGATGAAGCAGAATAAACAACAAAATCAGTGCGACTACTGTAACCGGGGCCACCAAGGCAATAAAAACTATCACATATTGTAGCGGAATAGAGAAATTCAACTTAATTCACGTTGAAAGGTTGTATTGAACTGAAAACTTATTAGCTCAAACAAATGAAGTTGAAGATGGTTTTGTTTTCTTTGTCTAAGTGGCCCCGGTTATAGCAATCGCACTGTAAGAAAGAAACGTAATAATAAATCACATGCAGACGAGTAAAGAAATAAATGAATGGACATGTTAAAATATTTTAAAACCCCAGAAAACCAAGCGATGAACGACCAGGAACACTCTGCCTGGACTAGATGCTGAAATCGATAATAAAATGCCTAGATAGCAACGCCATCTTCATTAATATGTTTGAAACAAATACTCCTTTGGATTATCGATTGTTATTGATTATTATCAATTGTTATCGATTTTTTTTCAATCGATAACAATCGATAATTTTTTTTTCTGTGAGTTCGATTGTTATCGATTACCGATATCAATCGATAGCAATCGGCGATTGATATCGATTGTATCGATTGATTTCCGATATCGATTTCTATCGATTGACTACGCCTGGTTTATAGTCATGTATGGAATCTATTCCAAAAAAAAAGTACATGCAATCGAACGTTCGATTGATGAATGGAGCATTCGATATCAATGAAACTTCTCCTGGACGTCAGCCGTCTCCTCTGGTCGCTTTCTCCCGAGAGAGAGAGAGATGTCTAAATCAAATGGCCGCTATGCTTTAATGGTAATGGTAATGGTAATGACATTTATATAGCGCATTTTCTATATAGTATATCCAAATGCGCTTTACAATTCAACTCAGGGGTGAGATCGGACGTCAGCTTGTAAAGGCGCCTATGGCAGCCGCTATCAGTCCATTCATGATCTCACCCCTCCCACCCGCACCCATGAATACATGCGAACAGGCCAGACCACAACACCGGGGACTACGTCCCTACTCTTTTCGAACAGTGATGTGGGTTCTTCAACGTCCCCTACTAATTTGGTATGAAGAGATGTAGGAGACAAGGCCAACGGCTTAACGTCACCGCCCAATGACGCGATTATCTGAACTGAGACAAGGTATCGAGCACAGCCAGCGTGATCTTACCCGTTATTTTAAGACCCTGGTTGTTGGTCCGGCCGGGATTTGAACCCGCGACCCCCCGCTCTGCAGTCTAAATTTGCAAATTCACTGATCGCTGGTGAATCTATGTGTCTCGCACTTTGTGCTCACATCGCCCCCACACTTGCAGTGGTTGACATAGGGCTGGGCCTTCAGTAAGCACAGAGGCTTCTTGCTACGTTCTATCGTACACTTTCGCTCTCAAATGGTCAAAATAATATATTTCCAATTATAGTGTATAAGCGTTGTTCCTTTTATTTCATAGTTTATTTCCAGTTGGGTTTCTCCCGCCCGGCTGCCATTTGCTCCTCTCTCGTATATAGGGACTGCTCTCATATATAGATCAGTGTATTGTGCAGAACCCATTTAGTAATGTTGCTATGTTTGTTTTTATTCACCCAGCTTGGATTGGATCAATAGCTGTTGCCATGACGTTCTGCTTGTCTCCCGTCCACTGGTCGACTGTGCGACCGATTTGGCTCTCGCTCCATTGCAATAATCGGCGCCTTGTTTTGTTCATTGGGACTCATCTTAACTTCCTTGGCAAGTAGAGTTGAATTATGGTTTCTCACCTACAGTGTGCTGTTTGGTTTTGGGACCTGCTGTTGCCGCACAGCTAACTTCTTGATAACTGCCAAGTACTTCGTGAAGCGGAGATCGCTCGCGACCGGGCTCGTCACGGCGGGGGCTGGTTTGGGCATTTTCGCCCTGGCCCCAATAAACCAAATACTGATAGACGCCTATGGTCTGAGCGGTGCGTTCAGGGCGCTTGGGTTTGTAATCCTGGCGAACTGTTTCCTTGCCTTGTTTTATGATCCTAACATACAAGAAGAACTAGCTCAAGGTCTGACAAGTCAAGAAACGTTAGAAATTCCAGACAACAACACCACACAAGATTCGCAGAGATGCCATAAACTTATCGACTTTCAGTGTGGAAAGTGCCTGCCTTTACGTTGTAGCTGTTTGTTGCGCTGGAGTATCTATTGTGATATTTACACCTCAGTTTCATTTGGTAAGTGGTGGTGGTGGGGGGGGGGGGGGGGGGGGGGAAGGGAGGGGGAAGTTGGGAGGGCATTTAACGTTCGCAGAGCTGCACACGAGAGTTTTTGCCAAGAATGTCACAGAGCCGAGTTTTAACATTCGATATCAGTCGAATCTGGAAGTTTAATGGCGTACTTTCTCTTACCTGTACCTTGTACATTTGGGGTACGTAGTACTCACATGATTACTTGACCGGCCAGGGCTCGAATCCAGGCCTCTCGATCCAGAGTCCAGAGCACTAACCCGCCACCGCGACCCTCGCATACATGTAGTACCGTAAAGCTCCGAAGGTAACAACCCTCTTTACTTTCGGTTTTAGTAACCTTTTCCTTTGCTTCTTTCGGCGTAGCTACATGTAACTTCGGGATTTACTAACAACCGGAGGGTCGTTACTTTCGAAATTACAATTTTTACGTTAGTAATGACATTTGTTGGGTTAATTCTAGGTACGATACTGCGAAGACTTGCGTATCGCGGCCGATAAATCCTCCAAGCTATTGATGATATATGGTCTCACCTCTTTCGCTTTTCGGATAACTACTGGTAGATTGTGTGACATCAAAAGGGTTAACCCGATTTACGTCTTTCAAGTTGGAATGCTTACCAGTGGTGTCGCAGTGATGCTGTTCGGAGTTCCTTCCACTTATGCCCCCCTTGCTGTTATCAGCGCACTGTATGGTATCGGAGATGGAACAAGCTTGACTTCTGGTAATCTGTTGCTGCTTACAACCGTGGAACCTAAGAAACGAGCTTCTGCGTTCGGATTGGCTAATATGCTTATCTCAGTTTCCATAGCAACTGGAGCTCCTTTATCTGGTAAGTAGTGTTTGTATGTGGGACGGGAGGGCTCGACCCAGGACCTCTTGAAACGAAGACCAACGCTCTAGCCATTAAACTACCGCGACTCTCACATAGTAGGTGCGGTACTATAGGAGCGAAGAGAGGATTGTCTGAATCCTAAGCCGGGAGGCTTACTGCATGTCAGGTTTAAAATTGAAATCGCAGCAATTCAAAGTGAACAACCTTACGACCTCAACAAAACTGACGAACGAACTTTGACTTAACCCTATTCAGACCGGGGGGCTCCCAACCTCGTTCCCTGGGAACGAGGTTGGGGGCCTCCGTTTATCCAAGGTTAGGGACCTTAAGCAACCACGACGACGACGCCATGGAAAACGTCACTTCAAAAGTGAATTCACGTCCCTAAAACTATTTCGCGATTATTCCAACACGTTTAATTTGTCCAATGTGGCCAACTGTCCCGGAACTGAATTCGTAGCGACAGAGTTCAAGTCCAGATAGAGAAAGGACAATTCACCGACGTGTGTTCACGTTCTCCATAATACTTTGAATTTGGTCATTTCACGTTGTTGTTTTGCAGACGACGGCTAAGAAATGTACAAAGTTTGAAAACGCCCGTGCAGAGCTATTGTACTACTAATTAAACCTATTGTTTTGTGACGTTCTCGTCGTCGTCGCCGTCGTGGTTGCTTAAGGTGACGCAGGACCCTTGCTCTCATTATGTATGTATTTATTTAAAGAGTATGCACGAACCATAACGACTGATGCCGACGACAATACGCGAAATATTTATGAGGATATTTTTTTACGTTCTTAATAATGTATTCAATAAATGCTGTTTTCGGCGTATTAGTAATTACACGTGCGATTGAAATATTCAGGTACGAGCTTGTTGTGCATTTCACTCTCGAAAAATACTACTTCGAGAGCTCGTTGTTTCAACTGAAAAACGACGGTATTTTTTACAGGTAATTCAAAATGATCAAACCGTAATCCATCGCCACTAGTTGAAACGTAAAAAGGTGTACACGTGTATTTACGGTGGTTCAGTTTGTTTCGATTAAAGCATTTCAGTGCACAGAAATTGCAATGTAAATCAACAGCGTTCGGCACGAGTGGCGCGAAATTGCATGCTGAAAATTGCGAAAAATAATTTATCCACTTATATAACTGGCGATGGTATGTATCAGGCCTTGCCTTTCTCTTGTGCACTACAAAACTCTCGAAATCTTCACTCACCTTGAAAAGTACGCGGTTAATTACCACGTTATTGTACTTATTTTTTACGGCACGTGCACTGGAATACGGCAAATTATCATAATTAGATTCACAGCTCTAAAGGCGTCGTTGTTGAATATATTATTGACTCGTGTGATCTTCGGAGACGGGAAAAACTACAACTTTGTGTCCAAGCTTTCGTCGCGGATATAGAATTTCCGGAATTGATACTCGAGGAAGGTAAACTTAGTACACTGTATTGTGATGTGACAGAAGCGGAATTTCAAAAAAGCCTTTCAAAAAGAAGATCGAACGTTTCAAAGTCTAATTTTCACATTTTTACTCCCGTAGATGCTAACAACTTTCAACCAGTCTTGAAATTGCAAAATCTGCTTCTGTCACATCACAAAAGAGGTTATTATCTACCTATAGGTAATACAAACATTTAATTTAGAACGCTTCTCAAGTTGAAAGCTTGGACACAAAAATTGCATGTCCGCAATTCTAACTTTAGAAGCTTAAAGAGGGGGACATTGGGGGGCTCTGAATACCGCAACACCGCAAAAAAAATCGAAAAACACCGCATCACCGCACGAAAAAGTGACGAAACACCGACACCGCAATATATTAAGTTACTTATAAATGAAGACGGCTTGCGACTGGCTGCTGAAGCATAAAATATTAACTGGACAGTAGTATTTGACTATACTGTGTTACAAATTAACAGGTTTAACAAAGGTACGTGCTTTTAATAAATAAACACGGGTTAACGAAGATATAGAAGCTATAAATTTAGTTCTGGACGACAAGGGTCGACGATTATTGTACAAGGGTCCAACAAGAAACCGTAACATCGGAAATAATTTCGTTTCACTGTACACCGGAGGTTGAAAAACACAAACAACGCACACCGCAGGATTTGAGATCACCGCAATACCGCAATGTGGGATTTTATTCACCGAAATACCGCATAAAAAACTGAGCAACACCGCAACACCGCAAACCCCAATGCCCCCCTCCTTAAAGTATCACCGTACAGCGCGATCTGCCAGAAAAACCACAATCATGATATAGTTCCATCATCCGCCAATATCCCTATTAAGTTTCAGCGGAATCGACTTTCAAAATTCGGAGATTATAAGGTTTAGAAGACTACACCCACCCAGAAATTAAGCTTATGAATTTATTCATGGGCAAGGGTCCTGCGTCACCTTAAGGTCCCTATTATTAAAGCTACGACAACGAAACTTGGAGAATAAATATTATATACCAACCTCGATTCCAGGCTCTCTCTCCTTTTCCTCCCTTGTCGTTGAGTAGAGAGACCCTGGTTGCGGCTGGTCACGTGACTATGCGGTTACAACAATACCGCAGGGAGGGTGGGTCTTTGAGGTCGTTTTTGTCAAGGTGAACAATAATTACTAACCAAGGGATCGAAGGGGCAAATCGAGTTTGGTTCAAAATGGAACAGCATTTTATACGGCAAGATTATGTTAAAACTAAAAAGTGAAACAGGCTATTTGTATGGAACGTTTTTTTATTCTTTACAACTTCATGACATGAAAATGTATACGTGACGGATATTTTCGAGCCACAAAAGCAGCGGCGCGAAAATTACGAGAATGGAAAATTCGCCTTGCCTTGCAATTCGCCTTGCGAACACAAAATTTATAAGCTACCGGCTCATTTAATATAACGATGAACCATCGACTTCAGATTCACTTTTACACTAAGTAGAGAGGTTCATGATCGTAAAGCTAAACGAGGTTGTAAACCAGACACCTTGGTCTCAAACCAACTTTGAAAACAACAATAAGCTTGGCGAGCTCGTTCACAGCTGACCCTGCGAACTCACTAAATTAAAACACAACGGCATTCATTTACAAATTCATTTGGAGCGAAATATAGGATAAAAGAGTAGCTTACTATTTTCTCTAACTGATTCTGTGTTAGTTTGACCATAATATAGTTTTCTTGTGTCAAATAATCTACAACAACAACCGCTCGAAGCGGTTCCTTGAAAATCAACAAACTTGTACGGCACGAAATAATTATGTCAAACGGACTGTACGAAGGAATTTTTTTCCATCGGCAGTTTTTGCAGTGAATACAATTTAACGATCACTTAAACTCGTTACCTTAAAGCTGTTCACATACCAAGCTACTTGTAAACTTAATTCTTGAAATGATCGGCTTTCTTCCGTGGACAAAATTCCGTTGTAAAACGTCCGATCGATCGTCGTAGTTGTGCAGTTCTGAGAATTACGCAAGCAGTTTCCGAGAAAGAATTATCGCAGTGATCTTCGGCCTGGCAAAGCCTGTAGAAGCTTGAATAACCACATGTAAGCATATGTACAAACTTTTTGGTGCTTTCTTTTCTTGCGAGTTGTTTGAAGACCTGCTGCGTCTGCGAGTTGCGACTCAGAGTCAACGCTCTCACCCTCTCATGGTAGATTTGTCACAGCAACAACTCTAACACTCTACCACCCCTCCCTCCGAATATATTTTTTTACCACCCAGAATCTGGGTGGTCACGTGACCAGCCGCAACAGGGTCTCTCTACTCAACGACAAGGGAGGAAAAGGAGAGAGAGCCTGGAATCGAGGTTGATTATATACGTCCAAAAATCTTCTTTTGAGATGATGACGTCATATGACGTAGAAATTACGTCACGACCGAACAGCCGCCATCTTGGATCCGCCATCTTCCAAAACGTCAGAAAACCACCAAAAATGACTCAAAAATACACAAAACCAATAAAGAATGTTAAAATGATCATAAGAAAGTTATTTTCTGCCTTAAAAAAACATGAAAATCCCAAATTTGGAAAAATATGCCGGTCAAAATATGGTTGCCATGGTAACAGCAAGTTCCATGAAACAATGACATGTCATATCAAATTGTTCCCAGATAAATTTTAGGTAAAGTCGAAAAGTTTGGCGGCTTTTACCTCGATATTAAAAAAGTTATTAACGGTCAAAGTCTCGGCGGGCAGATTCTGCCACCCCCCCCCCCCCCCCCCCCCCCCCCCCCCCCCACGGTCTGAATAGGGTTAAAACAGAACCGACACATATAGAAGGATCGAAATTGACCAACTTTACGAACTTACACGACTTTAGCCGCCAATAAACATTGCGACGAAACTGACAAATCAGATTTAAGGACCACGAGTGACAAACATGTTTCACTTTATTCTGAGATTACTTCCTCTCAGGTTGTCGAAACGTCAGCCACCAGCAGCAGGACTACCCTGACCCGGGGGAAAATATGATATGTTGTTTAAATATGATTAATAAATAAGCCTTAATTTTCTTGTGTAATTTAGTGTTGTTATTTTTGCAATTTAGGGATGTTTCTTTTTCTTGTTTTCTTCTCTTTTCTTGTTGGCCTCCGCATAATTACACACGCCTCGCTTTACACAAAATTCTTCTCAGCCTCTGGCACCTACATATTGTTAGACTACGAGCAGTCCCTCATTTTTTTTCTCAGGGATCGAGTGGGCGAGCGCGCGCGAAACGCGTGGAAATCTCGTAGTCTATTGTTTACTCCTGGATATATTATTTTCATAAATAATTTCATATTTGATGCTTTGAGAATTCGTTCATGATCAAACTCACAAGTCTAAACTTTGAAAGCAAGGCTTTGGGGTGAAATTAGCTAGTCTGATGTAAGCATGCGCATAAGGGCTAGGAATATAATGAACATTATTGATTAACATAAGTTGTTTTGTTGTTGTTGTTGCCAGGTTTCATAGCAGACCAAGCGGGATCTTATGTGTTGGCATTCTACATTACTGGTTTCAATGGGTGTTCTATTTACGTTTTTTCCATTTATCTTATTATGTATAAAACGGGAAACAAACCTGGAGGAAGTAAAACCTATACAAGAGAACGAAGAAAATGAGACTGCGTACTGTTGAAGGAAATATCCACTGCTAGCTAAAAACAAATTGCGCTACAAGTATCATATGATTAAAAGTCAAATTCTCCAAACTAGAGCTGAAAGAAAGGTATGGAATCCGGTTAGGAGAATTTGTATGTTGACATATGTCCTATATAAGATGTTCGATTTCATAGGGATTCCACATTTGTCAAAACTGGGGAAATTATTACAAAATATTGTGATTGTTGCGATATGCTGTTTTATTTGTTATGATTATTTAAAAATCCTTTTGTTGACATTTTTGGGGCAGTATTTCAATAATTGCCGTAAAACAAAACAAAAAATGATTCTAATCCTGATCACTTAGTTCGATGTCGCACGTGATAAAATAAATTTCAAGTCAGAACTTTTATAGAGCTACTGTACTTATTTTCTTTAGAGCGTTTTCATGGCACCACATTGATATTCCCAAGCAATAGGAAATGTTTGCATAAGAAAGGAACTCATTTCCCAAAGGAGAGAAGAACTCCAATATGGCCGCCGTGCATGACGTCATGTGAAAATGCTCTATTCGTTAAAATGAAATTATGAATTTTTTTAAGTAGAAGTAATTTTATTAATAAAAGCAAATGTTATTAATATAGTTTACTAATAAAAAATGATAGTCAGAAGAATCATGACAAGTTTGAATAACGAACATACTGTGCTGCACATATAACATGTTTTATAAACTTTTGATCATATAGCGCGGGCTGACGCGTTGGTTGGTTGTATAGTCGTTTTGCATGAGGTACACGGCTATGACGTATCATTGCATTTTGTTGGCTATTTTATAAAATAAATAACCTGATGCAAACACTCGACAACATTTATTCGGAAGTTTTACTCTTGTGTTTGCACCAGGCTATGTAAACAATCCCGCCATTTTTACCGTGGCAATTACACTGACCAATCACAACAAACTTAAACTAGAAAATGAGCCAATAAGAATTCGAAGCAAATAAAAGTAACCGGCACCAAGCGCGGAAAACGCGTTTGGTTTAAACCAATCACATAGCGTAGCGTTACAGAATCGCACCCATTGAAAAGCGTCGCCCGGGAAAAGTAGAGCATCCATGACGCTTTGCGTGCGTTGTGGGCGCAACGCAACGAGATTACTTGATCGAGAGTGAGATCCTGCCTTTAGCTACGCATGCTCTCTGACTCTTTTCTAGCTCATTTGCATTTCCCCTGCGACGCTTTTCAGTGGCCGCGATTCTGTAATGTAAAGCAAAACCAAAGCACTCTAGGCGAGTTATATATCACACAAGGTGAGGATATGATAAATGTATATACATGATAAATCATTTCGATTGTGGATAAACAATAAAAATGACGAAAGCGATATTCGCGGTTTTAAGAAAGCCCATGCAGAAAAATCTGAGACTTTTCGAATACAGAATGTAAAAGCAAGCCAGGGAACTATTGACTTACTAAACTGTCATTAGAGAAAAGCTACTCATACTGTTCTTTGCTCCGACGAAGGGCTAACCGCTCGAAACGTCAGCTTCTCCAAATTCACTACAGCAGTTAATCAACTAAGTGTTGTACTCGTCCATCCTCGCCGCTCTTTCGCCCATTCTTGTAAACTTTAATTTCGTCTCGCCGATATTTTCCCGGTTTACTTCCGACTAACTGTCCCTGGATCTTCGAGAATAGGGCTTGACTACAATTTTGTATCGTTCTCCATCCAGTTGGTTTCCCATGTTGCTCGTCGATGCTAATGGTGAATTAATCTCGACTTCCACTTGGTATGTGTTTGATTGGGGATTTCTCGTTTCTCTTTGTCATTGGAAATGAGATCATCACTGTCTGTCAACGATTGATTGACAACCCCACCAGCTTCTGAACTGTCTGTCCCACTATCCAATAAAAATGGCGGGTTGTTTTCATTCTCAACAGACTTTGTATTACCACTACAAAGGTTTTCCGACTCTACGCTAGGCAACGTGTTGTCGTTGACACCAGCTAAAGACGTGTCAATCAATGTTCTCTTGGCGTCATTACATGGAGACTCTAAGTGGTACCCAGGTTCCCGACAAACGATGGATTATCATAGAAAGGAAGTTCACTTTCTTGGCTGTCACTTTTGGCCGTTTGGCGTTTGGAAGGCCTAGGATGAAGTGCTTGATCTTGTTCATCTCCATGGTGGGCACGTTCTCTGTTTATGAAGAGTAAAATGAATGGTATCGCTGCCCCTAACATCACAGTACTTCCGGCCAAGTAGAAAGCACTACGGTAAGAGCCCATCCTGTCAGCCATTAAGCCTTGATGGTGTGAAATAAGAACGAACTATTAACTCTTCGTAACGTAAGGAGGTGCAAGAAGTACAGGTGCAAGATTTCTATGATGTGATAGTTGGGCCTCATCAACTATCACATCATAGAAATCTCGAGCTCATAATGTAATTGTTTTAGTAAAAATCATAACAATTGACTAGTATTAACTCTAAATCTTCTTCCGAAACTTCGGAGAAACGAGAAGAAACCGCAATTTGTAGACGACCTCCAGCCACTGCACACTAATGGCTGATAGTGTACGGGTAGCTCAGCCAATCAGATTGTCTCATTTGCATTAGTATACTAGTAGAGTTTTACTAAAGATGTTTAGTAATGCAAGCTCTCTTGGGGTGGGGCTAGTTTAGTTCATCCATTTCAACACAAAAATATTGAAGGATCGATGACTGATCGGCACCTTACAAAGCTATCCAATATACCCACAATTTCCCCCAAAACAGTATCCAAAATTTAGGAAAGCATGGTATTCAACAAGTATACTTTATATACCCAAAATTCCCGGATGATCCTGGTGTATTTTTGCCGCTTAACTGTGGTTACAAAAGTATGAATATTAAATTTACGTTTTCTAAAGCTTGCATATCATATCTTTTTGCTTATATTGTAACTTGAAAATCTAACATAAATAGTCACTTGTCTGTGCACGTTCGCAAACCTACCTGCAATAGGTGGACCGCTGGCCAAAAAGATAGACGAGAATTGCATATTCCAACCCAGAGCGGCCGGCCTCTTCGCTTCTTCGACACACGTCATGAGGATTATGTTTAAGGTGGTGATGAAACATCCATCGCAAAAATCCATAAAACACAGCAAATACGATCATGTCATTGTAACTGTCAGCAAGGGTAACAAGAATTGTCGATAAACCAACCATAAATTCCACCCCTTGATATATATAAAATGGATTTATTCCTCTTATGTCACAAATCTGGCCGCCATGACTCGTGCAGTAGCGGAAGATAATCCGTAATAGATGTAGAGCTTAGACGCTTTGTCAGCTGTTATGCCAAGGTCTTCACAGAATCGTATCTAAAACAGACGATACAATAATTACTTTTTCTTTCTTGACACAACTAGTGTCGTGGAAAGCTATTGCGGCAGTACAGGGTGATTCTAGCTTTTAAGACTATGGATTTAATCCTAGCGGTTTGTGACCATTCAAATGAAAGCTATCAAGCGGCAGTACTTTCATACGGTACTGTTTATGGCGAACAAGGTGGTGTTAAACTGTAGGCCAAAGTGCGTAACCAACGATCACAACGATCTCGCATTATTATAGTCTTTTCTCCCGAGCTTCATAATAATAATAATAATAATCGAATATTATGCAAAATGACCCTTCAGTACAACAGCACTGAAAGGCTGTAACGTGCAGTAATTTAATTTCTGATTGTTGGATTAAAAACAGAGAAAAGCATGGTGCGTATTCATACAGTTACCAGCTCGCCTTTGAATATTTATTTACTGTACTAAAAACCTAATTAAAGAGTAAACTTACCAGGTGAATTTGTGGAACAAATGCCCAAACTCAGCAATAGCGCAAGAAAAGGTTATTACCACGTACGCGGGAACCTTCCACACTGACAGATCAAGAAATACGCGTCTCCTTCCCTGCCTTCCTTGGCGCGGTTCATCATTGGATGTCAATTGGTCGACGTTCTCTAAGTGCCCTTCAGTTTTCACATTAGGATCATAAGTTACTCCGAGCAAACAAATGCCGAACATCACCCCAGCCATAATCCTGTAGGTTATCTTCCAGCCGTAATTATCTACCAACGTTTGTAGAAGCGGTCCCTGAATTAGCACACCCAGTCCTTGCCCGGCAGACACAAAACCCAGGGCCAGAGATCGTCGCTTGGTGAAGTAGCTACTCACGATTACGAGGCCTGTGTTGAAAATAAAACTGGTGCCAATACCAAATAGTATGCTGTATAAAACATACAACGTCACGATGTTTTTGGACAGTGATGCCATGGCCAGACTTGCAGCGCAGATCATAGCTCCAAGTAGGGATGTTACTCGGCAACCAAACTTGCTGACCAGGAGTCCTGAAATAGATCCAGTGAAAAACAACAGAGCAATGGCAAGAGAACCGATCCACGCTGAAAAAAAAAAAACGAACAAGGAAAGGAATTGCATTACAGTAATTCTATATTTTTTAAAAGGTCTCGGAATATTGTCCGATACCGGCCAGTAATAAAACTCATTGACAAGCAACCTAGAGATAGAGAACTATGAAACAGCTGTCAATGGTTGCCACAGGTAATGACGGTGATGGTCATACCGTGGAATTGCAGTTGATAGTTTCCTAGAGATGGGGGGGGAGCATTACTGCATTGTGAAACCAGGTGCACGAAGTGCACGATTTCTACTGCACATCGTTTTGCATGGAGATCTGGTATCAAACGAAAGCGAGAGTTGAGGAGAATTCAAAGAGGAATTCTGGTCACTTTGTTACTTATTGCGCCGGTAATGATTGTTCGTGACGGTTAGGTCACGTGTCTAATTTATTGTCGAAACTCAAACAAATAAAATTGTATGCTTTTGCTTTTCATTTAACAAGACTGCGAGCGGGCAGTTTCTTGTAGTTATATTAACAAGATAAAATGCATTTTCTCTTGTTATCGTTTATTGATTATTAGCTTGCCAGCTTTGATTTCAACTTCAAACCGAACAGGCGGAGTGCAAGGTCACGATAACCGCGTTCGGTTTTTTTTAACTCATAAAACCTTTGCACGCGATTGAATTCCCGATAGTCCACTGAGCTGAATAACAGAAAACGTTAACCGCCAGTTTTGTACTGAAGCTTACTGACAAAGGTTAGGTTATCATTGATTGCATGCCGTGCAGACTCCATCTCCGAAGTAATTCCGTGAATGTGATTTATGCACAGTTTAAGATAATACAACACAACATATCCTTAATAAATTAACACTAAATGGACACAAAAGGATCCACTATAGACAGCCTATAATGGCCTGTCGTTCATGAGGGATACCATTTAATTAAAACCCAGGCGTCAAACGCTCTGCGGTTTGTAGAAGCTCTGTTGAGTTTAATACAAAATCAACAAACTGCTCAAGTGGCTTTTGTCTTACATACTCACGGGCTTTTAAAAGAAAAAAATTTGTATGCCTCCATAAATTGATCGGAAGAGAGTTGCGCGAGTTCTAATTTTAGGATTGGCGTTTACAAACTTTATCTAAAAGACTATCAAACGATCAGCCATATTGAACACATTTATGTTGTACACGCCGAACAAAACAAGATTGCTTTGTACGCCTCTCCTGCAGTGGCCAACAACCATCGGCTCAAGGAAATCTTACAGTTTCAATTCCCAATAAATGAACTTGTTCAAATTATAAATTGATTGGACGTTAACTCACTCTGATTTCTTTGAGAGATACATACCTGTGCGTTCTCGATCCTCGTTAAAGTATTCCATGAAAACTGGAAAGAAAATACCAAAGCTAAAGACAAACCCAACTGCCGCAGTCCAAGACATCATGGCCGAAAAACAGACCAGCCATGCCCAGGGACCGTCCTGGTTATGGGGCATTTTCGACGTGCAAATCCTTGCCATGTCGTATGCTGCTTTAAACTTGATAGCACTTGGAACAGTGAATTCAGGAACGAGCTCCTGATGTGTTCCCGGCCGTGTTGTTGAATAAACGAGTTGACCTTTTACACATGCATTAACCTGCGTAGCAAGCTCTCTGGGGGCGGTGGGTAACACGTCACGCTTTGTATTCCATGATGCTGAGAGAACTGGCAGTCTGTAAACATGAAGCATCAGATACGTAAATATAATTTGAGTACGCGCACGTCACGTGAGGATTGTTTCGCGCGCCAAATTAAGGAATGAATGTGTATCAAAACTATCCTTTTATAGGAAGTCACGCTCCATAAAATTAACGCGAATTTCAAAAATTCGCGGCGTTAATTTTATGGCACTGATCGACGAATTGCATTTGTCACGTGATTGGCTCTCTGCCACTGTTCGCACAAAGCAACCAAAAACATCTTATCCTCAGCTGGGTAGTGAAATTTCACCTCTGGTTTCCTCTTGTCGCGGTTGATCAAAGGAGGATTAAGGCGGGGGTACACGTGAATTTCAATGAAATTTTAAGAGGTTTAAAGAAGGGATAGAAGGGAAATTTTTTTTTGGAACAGCAACAACAGTTGATACCCACGCGGGTGCTATTGCGTGGTTATCAACTGTCGTTGATGTCAATCAACTAATTTTTAACTTCAAATTCTAATTTTAAAACTACATCAAATCTTCAATATTTCTAATTTCCCTAAATTTTACAACTCCTTTGAGAAAAACTATTTCCTCCTAAACATACCCAAAAATGTACAAAACACCCCATAACATAGATTCGTGTAATGAGCTAATAGTTTTTGGATTGCTTGAAACGTGAACGAGATATTTCCATTAAACCCATGTTAAGTGGCGGAAAATGGCATTCAGGTGTAACCCCGCCTTAAGCTAATCCAGGATTAGCGTCAAGGTAACTTTGAGTTACAAGCTATCAGTAATCATTTCTCTCATTTTTTGTCCAACATTACTGTATGACAACTTGATGATGGTATGGAAAGTCTGAACTTACTTTAGGCAAATGTTAAGCTCGGTAAATGAAACGAGAAAGATCTTAATTCTTTTTGTCACGAAGTGGGGCAAAAAAACATCCGAAGTCCCCATATGAACCTAGCCAATGACCTTCTCCCTGGAGCATCACCATCAGAGACTGGCAGAAACACCCTACAATACAGAGGTCCTGTAATCTGGAATTTTGTAAATAGATTAGTTAAAGTACCGGAAAATTCTTATTCTTTTAAACAAATTTTACGCAAACATGTTAAAATTATTGACAATTTCTTATTTGATAAAGGGGCAACAGTAGTTGCTAACAAAATGATGATTTTATATATATTTAAATTTAAATTTATTATTTGATGATATATGTCAATTTCTTTTCTTTTTATATTAATATTAGTAAATTCCGACTTATTTGTATATACTTGTTCTAAATTTATAAATGTAATTTTACAAATGTAATTCCTAATTTTTTAGTATAGTAGGTCCACATCAGCCCTTTGGCTGCCTTTTTTCACAACCTACTTATCAAATAAAGTGTGTATGTATGTATGTATGTAGCTCAGATCAGTGTGAATCGGTGGCTCATTAGAGCATCCGACCAGTGTGCGGAAGGTCATGGGTTCTACTCCCGTCGGGGAGATATTTTTCTTTGTCCCACACTTGTTTCAAACTGAATTGACATCATATCGTTCTCGTTAAGTCCTTTAGGTTCCAAGTGGAACAAAGGGTGTTGATCTGAATGCTACGCCAGCATTTGTAGCTGGGACGTCCACCTTCATAAACAGCAAAATGAATAGCGATAAAACAGGAATACTGAGGAAACATCATGTTGCTGTTTCTAAAGACCTTATCACAAGCCCCGTCAGATTTGTTGAAAAAAATGCCATTATCTCAGTTCCCCTTCTTCTTTCTAAGTGTTGGTTGCGAAAAAAAACATAATAGTCAGTGGGGTGCATGTTTCAACAGAATATGATGAGGCTTGTAGCACAGATTACACGGTTAAATGTTATGTTATAACGCAGATTACGAAGCCAGCTGAGCACCTAGATTGGCCTGTATCCCAAAATCACATCGCAACAAAATCCGTCTCACACAGTGCAGATCACAACATGTTAACTCCTACGAAACAACGCAAAACATTTCGAATTACACGCAAGTGTTGGGTTATCATTTATTTATTAGAAACAGTTCTTCTACGGAGAATGTTCAAACATGACACTCTCCCTCCTCCCCACGATTTCAATATACACGTACATTTCAACATACACGTAAAATAAATTTGTTTCGACGAATTGTTCGAAGATTTTATATTGTGGAAACAAATAGTGTATGATCATGGACAGCAGTTGTTTTGCTATCGTTAGAGTTCTGTGTTATTTTCAAAGGTCCATCCATACCAACTTCATTATCGCTCTGATATTCAGGTTCTTGCGCATGCTCGGCATCTTCTTCATCACTCGACTTTTTGCAGCGCAGCACAAACGGAATTAACGAAGCCACAACGAAGGCACCGCCGGTCATGTGGAATGCAGGCCCGTATGAACCCAGTTTGTCCGCAGCGAGACCTGCAATCGGAATTGTACAGTGGAGTGAGTTCAGTGAATCAGTAATCTTAAACTGACGTCTCTAAATACCTTGAAGAAGAAGCTCAAACAGTGCATACTTGACAAATTCCGTAACTTTCAGCAGCATTTTATTGTATTTTATCATTATTATATTATTTTAAATAGGGCTTTTATATATATTTTTTTTTTTAGATTATCTTATAACTGTAAATAATTTTTTAATTGGATGTTGAAAAAGCTCCATGGGGGAACCTCTAATGAAGTATGTATGTATGTAAAACTATGTATGTATTTGATTTCCAGTAATTAAATAACGCGAGAGGGATATTAGGGAAGTTGTGCAAAAATAGCATATTTTACGTGTCTTCATAGGAAAAAGAAAAAGAAAGAAAGAACTGAAACTGATTAATAAAATTCATTTTCCATGTCTATGCTATTTTTGAACTAACATTGCTGATCAGCGTTTAGATCAGAGATCATAGCCATGAAAATATAGCCTTGCATAGCATTCATGAAGTAATCGATACTTACATAGTCTCACATGAGTGGCAAGCTAATGAGCCAATATGCCGTAATGTTAAAGTTTTTAATATTTTATTGTAAAGCGCCATGAACAATTAGTGGAATATGGCACTATATAAATTTGTATTATTATTATTATTATTATTATTCAATTTAGCGCCCTCCTTCCAATAAGCGCCCCCTTTCTAATAAGCGCTTCCCCTCGAGTGTTGTTTCGTTAATAAGCGTCCCTGTTCCAATAACCGCGCCTCCGTTCAATAAACGCCCCGTATGCTGCGCCTGAAAGTTTTGTTATCGACGAAACAATGAAGATTTTGACATAAAATAGCGGACTAATTAGACAAGTGAATTATGGGCTAACGTCCCATCGAAAGGCAGTCTCCTGGTCGCCTCGTGCATGACGGATAACCGGAGTTAAGCTCCAGTTTTGTTTTACACTGATTAATGAACCCAAATGTTCGAGACCTCGGGGGTGTTATCAGTACCTGTTGCTAAAGAACCTACCATGGAATCGTGTCTTCACTAGTACGATGCTGACAAACTGATAATGATAAAGCAAATAAGTGAATTCCCAGGCAGGGTTACCAACCTGATAGTGGAGGTCCAACCATTGACGAAACAAATCCAGCCAAAAGGATGAATCCAAAAGCCGACGCTGCTCTCAAATGATCCACGCACGTCAGAGCTTGAATATTATTAACTGTCGCCCATGCCCCATCACAGAAACCGAATACGACGGAGTATGCAACAAATGCTTCGTAATTTTGAGCCAAAGTAAGGAGCATTGTTGAGACGCCATTTACAAGCAACAGGGCTTGATAAATACACCAGTTGTCCAGACGCTTATAAGAACAGAGAAACCCACATGCAAAGCGTCCTAGAACAATGTTTATTCCCATGAAAAGAATAAGCCTTGATGATGCATCCAAAGACATTCCACGGTCTTCAGAGTACTTAACCTGAATAACAAAATGTATTGCATGACAAGTTTGTATAACCACTCGATTCTAACAGACTAGCTACTCCACAACTATATAAATAATTTTGCCTTGAGGAGACAAACTGTTCAGTTTATACCTGCATTTCAGTAGTATTCCAGTCGGGGCGTGGCGAGAAATCGATGCTTGAAAGTGCAGTGCAACGTGATGTCGTGTGGCGTAACTGCAGTGCAGTGCATTGTAGTGTGGTGTAGTCATGGTAGTGTAATTACAGTGGTCAGATGATGTGACTTGGCGTAGTTTCTCTCTGATAATTTGTGGAGTGTCAGGTATGTGGGAGACAGCGGTTGCTTAATGGTTAGCGTGTTGAGTTCGGATCAAGCGGTCCGGGGTTCGATCCCTGGCCGGGGTCGCTGTGTTGTGTTCTTGGGCAAATTAAAACTCTTACTGTGCCTTTCTCTACCCAGGAGTAAATGGGTACCGGCGAACTGTTAGAAACAAAATACTGAGGGGTAACCTGGCGTTGGACTAGCAATATAACAGCTACTTATCGGGCGTTGCCACTACAGTGGAGCGACAGAAGAAATAAATACTTAGTAAGCACTTACCAAATGTACGTACACAACTGATCGACCAAACATTACAAAAAAGAAACCGATCGTCAGTAGCAGAAAACCAGGAACCTTCCATACTGACCAATGGAACGTGAAGCGTTTGGACGTTGGTCTCTCTCCAACCTCTTCTCTCGAAAGCATTTCATTGTTGCTTGTAGTGTACATCTTTGAATCATACAAGAGACCAAAGAAGCTGTTTAAAGCCAAAGCACCGGCGACAATTCTCAATGAATTTCTCCAGCTGAGAGCATTGACGAGAGATTGAAGAACTTGGCTAAGAGCCATTGTACCAATACCTTGACCAGCCGAGGTGATACCAAGCGCAATGGATCTCCGTTTGTCGAAGCACTTTCGAACAATTTCGAAACCTGACAGGAAAACACAGCTTGCGCCGGCGCCAAGGACTCCATAACACAGATACAGGATTATCAAGTCGTTAGCAAAGGAGGCAACTGTCAAACTGAGCGCGCATGTCAGACATCCAGTAATAGAGACTGTTCGACAGCCGAAGCGATTTACAAGAGAACCAACAAAAGGACCAGAACCAAGGCAAAGGGCAATGGATAGCGAACCAATCCAGGCTGAAAAAAAGGCAGGGAAATGTGACTAACACTCTTTGAAGTATTTTACTGAGGCTCTCGGTCAAATTGGCTTCACAAAAAGCATGGAACACAAGCACGCAATGGGAAATAAATATATACCATATTTCCCGAGCAAAATCCCGAACAAATCTCAAGTGTGGTGTGTGCAGCAAAGTCATTATTAACCAACAAAGGTGATATTTTAGAGCTCACTGCAAAACAAGTTGACGTCGATAAAAGGCCTTCTCAACTAAATCCCAGCCTGGGTAAGCTCTTAGCATGTTTTTTATTTTATTTTGGCCAATTCTAATAAAAAGGTTATTGTACTTGCCTCAGATCATGAATGAATTATTTTCCTCGATGGGTGAATCATGATTAGCCTACGAACGGGCTCTTTTGTTCACAGGCTAAGACATGCTGCCTCACCAGGACTTTACACTTACAAAGGACAACAGGTAGCGGTTTGATTTTTCCTCAGGCTAAGTCGCTTCAGTAACTTCAGTAACTGAATAATATAGCCTGTATAATAAGTCTCCCGAAAATAATCCCCTAAATGACTAACTCTGAAACACAGAAAAACCCTACGATATAAGCAACCCTCGCACCATCCCACCCAGCTTGTTTTGTACACTTTTGATGCGTAGTTACTAAAACACGGAACCACCCAAAACGACCCACAACGACCTTTAACGAGCCAATACAATCCACAGCGACCCACAACGAGCTATATTTGACAGTCGATGAACTGTTTCGTGGTTGTCTAGTTCCTAGGGCTCCCCGGGGGGCCAGCTGGAAAACAACAACAACTATATATACTACAGAGCTTTCATCTGAAAACACAAACAGTAAAGTATCCATACCTTCGTGGTCTTCGCGCGAGGTCGCCATCATCGACTACATGCATGCACGTGGGATGACACTGATCGGATCTGTTAATTGTAACGCAACACTTGGTCACGTGGAATCACGCGGCTTCTCCCTTTGCCCTATACCTAGTTCATTATGTTGTACGTATACTGGGCCGAAGACACATGACCCTGTCTGTAAACTCCATAAGCTATTGTCACATCTTTCTTATTTTGTCAAAAAATTGTTAAACAATTGTCGTTGAATAGTTATGTCATAATGTTTCCTTTTAAAATGCCGGGGTAGCCCTTGGGAAGAGGTTATCACGTGATTTTTTCAAATGTATTTTTAGATCGTTTTCTGGGTTGTGGGTCGCCATGTTTGCTATTAACTTTATCCAGGAGCATATCCGGCTTTGTTATACTATTTTAATTTGTTTTAAATATTTCAAAATTTATTTTTTACTATTTTTTTAAAATATTAACTAAGCAGTTAATCACTAACTTAATTAACTTAATGGCCCCTGAGGAGCCCTGGGAACTAGGTTAGACAACCACGAAACAGTTCATCGACTGTCAAATATATTTTTGGTCGTTGTGGGTCGTTGTGGGTCGTTTTGGGTGGTTCCGTGTTTTAGTAACTGCGACTTTTGATGTCCATTTGATGTAAAACTTGTATTTCACCCATATCATGAACGAAACCGTAGGCTCATTATCGGACGTTTGTCTTTACAGGTCTAGGATTTGTCGCCGTTTGAAGTAACATTTCCGAACTCCATTACTCGCTACGGCCGGATAGCAACTGACGACTAACGCAACAATTTCATGGTGTCACACTAAATATACTGTTATCAACATAACTCTGCATAGGCTGCCAGAGGACTGAGATTATTCTCGTGCGAACCTTGTCAATAGCTATCCAGATAATAATGATGTGGACTTCAACAACTATTAAAATACAACTCAAGAACGAGTTAAAGTAGACTCTCTCGGAAGAGAGTTGGTATCAATCAGTATAACACGTGCCTACAGCGTTGCCTTTGTTAAATTCACTGAACTGAATGTCGAGCGAGTTTTTAACGATGATAAAGACCGCAATGCCGTAATTGTACCGTTAATATTTAGTTTTATATTCGTAGGCTATTACAATTTCCTTTGGTGATGTTTTACCTGTCCTTTCCCTGTTCTCCTTGAAATAATCCATGAACACGGGTAGAAGCACTCCAAAGCTATAGATCAATCCAACCGTGAAAGCCAGATTCATGGAAGCTGCAAGACAAACAATCCAAGCCCATGCACTGTCCTTTGTGTGACATGGATCTCCGTCATAACAGCTTCTACAGGTCCTACAGGCTACACAAGGGGCCATGGTATCCGGGGTCCTAGCAGCTGAGTCAGTGTATATAAATACGATTGTCTGTAGCCAGCAGCTGTAACCTTGCACAAGCGTTAAACTGTTCACAGTCCCCTATCTTATGTCCGTGCGGTTGTCGAGGTTCGAGTTCGATGGGCAGCCATCTTTATTTATCATGGCGAGCGAAAACTGGGGAGAGTACGCTTGTCTCGACGGGCATTTTTCACTCTCCCCAGGTTTCGCTCGCCTTGAGAAACCAAGATGATGGCATATCGACCTCAACAATGATGAACAATCACACGGGAAAATAGCTGGAAAATAGGGGACTGTGAACAGTCTACACAAGCGTGAAATGCAAATCTAAACTCTTGTTTGAATTTTCAGCGGTCTATAATAACACAAAGTAGCTACTGAAAGACTGAAGGCTTTATATTCGCGTTTGATACCGTAGCGGCATCTAGAGCCTTGTGGTCTACGACGCAAGAAGGAAATAGGAGACGTCTGAACGCAGCCAAGGGGCTATAGGTTGATATAGGTACTCTATAAGCTGCTATAAGGGTACGGTTAATTGGCAATATTTAGAACAGAATATCTTCAGTTTATAGCCAAATACTAGTCTTGCGTGACAGCCATGCAAACAAAATATATGTAAATGTCTGTTATGTTTTGTGCCCGAAACAGCGAAGTTATTGATTGATATTGATTGTGTTCACAAAGCGGCCAACCGGTTGAAATATAAGGATTACCGATTTAGATCTTTAAAGCCTCACTTAAAGACACTGGTTTGGTAAAGAACAACTGATCTGTCACTGCAGCATGGCCGCCAGCATGGGTGTTTGTTGTGGTAACGTTTCTTCTTACAAGCAAGATAGTGTTTGGTCGTGGTTTATTTGTTTCTGTACAACAATATGTATGATCCTGACAATTGGATTTGCCTTCGCTCTCGGCGTACTTTTACCAGTTCTCATGGATTCGTTTAAAGAAAGCCGAGAAAGAGCAGGTATGTTTTGGACTTTATAATTAAATAACTTCATACAGACTTCTTCCGAATGAAGACAATGAACCGTTCAGTTCATTTTTGATGAGAAATCAATGCTCGATATACGTTTCATTGTTTGTGTCGACCTACAGTTATAAATATCGTTTCGATGAATTCAATTGTAGGCTTACAATACAATAACCTTTATTTTGACACGATGATAATTAATTAAAGCATGACAATGCTTGTGGGGTTCGTGTGCACTATAACTACCACGTATTTTCTCTTAGTCATTAAAACCCGGCGTATCACATCGAACAAAATCGAACGAAATTTTAATCGAACTCAATCGAACGATTGAATTCGAGTTTGTTCGGTCATCGAACGAAATCGAACACATATTTTTTGTGAGTTCGATTTCCGAACCAAATCGAACCAAATCGAATGTCGTCGTTTTGATCAACTTGGTAACGTGAACTTGGATGAAGTATAGTGGTTAATTTACTGCTGTGGAAATAACAAACTTTTCTTTGTGTTGCAGCCTGGGCCACATCTATCATAGTAGGTGTTTTCTGTTTCCTTGGTCCTGTTATGAGTGCACTCCTCAACAGATTTGGTTTTCGAATTACCACCATATTAGGATGTCTGTTATGTTCAGTTGGTCTTGCAGCGGGTTCCTTTGCTGCCAACATCGTCATTCTCTACATTGCCTTTAGTTTACCATTTGCTGTGGGACTGTCGTTTATTTACGTTTCTTCGCCGATTATTATGACCCATTACTTCACTAAAAGAAGATCCTTCGCTCTTGGACTCGTCACAGCTGGTCAGGGACTGGGAACAATGATGCTTGGCCAACTTTACAGGCGCTAGTGGACGTTTTTGATTGGAGGAACACTTCCGTGTGTTTGCTGGGATTTTGATTGTAGCGTCTCTCACTGGAAGCTTTCTTCATCAAAAGAAACATGTCCAGATGAACATAAAAAGGCTCCTTCCAAGAAATTTAGACTTAACCTCTCGTTATTAAAGGATCCAATCATCTCTGTACTGCGTGCTAAAAAATGGACTTTGTTCATTCTCTCGCATGGTACCATACGTACATCTAGTAAGTAATGGGTCTGATTGATTATTATTAAAAGATACAGGTTCTTACACTGGGGCATTTAAATTACAGTCTAGCATTATAGAAGATTGCTCTTACAGTTTTGGTGCGTATAAGGTCGTGTATTCTGCAAACCTTTGTTCTAGTTTCAAGTTGTGGACCGTAACTTTGAACTAATTTAAAGTACAGTTAAGTATGCCATCTCCCTATTTTTAACTAATTTTTCTCCTACCCCCTCCCCCCTTTACGTCGTTTTACAGCCGATTAATGTGTGTAGCCAAAACTAACACATACATTATATTTTCAGATAAAACATTGTGATGATCTTGGTATTCCTGCTGACAAAAGTTCCACTCTTTACCTGTTTATTGGTATATTCGCCTCGCTTGGTCGTCTTGGAGCAGGTTTCCTGTGCAATATGAAGTTCATAAAGGCACGTCATATCCATCAAGCGGCGGCGTTCACAGTGGGAACCTCCACAATGTTACTGACTCTGGCAAAAACCTACGCCAGCATTGGTCGTGTATGCCATTATATTCAGTGTGGCAGATGGAATGATGGTAACTTCCATTATTATTGAATGCATGGAATCCGTTGAGGAATCTAAAAGAGCCTCCGCATTTGGACTTGCATTGATGGTTGCCGCAGGTTTTCTTTTAAGCAGCCCACCTTTATCAGGTTAGTCTCCTGGTTAGTCAGGAAAAGGAAGGAATGAATGAATGAATGAATGAATGAATCAGTAAGTCAGTCAATCAGTCAGTCAGTCTATCAGTTAGTCAGTCAATCAATCAGTCAGTCAATCAGTCAACCAGTCAGTCAATCAATCAGTCAGTCAATTAGTCAGTCAATCAGTCAATCAGTCAATCAGTCAATCAGTCAATAAATCAACTGTTCTCTTATTGGAACAGATAATGTCTGCTGACAAATGTACATACATGTACTCTAATGTTTTCGTCTATGTTCCAGGGTTTATGGCGGACACATTCGGTAACTACATTGCCGCGTTTCTCATGGCTGGTGGAGTGGAGTTATCGGCTCACTCATTCCATTTCTTCTTATTTGCGTTAAACGAGAACCAGAACAAAACGTTGAAAATAACATTGAAGGGATAATGGACCCTGGAGAAAGTGAGCATATCGACGAACATGAACTAAACCCCAGCAGTTGTTCTCAAGACATGACGGTCATGATTCGCAAGGAGCATCAAAGATCGTCATCTTCACTACGGCCATGGAAAGTCCATTTTATTAATCAACAGTTCTAGGTCTTTCTTAATATTAAGCTAGCTGTCTATTAAAAAAATTGTATTTAGGCTTGTTAGGATGCACAGTTCTAAAGATAACTCAGGGCCTCCACAGACTAGAGAGATAGTTGTCGACAACTAAATAGTTGTCGATCATAAAAAGTTGTCGATAACAAAAAAGAAGCTAGTTGTCGATAACTAAGACCCTTTGTTATCGATAACTAGCTTCACACACTGGCTTTTTGTTATCGACAACTTTTTATGATCGACAACTAAATAGTTGTCGACAGCTATCTCTCTAGTCTGTGGAGGCCCTTACTTACTATCTGAGGGTCAATTATTTTACCACTCCTATCTCTCGTATACTCGTCCTTTGAAATAAGACATCAAAATTCGCGAATCGCTTTGATTGTACATTCAGTATATGACGGCTTACCAACAATTCTACTGTTACGCGATCTTATGAGTGGTTTGCAAAATATTTCTGTCAATCATACATGACATACATATACCTTGTTTATTGGTACTTATTTCGCGGTACTTAATTTTCGCGAAAAAAATCGCGAAATTAAAGACCCGCGAAAAAAAGTTATCGCGAAAATTAGCGAAATTTAGTTCCTTTTGTTAAGTAGTTAAATGTGTGCGTTACCGATTTATTTGTCTTGTTTATTGACCATGGAGGTCCAGTAGTCAAGTTCGGCCCCCGTGTACCTCCTCTAGGATCCAAATTCCATTTCCCGTTTTGGCTCCATGATTTAACGTTTAACAATACATGTAGCTCCCACGGTAATTATGTTTCGGTCCTTCCGATTATGGCTAAGGCCTCCGTGGAGTCTAAAGTTATGGTTAGTTTTCGTTTTGGGGAATTTCTTATTGGACCTTCAATTCGTTATTTAACTTATCCCCGTAGGCATGTTCGGGTTTGCATTCAACTACTACGTGGAGGTCTTTTGAATTCCCACGGTTGCAAACCCAAACATGTCTACGAGTTGGCTATATAGCTAAGAACATTAAAACGTGTAAGTTAGTTGGTTAGACGCTTTGCTGAATAAAGAGCCATCAGATTCTCAGTACCTCCTGCGTATCCTCCGTTCCTACAAGCTAACACTTTTAACACAATTTTTTTTGCCAAATCGCGAAATGTAAGTCTCGCGAAATTTGCCTGTTCATTTTCGCGAAATTAAGTGCCCGCGAAAAATAAGTAACAATAAGGTATATGGAAGTGGTTTCACTCGCGGTAAAATAAAACACTTCAATATATAAGGTATGACATGTATGATTGGCGGAAATCTTTTTGCAAACACCCCAGAGGAGTTTGATTTAAAAGGTGGCGTAACAGTGAAATAGATGGAGCTAGATGGTAATTGAATGAAAGGCATTTTATAAATAAAACGGTCAATATTTTTCGGCACTCTCGAAGAACGGAGAAGTTTCATCGCATACAATGTCACACTTTGACACTAAATCTAAAAATATAAACCATGCATGCCTGGTCTGAAGTTAAAAACCTTTTAAAGCAATTCGAATAAACCTTTGTGACGTTATAAACCTGGAACGGAAACCGAGGTGGCTGAGGGCCTCCACAGACTAGAGAGATAGTTGTCGACAACGATTTAGTTGCCGATCATAAAAATTGTCGATAACAAAAAAGCCAGTGTGTGAAGCTAGTTATCGACTAAGACCCTTAGTAGTCGACAACTAGCTTCACAGACTGGCTTTTTGTTATCGACAACTTTTTTACGATCGACAACTAAATAGTTGTCGACAACTATCTCTCCAGTCTGTGGAGGCCCTCAGCCACTTTTCATTTTCACTTTTCATTTCTGTTTTTAAAACTTGATTTCCATTTTTATTTCCATCAGTATTTTCTTTTGCGTTTGCATTTGTGTTTTCATTTGAATTAGCGCTTTAGACTACACTTTCATTTGCATTTGCATTTGTGCTTTTACGTTTTAGGTATAGGTAGTAATTTCGACGCCGTATTCACGTTTTTTTTTTAATGTGGCATAATTGTCCCAGCCGGTGGTACAGACCATAAATATGATAAAATAGCGAATTTTCAAACTCATTCGATATTCCAGCTGGTTTTTCAAGATCAATCCGCGAACCTTTCGTACTCAAATTTGGCCAGATTGTCAGAGTTCGAGGACTGGTCTTTCGAGATGCGGGAGCTGTTATGAAATCGAATCGAAGAAATGTTTTTTTAGGGCAAAATTCGAGAGGAGGTACGGAATTTGTCGGTCCAAAACTGCTTGAAGTTGCATGCCTGTTGTATTATATTAGTATTCTAGAAGCGAGTAAAAAACTTTGAAGTCACTCCCGCGCGCATCAAATCACCGTAAAATCGCTTCAAAGCAAAGGTAAACAACGTCCAAACATTTTGACTTTAAATATAGACAGTCCTAAATACCAATTTTAGGAAGATTAATGTTCACAATAACAATCCTATTGTACTAAGAAATTTGAATATCGTAGATATCTGTGACCAACACAAACAGAGGATGGTAAGCCTGTGGTTGACCTCTCCGAGCTGCATGTCTCGCGGCTGGTTGAAACTCCTTGGCCTCCTCACCCGGATGCAGGATATTGTACATCCGCCATCCGAAAATACAAGAGGAGAAACAAGAGGCAAGAAAATCTTTCGACATGTCAATGTACAACCACGCCGCACTGCAGTTGAGCCAAAGTCATAATTTAATTCATTATGTACTAATCTTATATGCTAATCTGCTAATATATGCAGCGTGAATATCCCGGGGGGGGGGGGGGGTACTTGACCCATGTTTGGGTATAGGGGTGCCGCTGAGGGTTTGAGACCCTGACCCCTGTTTAGGGCAAAAAAAACCCTAAAATACCCACCCTGTGTAGGGCAACACCCTCTATTTTAGGACCCTGTTTAGGGCAAACGACAAAATACACACTCTGTTTAGGACAGGTTATTTTAGACACCCTGTTTAGGGCAGACTCGCATGAAATTATATACCCTGTTTCAGGGCAGAGAGGCCAAAAACCATACCCTGTTCAGGGCAGAGAGGCCAAAAACCATACCCTGTCCAGCGGCACGTCCCCGTATAGGCCATATAAGGGAGTACCCCCCCCCGGGGTGAATATAGACTGTTCACAGTCTAGTCAGGGCACATGGTGTTGCGTAACATCCGTGCAAGTGTATACACAACATTGTCGATCACTTGATCAGTTGAAATGGATTTATGATCATGACACTGCTTTGTTAAGGAACCATCTGACCATACTGCTGATATGGGTCTGCGTTGTGGTAACGTTTCTTCTTACAAGCAAGATAGTGTTTGGTCGTGGTTTATTTGTTTCTGTACAACAATATGTATGATCCTAACAATTGGATTTACCTTCGCTCTCGGCGTACTTTTTCTGTTTTCATGGATTATTTTAAGGAGAGCCGTGAGAGAACTGGTAAGTTCAATAGACGTCTATGAGCAGTCGGCCTTCCTTCCTCAGATCCTTGGCGCGAGCGGAAATGTAATAATTATGCAAATGTTAAGTGTAAAGAGACTGCCAGCCTGCGTGCAGACTCGGTGCAGACTCGAAGCAAGGAAATAGGAGACGTCTGCACGCAGGCTAAGTTAGTGCAAGTTCATAGTGTCACTGTGTTTGTCGTCGACAAGTATATGAACTGATATAAAGCATGACAACAAGCATTGTATTGTGTCGCCATACCGGTACATGTAATAGCAAGCATTTTATGATTGTGTCATCATTTTCGCTTTGAAATGAAAATGTTTCCTTAAAATACAGTCAAACCTGTATTAAGCGGTCACCCTCGGGAAATAGCCAACTGACCGCTTAATAGAGGTTGACCGCTTAGCATTCTTACGCTGACTACAGATGTTATGTTGTTTGATTCATGAGGTCTTAATTAAAGAAACTGTCCTGTCAAAATATCGCATTGCAATCTAACTAGTTTCAACAGTTTGGAGCGTGAAAAAGTTACTAATGTCAAGAACTTTCAACCTCTCAGGGTTCTCATCAGGACATGATAATGAATATTATATCAAATTAATCTAACTGGGGGACCGTTTAATAGAGGTGAAATACAATAGAATTAGCCACGTTTACAGTAAGTATGGGGAGCAATTTCCAGCTTAACAGAGGGCCGCTTAATAGAGGTTTGACTGTGTCACAATCTTCTAATTATCCGTTTGTGTTGCAGCCTGGGCCACATCTATCATAGTAGGTGTCTTATGTTTCCTTGGTCCTGTTATGAGTGCACTCCTCAACAGATTTGGTTTTCGAATTACCACCATATTAGGATGTCTGTCGTGTTCAGTTGGTCTTACTCTGGGTTCCTTTGCTCCCAATATCGTCATATTCTACATTGCTTGTAGTTTACCATTTGCGGTGGGTGCATCGCTTATTTACGTTTCCTCGCCGATTATTGTAAACTCATTACTTCAATAAAAGAAGATCCTTCGCTCTTGGACTCGTCACAGCTGGTCAGGGACTGGGGACAATGATTCTTGGCCCAACTTTACAGGCGCTAGTAGACGTTTTTGATTGGAGGAACACCTTCCGTGTGTTTGCTGGAATTTTGACTTTGACATCTCTCACTGGATGTTTACTTCATCAACGGGCAACGTGTCCAGATGAACATAAAAAGGCTCCGTTCCAAGAAATTTAGATTAAATATTTCATTGTTAAAGAATCCTGCTATCATCGTCATGGTGCTAACAGCTGGAGTGTTCACATTCTCTCGCCATGGTACCATACGTGCATCTAGTAAGTATTGCATGCATATGGCCGTTTTCACACTAGAAGAAGGACAGGTACGTTTTTTGACGAAGTCGTCTCAAACGTAAAAGTCGTCTTAGTGTGAAAACGGGACGGACAGGATTTTGGACGTAAACGTAGGCTGATTTTGTCCGTCGATTTGTCCGGCTATTGAGACGATTTTTCGAGGTCTGCGAGGGATAAGTCATATTTTATTTATTTATTTACTTAATTCGCCAATGGCGGGTAAACAGTCAATAGGACATGGCGTTCAATTCACACCAGACGAACAAATGGTCGTATCTCGTTCCGTAGTGTCCTGGTTTTAGCAGGGAAATTTTGAAGTGGAATAATAAACCACTCGATTCGATAGTTTAACATATAATACGTGCGGACATTTTCTCGTTGCTCGCATTTCTCCTCTCCCTACGGGGCTCGGAAAAATACTACGCAACCCGCAAAATATCCGCCCGTATTATACATAAGATGTATCTACCGTAAAAGCTCTATTTAGCCCCCCCCCCCCCCCCCCCCCCTTTCCGTCAGGTTGATGTAAATGACTTTTCAACAATATTTTCTGGCTTTTCAGTCACTTTGTATTGAAACGTGGTCTTTAATTTACAGAACTATCGTTGAGTTAGGGTATAAATGACGTTTCATTTGTAAGACGGTCATACATAACCCATTTCTTGTTGTTTTAGTTAGGGCCAATAGCAAAGTTTGAAAAATTAATGTGAATTTTCTCGCAAATTTATGATTTGAAATAAAGCCCCCCCCCCCCCTCTATTAAGCCCCCCTCTCTAACACCCCGCCCCGTTCTCGAGGCCTGAAATTAAGTAAGCCCCCGGGGGATTAATAGAGCTTTTACGGTATTCTAATAAGCGCCCCGGCCTGTTCTAATAAACGCCCTATTATAACAAGAAATTAAACATTTACAATACGTGACGCAAATATTGACGCTCTGAGTGCTGACTTTTAGTTTCTATCCGAATCAAAATGCCTTTTCATTGAAAACGTTTTTTGACACCAATTATCGCTTCAGTTTTTATCTCGTGTAACCATGGGTTACACGAGATTTTGGATTACGGTGTTTCGGTCACTCTGTCTTCAACATTTTTGTTAGCTAATTAAGGACCATATCTGTCATCTAAATTGATCGTTTGATATAACAAATATTTGGATTCATCTGTTCTTGTACACATGCTACGTATGTGCGTATACTGTGTTTTTGCTTTCTGAAATTTTAAGGCAATTAGTTCTAGCTCGATTATTCACGACTGTTAGGTCAGACCAAGTTATTTATTAGGTTAAGAATCTAGTAATAATTAGAAAGAAGTGAGAAAACTTGTTTTATTATTACACACTATTTACAAAGAAATAAATTAGGTAGAAATACAGGGAATCATTTACATAAGTGGAGAAATAAATACAAATTAAGATTAAAAAAAATACAAAATATGTGTACACTGACCAAAGTAGCTTACGCTTTCGGGTTGGTAACGTTGCTGCCGCGTGTACGTTATTAGTTCTCAGCAAAATAAGTAATTACAGTAGAACCCGCTAACTCGAACTCCCAAGGGAAACAAAAAATATAGTTCGAGATAGCGGAGAGGTTCGAGTTAGCGGGGTTCTACTGTACAAAGGAAAAGTAATCAAGTAACGTGGAGGCTACCACACTTTGTTCCGACGAAGGGCTAGCTAACGCTCGAAACGTCAGCTTCTCCAAATTCGCTACGGCGGTTCAGTAATTTAAATCAACTAAGTGCTGCACATTACAGCCGATCAGTGTGTGTAGACAAAATCTGAAACACATTATATTTTATTTCCAGATAAAACATTGTGATGATCTCGGCATTCCTGCTGACAAAAGTTCCACTCTTTACCTATTTATTGCGTATATTCGCCTCGCTGGGTCGCCTAGGAGGAGGTTTTTTGTGCAACATAAAATGCACAAAACACACTTCGTCTCTTTCAAGCAGCAGTCTTCATCATGGGAGCCTCTACGATGCTACTAACCCTGGCAAAAACCTATGTTGCATTGATCGTGTATGTCGTTATATTCAGTATGGCAGATGGGATGCTCATAACAACGTTCCTCATCGAATGCATGCATATGAAAACTGTGGAGGAATCGAAAAGATCCTCAGCATTTGGATTCGCAATGATGTCTTCTGGGATTTGTGCTTTGAGCAGCCCACCTTTATCGGGTAGGTGGCTGATTTAACTCTGCTTTTAATATATTATGTATTTTAATATAACTACTACTAGGATTTGGTTTATGTTTTCACACCAGAAGACGATCAACGTTTTTGGACGAACAAGTCGTCCGAGTATGAAAACGGGACGGACACGATTTGGGGCGTAAAAGTCGTCTGATTTTGTCCGTCGATTTGTCCGTCTGTGCAAAACCCGACCGTTAAGTTCACACCAGACGATCAAATGGTCGTATCTCGGTCGCAATACACTCAAAGGGATGAGACTAACAAAACCATTACGCTACCGTGTCTCCTTAATCATAAAATATAAATGAACTATTTAAAACCCAACACACTCGCCTGTCACAGGCGAGTGTCGACTACTATGATAAGCTAGAGTCCAATCAAAAGCACTGATTCACTATAGACCACTGCATCTTTTTTTACATTTTGACCGTGGCTCAAGCTTTATTTAACCCCTAAAAGATACCAGATTTCATGCCTGATCGGTACCGGTGTAGCCACCAACACAGTATGATGGCGTTTTTTTTTTTAATTTTTCGCGTGCACCCTAAACGATACCTTGATGGCTAAACGTGTTGGCGTTCTGTCCTGAACCAAAATCCGTAATTTACACCTCTAAAAGAGACGACGAGCATCCTGTCCCTTTCACATGGAGACCCCCCATGGGAGACCCCCCGGGGATTTTGATGTCGTTTGATTTGTTTTATCTTAATTCTTCTTCCAGGGTTTATGGCGGACACATTCGGTAACTACATTGCCGCGTTTCTCATGGCTGGTGGAGTTGGAGTTATTGGCTCACTCATTCCATTTCTTCTTATTTGTGTTAAACGAGAATCAGAACAAAACTTTGATAATAATATTGAAGGTATAATGGACCAAGGAGAAAGTGAGCATATCAACGAACATGAACTAAACCCAGCAGTTGTTCTCTGGACATGATTCGCAAGGAGCATCAAAGATCGTCATCTGCATCCATGGAAAGTCCACTGTTTTGTTAATCAGCAATTCTTTCTGAATTTTGCCGGTTTCAAAAATGTCTGGCCTCACAGGTGAAAGGGATTTTGATAAAGCATAGTAACATAACGTTCAAAAAAGGAACTTGACGAATATATTTCCCCAATGTGTACCTCATGCTGGTTCAATAACATATAAAATAATAATCTATGTATCTATTAAAGGAGGATTGGACCAAAATCTTTGTCACTTTTTTGTCTTTTGTGCACCTTTCCTCTCTTCCACGGAACCACCATTTCTGAATTCCTTTAGTTCTAGCATGTTTGTTCATCTTTCTCCACGGCTATCATCTCCTGATCACCTTCATTGTTTCTGTTCGTTTTAACACAGAGGAGTAGAAATGGAAGGAGAGCACAAAGGAGTAGCGTACCGCCGGCCAAGTAAAACGAGGGCGCGTAAGACTCCAATTGATCGGCAAGAAAACCTTTGAGGAGAACATAGTTCATAATTATTATTTTATCAACCTTGATTAAAAAAGGATTGTTGGATATCTCGTATAATAGTGACGGGGATGTTCGTCGGAAATGTCGAAAACAACCCTTTGAAAGGCACCAAAATTCATTTGGGGGGCGTGGGTGAAGTCCCTGTTCACCGTGCCCTAAGAGGTACCTGGGACACTGGCCGGCAAATAGTCATGTCCCAAGACAAAAGAAATCGCTAAATTCCAATTCATTTCTTGCCCCTAGGGGGAGCGGAGATGTTTTTATGAACAGTAAACCTGACCAAACTTACCTGCCAAAGGAGGAGATGAAAGTATGGAAAGAGAACCCAAACAGCTCGCCAGCCCAAAGGCTGATGCTCTCCTTCCAGGATCCACGCAAGTCAAAAATATCAGATTACTTGTAGCGATGCTGATACCACCTCCCAAACCGAATAACACGCTGCATGAAAGAAAACCAATATAACTGCGCGCCAATGTGACAAAAATGACAGATAGTGCAGCAATGAAACTACCGACTTG
Source organism: Desmophyllum pertusum (assembly GCA_029204205.1). Lineage (NCBI taxonomy): Eukaryota > Metazoa > Cnidaria > Anthozoa > Scleractinia > Caryophylliidae > Desmophyllum > Desmophyllum pertusum. The sequence continues at coordinate 568,572 of MU827791.1, read as the reverse complement.
AAATACGAAGTGAGGGTTGATCCATGTTAGGTTGCACACACGCCCTGTTACTAGTCTTGCAAAGCACGAGGTAAGACCATAGAACATGAGTAATCTTGAGGAGCTGTCGGGTGAGATGCCCTCTTCTTCTGAATACTTCACCTGAAAGGATTAATAACGAATTAAGAAAAGGTTAAGGGAAAGTCTTTTACGAGTCTAGTGGCCTACAACTGCCAACAGTATCTCTAGCATGAAGCGACTTTTTTGTTTTACTAGGATTGTAATAAAACTAATTTGACGGTTGCAAGAAGAAAGCGAAATGAAATGTTGAAAAAACGAGAGTTGAGCAGTGAAGGTGGTGGTTATATTGTGCTGGACCTCGGATTAAGAGGCGCAGGATTGAGCCGGGATTGTTGTGTTGAGTTCTTGGGTAAGACAAATTTACTCTCACGTGTGCCTCTTTCCACCCTGGAGTATAAATGCATTGGCTACTGCTAGGACAGGGATGGACTAGCATCATATCCAGGGGACTGCTTCACGAGCCACTTGGCCCTTCCAATCCATTGGATTAATTGTTCTTAATCTTTTCTTCTTTCCAATTAATTTGAATTACAACATTATAACCATTATGGTGGTTATCATACAGCCAATTTTAAAGCCCAAGTTATCATCAAAGCAAGACGATTTGCTAAATACATGATACGAGCCCATATACAAACACTGCATTTATAACCTGGCCATTTAAGCGGACATCTCTAGACACTTTTTTCTGGTCCCAAGAGTCTCTGCTTACAAAGGGTCTGACTCTATAATCATCTTATGTATAAGCACGGTAATACAAATTCAGCAGAACTAGCTGTTTTTCAGACAAATAATCATACTGATTACACACATAAATTGTATAACGATATTATGATGGCCGCCTGGGCACCATTGGGATATCTAGCTACTTACCAAGTGAACACGAGTGGCAGCTCCTCCAAAGCAATCCATCACAAAGGCCATAGCAAACACAGTGAATGTTGGTACTGTCCACACAGAACAGTCCACTATCTTGGCTTTTTATCAACATGAGAATCTTCTTCTTGCAATTGTGAAGTTGAATCACGTAGATCATCTTCCTCCACATTAGGATCATATGCTAGTGCTGGAATCCCACCCACAAAGAAAATCCCTGCCAGGAATCTTAAAGTGTTGCCTAGACCAAAATTGGCCAACAAAGTTTGAGTAAGTGGTGCTAATACAGACAAACCTAGTCCAGCACCGGATGATAGTATCCCTGTGGCAAATGGTCTCCTTTTATGGAAATATTTTGCAACCACTAGGAAACTTGATGTGCGAACACAGCTCGCCCCAAACCCAAACATCAGACCATATGTGAAGTAGTAAACGATGATGCTTTTGGCAAATGATGCTGACACGAGTCCCACCTGACAGAACACACAGTTCCAATCATGGTGACACAACGGCAGCTAAATTTCTCTGACAAACGCCCAGCCACAGGACTGGCAAAGAAAACAAGAGACTTCGCCAGGGATCCTATCCAGGCTGAAAAGAGAAAATAAATTCTCAGCAAGTGTAAAATATTTATGCCAGTTAGTCATTATTGTGTTAGTTGGAAACTATGTTAAGTGGTAGACAGCTCACAAAAAGGTACCCAAATGTTATTAGCGATGGCAATCATTAACAGGTTGTTAAACTGACTTGCAGTTTATCTTTTTATACAACTCTAACATTGTGTGAGGCAAGGTGACCTAGTCGTTAGCACATTAGACTCCAGATCAAGTGGTCTGGGTTCGAGCTCGGGCTGGGGTCACTGAATTGTGTTCTTGGGCAAAAAATAGTGCCCCTCTCCACCCAGGAGTACATGGGTACCAGAGAATTGTCAGGGCAACCTGATAAAAATGCTGGGGTGTCACCTGCCATGGACCAGCATCCCATCTATGAAAACCAGAGTTAAGCACTGGCCTGTTTAACCACATAATGCTTTTTTAAATATATTTAATTTATAATAACTATTTTTAATATTTCTGAGGCAGACATGAAAAATCTAAAATGGCCACTCAGATGCACAGTCTGCTGATAACTGCTCCACTGATAACTTTGAAAATAATAATACTGTTACCTTCACCAGATTACTTCCTGAATTGTATGTGCTAGTCACTCGGTTAATATGACATTTATTTTGCATCATGAGGGGAGTGGGCAGAGGCTAACTGTGATGGGCTAGCATTCCATCCAGGGGAGTAGCTCATAGCAGACGTTAACCTTTACCACCGATTTTACTGTTATGCAACCTTTAAATCAAAACTCTTCTGAGGCCCCATTAGGGGTTATAGGGATACGGGATATTTGAGAAAAAAATTATAGTGATACGGGATACTGAAGGAAGAAATTATAGGGATACGGGATATTGGAAAAATATATATTGGGATATTCAACGGGAACTTTCTTCACAAGATTTCTTAACGTTTCAATTAATCAAGATTATTTTCAAAAGAAAATAGTCAAAATAAAACAAATTAACAATAATTAATGGTAATACTGATCAAAATGGACCGATATGCTGCCGTTTGTACATTTTCAACTTCCGGTTCCTGTTGTGGTGACCTGTGACACCTGTGGTCGAACTGGGTGGTTACCTAGCAGATTGAAAACTTTTTGCAAACATTTTTGTTTCCGGGAAATGACGTCACCAGCCAGTATCGTCATTATATAGGGATACGAGACCACATAATTAAGGGGATATGGGATATTTAAAGAAAAAATTAAAGGGATACGGTATACCCAGACCCCCCCTAATGGGGCCTCTCTTCTGAACGGTTTGCAGGAGATTTCTGTCAATCATACATGTCATACCTTATATAGAAGTGTTTGGTTTTACCTCGTGTAATCACCATACAAGGTGTGAATGATGATTGACGGAAATCTTTTTGCAAACCTCTCAGAGGAGTTTTGATAAACACCTCTGAGAAGGTCGCGCAATAGTGACACTACATTATTCCAGTAGACCTATCCACAGTTGCAAGCATTAATATTTCTTGCTAAGAAAATTCAATGAGAAATGGTTTACCTGTTTCTTGCTTGCTTGAGTTAAAGCTTCTAATGATAACTGGGAAAAGAACCCAAAGCTGTCTAAAATCCCTATGTTTACAGCCTGACAGAAAGTAGCGCAGGCTAATACGAGATAAGACCAGCCACTATCTTGCTGACGACGAGGGCGAATGGGATCATTTTGATGCAAGCAGGATAACATTGGATGAAAATACTGTAAACAAATAATGAAGGCCGCATATAAAGTCCCCAGAATATAGCCTATGAATAGGCTCCGCGGTGGGGATGGGTAAAAAGAAAATGCCCCTTCGCTCGCAGTTTTCTCTTTACCCCATCCCCACCGCGGAGCCTATTCATAGGCTACCCAGGGCGCTGGAATGGATGGGCGGTGAAACGACCACTGCGCTCTTGTGCGATGTTTGATGCGGAGTGAGACTGGGTTTGAGCGCCCTCGAGAGCGCTCGCGTTCAAAACATGTCAGCAAATGAAGTTCAATAGCTGATGCAGAAAAGGGATTGCCACAAGAGAACGGTACGGGATTTCCACTTAGTTTTTGTAGAATGAACATGTCAACATGTTGGTAAAGCTATAAGCAATAAAGAACGGGTTCAATATGTAAAATCAACAACGATTTTATTTAAAATACGTCGAGCTGCTTCGAAACGCGTTGCTCTTTTAGTGTGGGTTCGAAAAGGCAGACGTTAATTGCGTGCGATCTAAACCAAACAAAACGGTAATTTTCGGCGTATGCATAGAGCAACCTTCGCTTTTGCATCGGTGTAAATTTCATTTTGAACTTTTTTGAACTTTTCGAGTTAGACGCTCTAGACGTCAGTGCACAGAACTTTGTTCTCTCAAAATAAGGTGAAATTGGTCATTTGACGTTGTTGTTTTGCAGAAGGGCCGGACGGCTACGAAATGTACCAATATGTAAAACGCACGCGTGCAAAGCTAATTACACCTATTGTTTTGTGACGTTCTCGTACAATGGCTCTGCACCTGGTACATTTCTTAGCCGTCCGGTCTGCAAAACAACAACGTCAAATGACCAATTTCACCGTATCACGAGAGAACAACTGTGCACGACTATCGAAACCATAATTAAAAAACCCTAATAAAAGACTCCTGTCGCTATCCAAGGGTTGTTAAAAGTGATGAAATCAAGATTTGTTGTTAAAAAACTGTATATATCATTGTAAAGATATTTTTTCAAAAAATGTATTTGAGATTGATATGAAGAAGAACACATGATTAAAACACTTTATAAGCAATGCAAAAGCCACAAGCCATCAAAACAATTTGGAGGTTTACAAGCAAGTGACTTGGACCATAAACGATTGAAATCAGTAATATTCAGGAGCATCTTAAAGAAAAACCAACAATCAACTACGAAAAATCTAAAAAATGTATTACACATTAGCAACAATCTATACCCCTAATAAAAAAACAGCCACTTAATGCTATCTCAAGCACGCACCACCTCTCCCTCCCCCTTTTTTCTCCCTCTCTTGGCCCTTTCTTCCCCTCTCTTAGCTCTCTCTTGTTGCTGTTTTTCCCCCTATTTTTCAAATAAAAGTTTAAACATTTTTCATCCGAGTATATTAAAACTATATCCTGAATTTTTTTGACTCTTATGGTGAGATAATTTGTCACACATCACAGATGTCATAAGGAATAATCTTTATATTAAAACATATTATAAATGTTTTAATATATACATGCAATAAAGACTGGTATTAAAACAAGGCGGGGTAACTAATTCCCTTATTGTTTTAATATAAAAGGCTACAATACAGGTGTAAAGGCCTAACCTTTACGAGGAAATCTACGAACGAATACATGGAAAAAGAATGGAAAAGAACGGAAAAGAATCCCTTATCATAAAGTCATCAAGGCTAAACGGTGTCGGCAAAAATGATACTAATCTCTACTCTCAGATGGTAGCCTGCTCTAAGCCATTATTATAATGCAGTACATGCGTAACAATCAATCAACTATCCGGAAGAAGTCTTTGGCCGCCTATTGTTTTGTGACGTTCTCGTACAATGGCTCTGCACCTGGTACATTTCTTAGCCGTCCGGTCTGCAAAACAACAACGTCAAATGACCAATTTCACCGTATTATGAGAGAACAACTGTGCACTGACGTCTATGGCGTGTAGCACAAAAAGTTCAAAAAAGTTCAAAATGAAATTTACACTGATGAAAAATCGAAGGTTGCTCTATGCATACGCCGAAAATTACCGTTTTGTTTGGTTTAGATCGTAGGCAATCAACGTCTGTCTTTTTCGCGCCCACACTAAAAGAGCAACGCGTTTCGAATCAGCTCGAAGTATTTTAAATAAAATCGTTGTTGATTTTACATATTGAACCCGTTCTTTATTGCTTACAGCTTTACCAACATGTTGACATGTTCATTCTACAAAAACTAACTGGAGATCCCGTACCGTTCTCTTGTGGCAATCCCTTTTCTGCATCAGCTATTGAACTTCATTTGCTGACATGTTTTGAACGCGAGCGCTCTCGAGGGCGCTCAAACCCAGTCTCACTCCGCATCAAACATCGCACAAGAGCGCAGTTACGTAGCCGCGCCCACGCAACTGCTGAGGCAGACTAGAAACTAGCATAACAAATGTCACAGTCACACAGTTTGTTCTTGCGTGACAAAATGAAAAAAAAAATTCTAGCCGGCGCGGCAGTATCGCGCGGTTAGAACTGTGACATTTTATTTTCATGCTAAACAAACTACTGCTTTGGTGAAGTACATTCTGTAACTGCCAGTACCAGTATGTGTTGTGATAACGTTTCTTCTTACAAGCAAGATAGTGTTTGGTCGTGGTTTATTTGTTTCTGTACAACAATATGTATGATTCTAACAATTGGATTTACATTTGCTCTCGGTGTACTTTTTCCTGTTTTTCATGGATTCTTTTAAGGAGAGCCGCGAAAGGACAGGTAAGCTAAAATATTTATCGATACAATTTCATGTGTCGTTTTGCTTGAGGCTGTGCGAGTTCATAGTAACTAAACATATATTTTCGTGACAAATACAGTGCAAAGGTTGAAATTAATGAATGCAAAAATATACAATTTCTCAGTCCGTTCCAAAATCTTCGATTCCCAAAGCCACTGTGTTCTGACATTTTATCTGTCCCACAACAATTCCAAATTATTATTTTTTCACTCGATAGTATCTCAAGTACAAAATACCCCAGCGCTTTCAGCCGGTGGTAAATGAATAAATCACAAGGACAATATAGCTTTCTACCGCTGTTAGGTTTGCAAATTATCTTCGTAACAGTTCATTTCGATTTTTATTATCATTTACTCGCTATGACGCTATATATTTCAGATATATTCACTGATATATGTTGAAACAATGCTGTGCAGTCAACGTCAAGTCAAGATTTTCCTGAGTCATGATAAGCTCAACTTGAATTTATAAACCAGAGACAGAACGGAAATATACTCTCGAACTCTGCTGGTGGTCGACTGTTTCCGGACGGAGCTGATTACGGAAAATTTACACTAAGCTGATATAAATTATTGTTGTCATAGTTCTTTTATTAGTTCAAGCACTGGAGCTCTTTTATATGAAATTCACAAATTCTATCGGCTACACTGATCAATGATGGGTCTTGGACAGTTTGCTATGGAAACTGACTCTGAGTCATACTGGTAGGCGGCCAGTGAAGAGGCGGAGAAACTGAGTAGAAAAGTAGAAACAATCAAACAACAAACAAACAAAACAAAACAAACAAAACAAAAGAAGAAAGACACGAAAAACCAATAGAACAAAGGGTGAGAGTCGTGAGAGCAGGGCAACTGTCGTTCCACTGTGAATGAACCGGGTTAGCCATAACTGGAATTTGTGATGTGGGCTTCTCTATACTTTGGTTTTTTAATGGTTAAAAACAGCATTTTGTGCCGCACTATGGTCAACAAGCCCTTATCATCTGTCATCCGCAAATGACAGATATCCTGCGGTATCAGTGTAGTTTGCCATATTTGGAAGTGCGCTGAAGAAGACTCGTTCGACATGTATTGGAAAGTGCTGCTGAGTTTGAAATGACTTATAGGACATTTAGCTATATTTCGATGCTTTTAGTTTGCGACTCGTTGACAATTTAATGGATAATAAAACAAATATCGTCTGATTTTAGCCAATGCGATATTCCGCACGATTTTGCACAATAATTGTTAGATATAGTCCCTCAGTATCCTCTGATAGTTACATTTTGGATTTCTGATTGTTCTTGTAGCGTGGGTGAGCTCCATTACCATGGCAATGTCACTGTTCCTTGGTCCTGCCATTGGCGCCTTCATCAACCGTTTCGGATGCCGTCTGGCCACCATCATAGGCTGCCTGTCCTGTTCACTCGCTCTTGTGCTTGGTTCTCTTGCACCAAACATCATGGTTCTTTACCTGGCTTTTAGTGTTCTCTTTGGTCTCGGTACTTCGTTCACTTACGTTTTCCTCGCCAGTTACTGTGACTCACTATTTCAGCAAGAGGAGATCCATCGCTCTTGGGTTCGTAACAGCCGGTCAAGGCCTGGGAACAATGATTTGCGGTCCTGTTTTACAAGTGTTAGTGGACGTTTTGACTGGAGAAACACGTTTCTTATATTCGCGGGTGTTTTAGCTCTTTCGTCTTTAACAGGATTATTTCAAGACCGCAATGATCAGAAAACTGACAACTTCATCGACCAAAAGCAAGAAGAATTCCACGAAATTCGGCTGCAATTCATCTGTGTGGAAGAGCCCGAGATTTGTGGTGCTGTTGGTTATGGCGGGTCTTACTAACTTTTTCGAATGGTTCCTTATGTACATCTGGTGAGTGTCGCTCTCCATACTAAATTAGCATTTATTTCAAAATTTGGTGGTACATCAAGACATCCCCTAGTTGATGATTAGCCATTTCGTTCCCTTCCCGCTCTCCGGGCTAACCCGTCCCCAGGATCTTACAGTGCTTGCGTTTCACCCTCGCCAAAGGGAGGACGCGTAGGGACTTGTCTTATAAAGTCTAACTTTCTGAGGCCAAACACATGTATGGTATAGTTTCTTTATTTACTGGGACTTCAAAGTAACAGGTTGTGACGTCATTTCATGTTTTCGTCAAATTAAATCACCGATGCATGGGATGCGCGCTGGTCTTTTGGTTAAATGATGAGTTCTAGGCGGCCCCTTTGTGTTCCCTGCTAGCAAAGTCCCCTCTTCCGATTTTCTGGGAGATCGAAGGGAGACTGGGTACTTTGTGTTGTTTTGTTTTTGTTGCCTCCCTTTACCCGGGAATCGAATTCGAATTTGGTAATGTTGGTTTAATAGTTCGTTGAGAAGGGAGGAAAACTGGAGTACAAGAAAAAACCCTCCGGGCAAGGAAAGAACCAATAACAAACTAACTGACATATGACTCCCGGCCAGAATGGAACCCGGGCCACAATATATAATGGTGGGACCCTGCCTCCACTTGTTATGTTCACTGACATCATTGACGTATACGTAACATATTTTTCAGATAAAGCACTGTGATGATCTTGGTATTCCAGCTGACAGGAGCTCCAGCCTTTTCTCGTTTCTTGGAGTATTTGCAGCGATTGGCCGTCTCGGTGGGGGCTGCATTTGCGACATCAAACGTATCAACTCCCTCTTCCTTTACCAGGCAGCCGTGTTCGTGGCGGGAACAGCAACAATGCTCTTCATATTAGCAGACACGTACGCGTCACTGGTAGCAGTGGTCATAATGTTCAGTGTAGCGGACGGGTTGATGGTCTCGACATTCATTATTGAGCTGTTCAAGTCGGTAGAGGATTCCGAAAGAGCCCCGTGTCTTGGCTTCTGCATGATGGCGGCTGGTATTCTTGTCTTTGGTAGTCCACCTCTGACTGGTGAGTATTCATTCTCCCTTATAAGTTCCCTGTTTCAAGATGGCCTTGTCCCCAGGCGTCGCTCGGTGATCGAGTGCGCCGCACGTGGAGGTTTGGAACTGATCTTCCTAACCATCCAGCCCTGCGCGCTCCGTTTCCTCGCTATTTACCCACAAGCACGCTTCAAATCACCGATAGAAACACAAACAAGCAAAGATAAACGTGTTACTAAGTACTTTGACTTAACGACCCCGGCTTTAGGAAACAACTGAAAATGTTCAAAATAAATATTCGTAAGACATTTTAAAATCATCTTTTAATGACCAAACAAACAGAGTGTGATACGCCTGCCGGTGAAGTCGGGCGGCAAATAAGTGCCAGTTGATGTCGAAATCCCGCCTCCGCCGTAGTTGCTAAGCAACATGACGTATCCTTATTGCGCTATGCTAGCGCGATTGCTTTCGGAGTACTCGTGATTGTTCGTGCTTGTTTTTGATTGGATAATAAAAATCGGTAACTCGATTGCTTCAACGAAGTTTTGACAAAAACGGCACTTGTTTTTCCCGAAAACCAAATACATGATTTTCTTTCATTCCATGCAGGTTTAATGGCGGACAGGTTTGGGAACTATGTGGCTGCGTTCCTTACAGCTGGAAGTGTCGGAGTCCTTGGTTCTCTCATTCCTTTTGTCCTTCTGTGTATTGAACGCAAAAACAACAGCGACAATCATGCGGCATATCTTGAAGAAATCATGGACAAGGAACAAACTGTGGACAAAGAAATGCAACAGATCTAGGAACAATAATGTCTCTAAAATAACTTATCATATCGAGTTAGAATCTTGTAATCTAGTAAGGACAACAGTGGTTCGTGTCTCATCCAAGAGACCTGTTTCATTTATATGCGCCATGAAAAGTCCTTTTAAACCCTTCACAGCTCAAAGTTTAAAAACAATTCCATGTTTTACAAAAACAAACGCTACCACATAAAATTATTGGTCATCAGCTTTCATTTAAATGGTCACACGCTAGAGCTTCATCCAGACAAACTAATTATAAACAAGCACAAGATCTGAGGAATTAATATATTTACTGCTATTTATAGTATAGATTTCATATTAAATTATTTATAGTATAGCTATAGATTCGCGGATAGTTCGACAAAACCCCGTTTGAACTCTAGCTCATACCTGTATTTACACATTCCCGTAAGCGGTCAGCTCCCGATCCAGTTGCGGACACTTTTTCTGCTGCCCGAGGGTGTCCGCTTACGGGAGCTACAACTTATTATAATATTACTTACCTAATTAATTAAATTAATTTATTTTTTATACACATCTTAGTGACATATAAACCTTTAAAATATAAACTGAAAACTTTGCGCGCTCTGATTGGTTAAAAACCATGTTTTATCAGAGTATAAAACACAGAAAAGCGTGTTTTATCGTTTCGCGCGCGTAAATCTATATTTTAAAGCACATAAAGAAGCCAAAACCATGTATTATACTGTCATAAAACACGACGGGAATTTGAGAACACTTGAGAAATTTAGAAAACACTCGCCTGCGGCTCGTGTTTTCTAATTTTCTCTCGTGTTCTCAAATTCCCGTCGTGTTTTATGACAGTATAATACATGGTTTTGGCTTCTTTATTTGTTAATTATACATAAAAAATATATATAGATTCTATAAAAAATAGCCTTAAATTTATTGAGAAATCGCTGTAATAAATTAAAAAAACTTGACCATGTTCTTCCGTCTCCATTCTGCATCATATACTCCATGTTATCCTCATCTTTCCAGCTGTTATCTTAGAGCCTAAAAGAGTCTACAGTAGTTCATGCTATTCCAGGCGATACTGTGACAAAGGAACTGGTCATGACATACAATGCTTGGATGGAAAACCGATGTCAAATAATTTCTGGAAAATTAGAAAATGTTCTGAAATGCTCAATAATAAAAAATTGCGGGATGATTCAGTTTACCCTGCCAAAGTCCACAGAAAACATTAGACAATTATAGACAAATACACGATTATTTATTCCAAATTGCACGAGAAACTGGTGTGATTACTTGTCAATAACACATATATAATACAAGACCGTTCACAGCCTATAACAGACAGTTGTTAGCCCCTTACGCAAACGTTTTTTGCACTGAAGATGGGCTGCATTTTGGAGGCTAGCACTGCTCCTTCCTAAACTTCAGAAAATGTCCGGACGTACTCGTGATCCTACCGATAGCGTTCTAAACTCTGAAAATACTTGGGTTATCGTCGGAAAACTTCGGCAGCCTTTGGAAATTTTGGGGTGATCTTCGGAAATATTGAGTTATTTTCGGCTAACATTGCAAGTCTTCGTGTCAACTTCGGCAAAACTTCGGAATACCTCGTTAAATACAGTGTAGGTGGTATCATAAACCACACAACAAGGATGATTATTCACTCATTATTTTCATCGATTTACGTTAAAAACTACACTCATCATTCCATAATACGTAGGAGCACACCGGGCTAAGAAGCAAGATGTTACACTTCCTCCATTCTCTATTTCCTTTTCTAGAATACTGTGTAGTATTGGGATGGTTCTTCTACCACAAGCCTTGGCTATGGGATTATCTTTTAGTATCCTTTGAAGCCATGGAAGGCAGTGACTGGCAACCCATGGGTGAACGTCATTCAAATGACCTGAAATATTGCATGAAGAACGTTGAGTGTTGAGTGTGTATTTAGCATATCCACTAATTGTGGACACTCTGTACTACTATCATTTACTAATCGGGCAGGAGGTGGGGACCAAGGTGGCTGGACAATTTTGCAACATTGCATAATATTTTGCAATAGGAAAAGCACAAAGAGGCGGGAACCACAACAGAAGGAGTGGGAACCACAACAGGAGGAGTGGGAACCACAACAGGAGGAGTGGGAACCACAACAGGAGGAGTGGGAACCACAACAGAAGGAGTGGAAACCGGGAGTACAAGGTATGGGAAGCGGGAAGTTCAGACCCCCTGTTCCCCCCACTGTTGAGTTAAGGATGTGAATGACATAAGAATGACAATAGTTGAATACCTTTTCAGTGATGCCTAAAATAACAGTACGTAAAATACTGACCAGCTACCCACAAGAGGGGGGAGGCACGTTGGCCTAGCACGTTGGACCCTGGATCGAGCATATTTCCAGGTTTGAGCCCTGGCCTGGGTCATTGTGTTGCGTTCTTGGGCAAGACACTTTACACTCTCACAGTGCCTCTCTCCACCCAGGAGTAAATGGGTACCGGAGAATAATTCTGACAATTATTGTCAGGCGGGCAACCTGACAAAAATGCTGGGGGGTTACCTGCGATGGACCAGCATCCTATCCAGGGGAGTAGCGATACTCCAAGTCATTTCTTGTTAAGTGCCGGCCTGATATTTAAGCCACTAGGCTTGTAGACAGACTTGTATTGTGACTTTTACATTGTTATTACCTAACTCCTTTGTTGTGCCTTCGCTGTATGGTATCCCTCTGGCCCACATCTCCCACATCCTGTCAAATTCCTCTGCAATGTCTTCAGGTTTCAAGTCTGATCTGTAATCTAAAAATGAAAGTACTTAGCATGATCATTTACAAAGTGGGTGTAATAAAAATAAAATCATGACGGAGGCAGGTTCTCAATCACAGAAATATAACATAACACCCAGATATAACCTATGGTGACCTATATTTTCTGGGTTCAAAATTCTAAATTGCATCCTTCGAAACAATATTTTTGATTGATGATGCATAGGGAATCTAAGATGGGCAATACCGGTAAATGTATTGCTGCAAATTGTTGCCAAGGAGTTAATACTATCAGCTTAAGAAGGTCCGGCTATGAAAATATCTGGCTTGGCTGGCATGGGTTATGCAAACAAACCAGGCACAGTGGGAATATTGTCCCACCAGGCCTGACCTAACTCAGGCAAAAGCATTTGATCATACCACCTTTATCAAGATTCATTTTGTTGTAAAGTTGTGGAAATGTTTTGAAAAATATTCCAAATGTTCTGAATGGCACGCATTAAAGGAAGGCATGAAGCAGGATTTCCAAGAAGTGTGAAATGCAAGAGAATTCAAAATATTCATAAAGTCAAAGCCCGGGAGTCAGCAGGATAGAGAAGTATGTGAAAGCAGGAACTAGCCACACCCTGCCCCCCCCCCCCATCCCCATCCACCCCCTCTCACCCACCCCCTCCAAAGTGTCAGGGCCCCTCGGTATTAGATTGTGCACACACAAATGACAATAAAATGGTAAGAATATAACTACCTGGCAAATATAGAGGAATACTATACGCCATCTCATGTGTGTGAGCGAGATCTCCACTAATCACCACTGCTAGGCGCTGTTGTTGGGTTGAAGCAAAATCATACAAAGCCTTACCCATGACGTCATACCCATCACTATTTCTTGCAGAAGACACTATGATGTATTTCACTTTCTCCGAATCGATCTTTCTGTCAATAAACCATAAAGGCACAACCTCGCCCCATCTTAATGGCGCCTCCATCATGGAAAATGTTATGATTCCGTCTGCTTTGAGTCCCCGCTTTTGAACAAATCCAAGCAGCTGATCGGAGAGCTGTGCGTCCAGGGGAATATTAATCTCTATGTCTTGCCAGCAGTCGTTCCAGAGCGCATTTCCACGAGCAGTGTTGGCCATGTATACACCGAACGCACCAGATGACAGTGAAATACCATGTGGAGTGACTAGAAGGACGATGTCAGGATTCATCTTGGCAACAAGGTCGGCTGCACGCTCACAGGAAGTGTACAGATTGGAACAGTTCTTGATGAGATCTGGTGGCATTGTGGAATTCCTTTCACGGCATGCTGAGCTGCCCGAGTTGGGATCACCGTCAAATATGATTGCTCCATGAGGCAAGATCGCTGCTCCGACAAAAACCATGTTTACTCAAAAACTTAGCTTGAATCAGGATCGCGTGCGACATGCAACAAGGACTTTTCTTTGTAAAACTGTATATACTTCAAGTGACACTTCAAGTAGGTAAAATGAAATGTCCTAATTTTATGTCCGAGGTGAAACAACAATAGGTTGATTTATCATTTGGAAGTGGTAAAGTACTCTCTAGCTCCCCCCGGGTTGTTCAAAGTGGTGGTTGGGGGGGGGGGGGGGTCTCTGGGTCGCTGGATTCAAACACCCACCAGCTCAAAAACAGCACAACCCACTGAGGGAACAACCTCTAGTCGGAATCAGGGGGGGGAATGAAAAGTATCCCAGAATGCCATTTGACACGCGTCACGGCAAGAAAATGGCGTGTTCAAGCGAAGAAATGAGTCGGAATAGATCGTTTTCACGTGACGTCATCAAAATGCTAAATTCAAAAACTATTGATCCTACAAAGCTGTTCTTTCAGTATATTCTATACATCAGTGTCGTTAGTTGCTGGGGAAATTTTTGTGCCAGCAGATTGCTTCGTTTTGGAGATAAAGCGTTTTAAAATTTGAGACGGCCTGGCTCAACGTGACCTGAAATGTTACACAAACCAATATTTTCGCACATTTAAATACTTTTCTGATATGCTAATAAGTTAAAAATGATAACTAAAGCATTCAGAAGTGAAAACGTATGACTTCGGTAGAAAAATCATTTTTATTCTCGCAGACATTTTTTGGCCGCCATATTGGTGGACCAAAGTGGTCCACCAATGGCGGACTCATACTAAGTTCTGTAATTTTTTTGCAATGAACACTGCCACATCAAAACTTGGGGAATATATTTATTTCCACCTACTCTGCAATCTCTCGAAATCTCTGAGTTTTAGATGTTTTTGGTGCACGCAAAACGATATGATCTTGTTATTTTGGTGAAAACGATCTATAATGAGGATCGAAATACGACACATAAACACATCGCCTGATGAAGAGTAGCAGTAAAGCAGTCGAAACGTCGCGATCAACATCTCAATGTGACTCCATCGTGAGACAAATGATTAAACGTTCATCTACATCTACCCACAATACCTTTCGGGATTGTCGCGAGCGCTTTTTCCGACAGGCTTTCTCGAAACAGCTGAAGCCTCGTACCCAGGGCGATACGCGTAGTAGACTGCCTTGGCATATTTACTGTGTATTTCTTGGATACTTATGAGCTTGAGCTCTGTTTTTCCCCCTTTTTTTGGAGGTGTCCTGACTTAGTTGTCTCACAAAATTTCTTCCACTTTTGGGGTCTCATATTGCTACTGGCAAATATCTCTTGCAAACCTTAAACATGTTAAATAGTTCAATAAATTATTGAAAATGTTTTCGTTATTCCGTTAATTGGATTGAAAATAATTAGAAAAGAGAACCGACGAACTTTATTCTTCGCCATTGTCTGGAAAGTCCCCTTCATAGGGCGCCTTTTAAGGGCGCCTTCGTGTTTATACAAGGCGCGAATTGCACGGGGCGTGCCTAGTCCACGCGCCTTTATATATACAGTGGAACCTCGATATAACGATACGATATAACGATCAACATTTTACGGCCCGGCAAATGTTACAGTAATGTATGGAGAAAACTCCCGATATAACGATACTCGATATAACGACATTCCCGATATAGCGATCACAATCTGGCAGCCCAAACGTAAAATTTACCCCGATATAACGATAAAATCAATCATCGCGCAATGAAAAAGGAGGCTTAACACTTGAAAAGATATGACAATACTCCCGGGCAATACTTTTCCTTTATAATTTAGTTCTCATTGCATAAGGACTGTAACGTGTCTGTCAACAGCTTGTTACGATAGGGATTTGTACAGTACATGACAAATCAATTATTAACAATACCCCGATATAACGATATTTTTGGCTCTTTTCCCGAAAAATCGTTATATCGGGAATTCGTTATTACGATCTCCCGATATAACGATCTAATTTGGTCGGTCCCTTGGCACATCGTTTATATCGAGGTTCCACTGTATTCTCTTACGCTTGCTCCATCTCCGAAATTAGATTTGGTGCTCTGTCCCGGTCAGTTCAAGTGAATCTACTCTCGTGGAACTGCAGTGAAGACATTGACAGAACTTTGTCATCAAGAGAGGATGAGTAGATGATTCTCTGCGGTGTCTACACTGGTATTCACCATTTTTGTAGTTTATTTATATGCGATATTATTTATTTTTAAAGCTTTCCTAAATTGTTTATCGGGACGCTAATTGTTATATGTACGTGCATGACATGTATTAGCCTGCGTGCAGACTTCTCCTATTGCCTTGCTTCTGGAGAAGTCTGCACGCAGGCTAATACATGTATAGGAAGAGAAGGGATTGGGGCGAGACATCGCTCTCGACCCAACCTCTTCTCTGCCCCACACCCGCGCGGATCTATGCTCATGGTTTTGCAGCAAGCAGTCTACAGACTTTCGCGCCCCTCTTGTGCTCTTGGAAAGGAAACGACTGCTACGCAGGATAAAATGGAGGCTAATTCGACTAGCTAGTTGTTTGCGGTAACCTACGTGTATACACAATATTGCACGCACAACTGTTGAAAACCGTTATTTTATTGCTATCGCAGCATAAATTAAATACTCCTATTTTATATAATTTGTTTTCACTAATCAAAGGCGTAAAAAATGAACAGTTACAAGCGGGAAAGTAAAGAGAAAGCTTGGGAAGCACGAATCTGGGTAAAACGCGAAAAAAAGTCGTTTGTAAAACAACCCTGGATCACCGACATCTCAAGTGACCAGCACATTGAAAATGGAATGTGGAGCAGCGAATAACCACAATATACCTGAATCAGCACCGCTCTACCCAGGTGGCTTTTTGAATTATAGTTTAGCCGCGATCTAAACAGAGTAAACGCCGAGTTCCTTCAGATTTGACACCTCCAACTTCAACTTACTAGTGGGGGCCGGGGACCGGGAGTAAAGGGGGCGGGAAGTCTACGAGACCCCCCCCCCCCCCCACTACCACTCCGGGTCATATTCCGTGTTCATCTACATGAAGTCACCGGGAGGCAGGCTTTTATGACCAAGGTTTGTAAACAGTTGTGCGATCGATAGGGAGACCTGCCATGCAGAATAACACACGTTGAAAGAGCGTTTCTAAAGGACGGTCTGAAAAGAAAACAAATGAATTCTCTTTGTACGTTTCTCTCGCTCTGTAAGTAGTTCAGTTAGCTGAAGTGTAACGAAGGACAGCAAGATGTCGATGAACCAGGGTTTGAATGGAAAAACCAAGAAAGAAATAAGAGAGTATATTACAAATTCAACACCATAGCAAGCATCCCACAAAATTTATACAAAACTCCCCGGCATATTGTTACACAGCTGTGCTTCCACAACCTGCAAAACCAAAAGAGCAACGGGTAAATAACTACAAAATGTGCAGCCACAACAAGTTTTCACTCACAGAAATCTTGTTCACAGACGAAGCTGAGAAGTATGGGTGTCTTATAACCTGATCTCTTTACCTAAGGGTGTTGTGAATTAGTCGACAGACCTGAATTGATTTGCCTTTTTGTTCAGTTAATACCATGATCATACACTGTAATAAGATAACCACATTTGGCGATGTTTCGCTCGAAAGTTACTGTGTCGCGAGCTTCTAAACGCTACCCCAAATTGTCTTCAAATCATTCTACAATTTAGACTGTTCACAGTAGTCTCTACTTTCCTTCCTGAGAAATGAATGACCCAGGTAGTCTCTGTAAGGGTCGTCACGCAGTCCTTATGTGGGTCGTCACACAATCGTTATTTGAGTCGTCACGCGGTCGTAATACAGTCGTTATTTAGCTCGTCGTGAACGCAGTCCTTATTTGGGTCGTCACGCAACGTGACGAGCCAAGAAACTGCTGCGAGCGAAATATAGGTTACGTACCAGTTTTGGAATGTCTAGTGACAGGGCCCCATATCCGTACAGTGCCATCATCACTCGCTGACGCTAACATAGTGGGATCTTTGGAGTTCCAACTGACACAGTTTACTATTCTCGTGTGACCACTTAGCACCGCAACTGGTTTTTCACGCTTTGAATGCCAAATGTACACCTTGTGATCTGAAAGATATGATGCGATATACACCCGGACATAAGGTTACAGCAAAGTTGTAAAGGAAAGCTTGGTTATGAAGCCTGACAAAGTTCTTTGTTCCGTGTTCTTTGTTCGCTGTATTGGCCTTGACCGTGCACAAAACACAATCTGAATGGGCCGAATATTTAAACGAAGTCTAAGTGGTTTAAGATAATTTAATGAGGTCTAAATCTACTTATAAGCAGTTCAATCTACATGTTAGCTAATCAATTGTTTTTTAGTCCGTGTTATACACCTTCTAAACAGGGTTTACTGCAAATGACATCAACACACATGAGTTAGGCCACGGTTTTGTTAAACCCTGTCTAACCTTGTTTAAATATTCGGCCCAATAAGTTTTGAGATCTGTCCGACGGTCTGGACCTTCCAACATAAATCTTGACATCTTCGTTTGCTTCTTGGAAGTTTGCCGGTCTTCATATAACCATTTCCCTCTATTAACTATGATTACAGTGATTAATTTGCTGCTTTGAAATACAGAACACAATGTTCACTGTCGTATATTGCAATCTCAGCTACAGAACACAAATAAGATATGAAAAGTCTGGTGGTACATCACCCTGAGCCCTAGTTGATGACTTTCTTTATTATCATAACTTGCCTGCTTGTTTTGTTATGGATAACGTAAGGAGAAATCAATGACTGACCTTCACTACCGCTGGCGAGGAAGTCTTGATTAGCACCGCCAAAGCACGAGTATATTGTGTACTTTGCTTGTCTAAGACCTTGATATTTCCTGACTAGAACACGATCTCTAACATCCCATAAATGAAGTCCCTGAAACACCAACCACAAAACGTGACTGTGGACACACACACACCCAAACCTTTGCTTACGGATACATGTACGTCCCATAAGTGAACCCCCATAAGCGGATTTTGTTTTATTTTATGAGCTTCACCATTGATATATGTACTACGTACAAAAATATGGCAGCCAGGGTGACCGCAACAGCGTGCGACAATTACTACAGGCCCCTTCCCCTACCCCAAACCACCCACAAGCTAAAGGAAATGTTTGTATGGTCGAGTGAGCCGTGACAAATTCCCCTCCACATTACCCGACCTCCCATAAACAGATGCCTCCAGTCCTGCTGCGTACAACTGAACGCTGGGATTCAAATTGAAGGAAACAAAGCAGCATGTGGGGGGTGGGCGGATATTCCACAGGGAAAAAATGAATAGAAAAATCTGTACCTGTGAAGCTACATTTAAAAGTGCATGTCGACCATCATCGGAAACAGAAAATGACATGATCGGATGATCTTCTTGTATTCTGTAGATCACACAAAAGATAACAGTTCTAATTAAGTCTGTAAATGAAACCTTTTATAGTGTATAACCATTCAACTGAAGGCCACTGAGCAGTACTTGTCTGCTCAGTACTTGTCTGCTCGTTATCTGCATTCTATGCATACTTACAAGTTATTATCATTTAATTCTTCAAAATTGTAAGCTCTAACTCTGTTGTGGGTGTCAGCTGCAAGGACTACTTTACCACCATTTAAACAGTGGAGTCCCATAACTCTAACACCTTCCCATGATTCCAACACATTTCCATCTAGATCCTAAAATGACAAGGAGAACAAAAGGCAATCATTGTAGTGAGGTTTTCAATTTGTTTTATGATCGTAGCTGTAGGCATGTTAAGTGTGCAAAGGGATTATGTCTATGGTGCTTTAAAATCTACCATCATAGGCAAGCAATGCGTGCAGAAGGCTTTAGTTTAGTTTAGTTTAGTAAGTTTGCCATGATAATTTGTAGCTGTAGCCTTTTGTGCGCTGCCTATGGTGCAAGATTACGTACGCTGTATGTTGCACTTTCAACGTTATTTATTTATTTACGCAACGAGCGGCGCACACCACTTGTAAATCGTGCTATTCTTGCGCATTCGCCTCACGGACTTAAGCGAAAAAAGACTGCTCGCAGTCTAAAACGTGAGTCCATCATTGACATGTTGGTCCACATAAGAAACATTTTGTTGTTGTTTGTTTTGTTTTAAATTATTCAAAACTATGATTACCATTCAAACAAAAGCTATTGAGCAGTACTTCCACATGGTAAATATTGTGCCGTACAAATGTACATTTTGTATAATTGAGCAGTCTTTCTTTGTCAATACATGTGTCTTGTAAAATGAAATTACATATTTCTTAAATTGTAAGACTAACAACTTACACATTGATAAAATTGTCCTCTCTTGCCACCGGCGTAGAATCTCTTTCCATCAGGATTCCAGGCACAGCAGGTAAGACTATCGTCTGCAGCTTGAGTCATTCTACATTTCAATTCTCCTGTCTGAGAATAGAGTCAGCCATGTTACAAATGCTGAGCATATTAAAGTATCTTTGAAAAAGGGTTCAAAATTTACCTACATGTACATTTATGTACATTGTTTTGTAACCACACATGATGTAACCACACTTTTGAATTTCTTCACAGAGAATGCTACATGTAAGCATCTGAATTCAATATTGTTACATATATGGACTCTCTCTTTGAATGTTACATGACTGTACATACAGCGTGAGATATACATGTAGCAGCAACACTCCACAGTTTATTTTATTTATTTATTTGCACCAATGGTCTGCTAGACAATGTTACAAACTGGGTCTGCAAAATTTCCTGTATTTCCTATAATTTACATGTCTACACATAACAGGTACATGTACAAAATTAACGTACTGACAAATTAGAACTTACAAACAATTTAACTACTTGTAAAATAATAAAGTTTTCTTGACAGAGCCTTTTGTTTTCTCTAGCTGTTATTTGAGTGGGGAGATTTTTCTTGAATGTTAACATGACTGTATAATCACGTATTGAATGCAATCGCCGCATGTACAGTTACATGAACATACCTCAGTATTCCATATCCACAATTCTGAGCAGTCCTCAGGACCACAAGCAATGAGATATATGTCGTCTGGGCTCCAGGCTAAATGTCCCACTCCATATGAATGGCCTTCAATCGTTCTAAGGTGTGTGGGTTCACCGTCCTGGGAAAAGAATGCAGCATTTAGTGTCATCATAATACAAGACAGTCATGAGGACAATTTCAAGTTGGCATAAACCTAAAGGAATACATTTAGGAATGTCTATTCAATGTATAATCATGCAATAGCTTATAACTCAAGCAAACATAACACAATGTATGGGAGATTTTAAAACCCTCTCGGAGTCAAACCTCAAGTTGGTTTTTTTAACTGTGTCTGTGATTGAAAAGCTAGTGTGTGGCCATTCTCTGTTTGGCCAGTGTTAATAAGTGTGTACTTTGGAGTGAGACTTGGTTTTCTTACCGATACATCCCAGATGATGACAGTGCCGTCTCTTGATCCAGTAGCAAGTTTAGATCCATCATGAGAAAACCTAAGAAACCAGACCTAAAACGACAAGCAATGTAACCTCAGTCAGTTTTGCATATTGTTTTGTCTTCCTGTCTTTTTGCACTAATCTTTGTGCTTGTTATTATCTTCCACACCTAATTTTAACACCCAAAATATGAGAGGCTATATGTCAGGGCTGCAAATAATTTTGTTTTCTTGAAAGGACATGTGTCCGACCACAGTTAGGATTTCATCGGACATTGGCAAATTTTGGTCGGCCATTGTCCAATGACCGACTGTTATTTGCAGCCCTGTATGTGCATACACATACATGTAAAATGTTAATTTTCTATGTGGTGGTGAGGGACAGTGGTCTAATGGTTACAGCTGTAGTACTGTAAGCCCCAGGTGGTTATCCGATTTTTATCATTGTAATTTTTACTGTAATTTTATTGTCACTGAAAAGGGAAGTGTCAATTAAAGTATTGTATTGTATTGTATTGTATTGTATCATGGTGTGGGCAACACACTGACTTTACTGTTACCAGACAGTGCCTCACTCCACCCCTGTGTGATTACTGTCGGGGCAGCCTCACAAATATGTACTATGGGATTGCCATGAGAGCCAGCATTAAGGGTCTGACTTGGGGAACATACAATGCAATAACTTATTACACATATTTTTTACAACTTGTGCATCACAAGATTAAATTCTGAGTCACACAGATTCAAACACTCTCACAAGCGAAACTAAAAGAAAAATCCTACCTCGTCACAGTGTTCTGTTAATGTGTATTTTGTTTCGCATGGAAAGTCATTCCTAGAAGACAAGTATAATAAAATGACTTCAAAAACTTTAATCTATTCAATTTGAAACTTAAAGTATACATGTATCTTGGAGGTTTTAGATGAGAAAATTCAGCTGAGATTTCAGCTGTATCTTAAATCTGATTCAAAGACACTCACTGAACATTAATTTATTTTGTATTTTGTTCATGAAAAAGAAAACCGGTCCATTGAAAAATGATTGATTCAGACAAAAACACACGATACACAGCCAGTTGACACAGGCAAAACTCCACACTGATTGGCTAACAGAATGGCACAATGATGATGAACACCCTTCCCTACGAGTGTGAAAAAAGAACCAGCATGAGTCTTGATGTACATACCAGAAATTAGTGTTTGGTGTCTGACCAGTTTATTGTTACATGTACATGTACAAAAAAATATCATCTTCAGCACATGCAGTACAGCTGAACTGGCCATACATACCTTGAACAAAGATGATCACTTAGTAGAGAAAACGAATGCATTCCAACTTCAAGTTTAGTATTATGATATGGACATTTGTCTTTTTGCAGCTCAACTGCTTGTGTTAATAATGTTCTTAGTCTGTGTGGAGGAAGCATCACAGATGCAGGTAAAAATGCTAAGGAAAAACAACAACACAGGAATATCACTATCATAATAAAGGACCAATACATGTAAAATGACTGCAAAACACATCGGTATATTAGCTACATGTATGATAATGAAAGTCATTACGGTGTGGGCAGTGATGTTCATTCATTCATCCTCTTTGCCCCTAGTGAGGCATAAGGCTGCATAGGCAGTGATGTTCATTCATTCATCCTCGTTGCCCCTAGTGAAGCATAAGGTTGCATAGGCAGTGATGTTCATTCATTCATCCCCTTCGCCCCTAGTGAGGCATAAGGCTGCATAGGCAGTGATGTGTTCATCCTCTTTGCCCCTAGTGAGGCATAAGGCTGCATAGGCAGTGATGTTCATTCATTCATCCCCTTCGCCCCTAGTGAGGCATAAGGCTGCATAGGCAGTGATGTTCATTCATTCATCCCCTTCGCCCCTAGTGAGGCATAAGGCTGCATAGGCAGTGATGTGCTGATTATGATACAGTCTGTAGAACCCCACTAACTCAAACTCAGTTAACTCGAACCTCCAAACTATCTCAAACTCAAACCCATTCCCCTTGCCCTTGTTTTTCAGTCATTTACTATCGGTTAACTTGAAACCCCCGCTATCTCAAAACTATTTTTTTTGTTTCCCTTGAAAGTTAGTGGGGTTCAACTGCAGCATTAAAAATGACACAATAAATAGTAGGTATTATTATTCCACTATTATATAATTCACCATAGAAGGTCAAGAGAACACACAAAATATGAAAGCGTATTACACTGTAGTATACCGGCCAACTTTTCCTAATTCGAATGCGTGTGATTTTCGTATCCATATTACCCGAATTTCAGAAAAATTTCCGACAACTTCCGAACATTGCCGAAGATGTTCCGACGACTTTCGAACATTGCCGAAGATTCCCGAAGATGTTCCGATGATTTCCGAAGGCTGCCAAATGTTGCGGTGCGAAGCTCAAAATCTCGGCGCGATCTTGCTTGTTTATATTTATGACTCAAACGCGACACTTAGCGCCGTTCATTGGACTATTTTGGGTGGAAATTGAATCCAATTTTTTCACGTTAATGGATAGTAACAATTATTAGTCCGGAATTGTGAGTCAGGCGTGTGAAATTGTCCTGTATGCGTGTGATCGATGTTTTCGATCCGCAGGCGTGTGACACACGCATGATGCGTGTGAGTTGGCAGGTATACTGTAGTGTCCTGGTTTGACTGGTTTAGAACAGAGCAAATACAGTACAATAATTTAATAGCAAAAAAGAAGGAAATTTTGTTGCAATAATAAATCCCTTATTCCATGGTTTAACATAATACGCCCGGACATTTTGCTCCTATGCAACTCACTAATAACTAGGTGTATATATATATTCCACAAATCTGCCATCTTGGATTTCAAGCTTTCTCTACATGAACATGTATGATACAGTATATTCAATGTCAGATAATCATAATAATGTAAGGATAATAAAACATAAAGATAATAATTTGAGTAGAGACAGCCTGCCAAAACAATGGCTGCCATGGAAGTTGATCAAGTTATGTAAACAAACAGTTGGGCACCTTATTGTCACTTTTATTTGACTCCAAGCCCCAGTCAGTCATTTTGGTAGTTAGGTACCTCTTAACAATAGACATATAAAATGTACAGCACATTATCATCAACTCACATTGAAGTCTATCCATCAATTTTTGTCTTGAAAGAGATCCTTTCCCATTCCATTCGGCTCTTTTGTGAAGTTCATCTTCATTTGTACACATTATTAATCTGTAAGAAATTTATGTAACTCAGGAGATCATTCTGCCACAAAATTATGTTGGAAATGTCCAATGCAAATTGGAAAATTTGGGAGAAATCAACAGGGTCTAACCAAGTAGCCCAAGGATACAAGTACAATGTAGTGTATATAATTTTATATGAGCTAGTACTGTAGTTACAAAGTGTGGACCATGCAGCTATAATTCAGGCTAAAGGCAGATGAACTGAAAATGAGCTGAGGATGATTCTTGAAACTATGTCTATTGTGCGACCAGTACATGTAACTCATATGGACTCTTGCTAACTCTTTGTGTGCTCTCATTGATTTCATTCAGATATAAAACCACAGATCTGCAATGTATTTAGTTCAAATATTGGACTTAGTGATATCGACTGTTATTAAATCCATCAAATATATTTCTTGTGCGCGATTGGTCTAAACACGTCACATGACACAGCCATAACTGGGGATCCCCCAGTGATATTCCCAAGTTTGCAAAATTTGTGTTTTTACTTTCGCACATCCAGTTTTCGTCTCAAATAAATTGCTAAATTGAATAGAACTGAATGTTTGAACAGACTAGCAATATTTTTTAACGTCAACATAAATATTTTTTATGTTTAACAGCTTGGCCGAGATACATGTATTCCACGGCAAACAGAGCGGCCTTGTGAAAAAAATATTTGAAGGATAATAACTACAATAGCTTTGTCCTTGGGCATTATCTGTTCTTCTTCACACTTGGAAAATTGTTCGCTTCTCAGAACAGATAATGTCCGCGGACAAATATCCGAACATATTTTCTCGCCAAATGGAGGCTATTGTTTATAATTTATAACAGAAGATACAGTAATGTTACTGAATAACGACATGAAATGTAGTGCTGTCTTCTTCTGAAACATTTATATATAAGAACTGTAGTACAAAGTACTTGCTAATCGTAATATATAGAATAAACCTATGTAAACCATCTTAGGAGTTAACTGAGTACCCGCCACAAAATTAGACCAGCCATAATTGAGGTTAATTTGTCCTGTACATAGAGCAGCGGTGGGCCACAAATTATTGTTTGCACAACTGCCAAACTTATAAAGAGTACATTGTCCTGAATACTTGCCATAAAACAACCAGTCAAGGAAATTATGATTTAGTAGACTGTGATGGCCTCATTAAACGTACTAAATGTATATTACGATAATATTAATATTAATAATAATGACAAAATGGGAATATGCATGTACATTGTATGATGATAAACTTCTTATGGGATGCACCCCATGATTGCTAAGAACTTATAAATAGATGACCCCTAAAATAGTATGAACTCCTCTAATAATTCACCATAAAAAAAAACACAAGATAACTAAACAAAACTAAGTAGTTTGAAGGCAGCCTGTTGTTACAGGTCAATTTTGAGAACCCATTGAATACAAATTAAAAATTAAAATAAAGAATGGAAATTTAACCAGGAGAGCCAGCTGTAAAAGCTACAAACTTGCGATATATTTTCATGATTATATTCACTGAGACAGGGTAAATGATGATTGGCTGCCTTGGCTCTCGACGTTCAATGTCCACTCTGCTTGATTAACATACACATGTAAACAAAGAGGCTGGCAAAAGCTACATTTCAATTGATTGACATATCAACATAAAAAGCCATAAAAACCAGAGGGAAGCCATATATGCAAATTTATTTGATGGCTTTCCTACATGTACTTACCCACTAAGCTGGTGAACTCTTTCTCTATTACATTTCAAAGGAGTTAGCTCGGTTCTTAAACAGTGCAAGGCTTCTATAGGTCTATCTTCTTCAAGGAATTCTAAGAACTTCTGCTCCATCAGGCAAAACCTCATTTTCTTTGAAGAGTAGAGAACGCACACAATAAAATACGATTTAGAACCAAAACAAATAATTTTCAAAATCCAAACATTGTTATAACTGGGGAAATGTGGGAAACATCGCTTACTCAAATTTTCATAAGTTATTGCATGACTCACAACAAATCAACGCCACAAATATTGAGTGGGACCACTATAGACCGGAATATTTTGCCAATTAAACGAAGCATATAAAAATACTGACCGAGATGTCTTCTTTGTTCTCTACCAACGGCCTGAGCTCTTTAAGGATCCCATCCGCCTTATAAACAGAGAAAAATCCAATAAGATAGATTGAACCTCCCATCAAGACATTTGAAGGAAGCATTGTCCACAAAGGACACCTTACGGCGAAGAAAAGATTCAGAAATTGAATGCCAAACACTGATCTCAACTAACCCTTTCCCATTCACCGGCCATCACGCTCTCGCGAAACTTGGCCGCTGATGGATGTTCTAGCCTACAGCCTGATTCCTGCATGAGGACATCAACTGATTTGCTGAGGGATAAAATAAAATAAACATCATTTCTATACGCCACGCAACGGGAAACCAACAACAGAAGATGCCAATGAAATTCGTCTTTCTTTCGACTCCATATTTCCACAACACTCACTTCAAGCCTAGGCCTTGCAAATGTTGTACTATTAGCCGTACGACATCTTCGTCGTTTCTGTGAACAATTTTCCTTTTCAGATGGCTTTTACTGTCTCCATTGGCTATGCATTCACCGTTAGAAGTACTAGTTTCGCCATCACTTCCACTAGAAGTCCGTTTCGATTTGTGCATATCGGACTCAAGGCCCAAGGAAAGGCGCGCCCTTTTATGCGGTGGTGGAGACAGTCCACCTTTCTGTTCGTCGTCAGACGAGGCCAGGGTAGCTGAAGACCACGAGGACAGCCAGTTTTGAACAAATTCTCAGTAGTAAAAGCGACCCAACGACAGGAAAGCTGGACAACGAGACAAAGACAGCTACTGCACTATGTACTTTCCTTCATATTGTGAACTGACGTCATCGAAGTCAATAACATGGGGACTGGGTCCGAACAAAAACATTTCCCAAATTTGGAGAGAAGCAACATCATCTAAAAGCGAGTTACTATAGCAACCACTGTCAACCAAATAATCCCACATGGAAACAGCATGTCCAGTCAGAAATAAATATTGCTCCCACACAATTATCGCTCGATCGTGAAATAATGAAATGGATTACAGGAACACTTTTGAACAGTTGCTGACCCAGTTGAATAGAACTTAATTTCAAGGGATCTAAAGCACGCGCCATGAACAATTCAGTATAGTGGAACATGGCGCTATATAAATTGTTATTATTATTATTGATTTAACAAATAAAGAAGCCAAAACCATGTATTATACTGTCATAAAACACGACGGGAATTTGAGAACACGAGAGAAATTTAGAAAACACGAGGCGAGTGTTTTCTAAATTTCTCAAGTGTTCTCAAATTCCCGGAGTTTTTTATGACAGTATAATACATGGTTTTGGCTTCTTTATGTGCTTTAAAATATAGATTTAACGCGCGCGAAACGATAAAACACGCTTTTCTATGTTTTATACTCCGATAAAAACATGGTTTTTAACCAATCAGAACGTGCGCATCTTTCAGTCTATATTTTAATTATTATTATTATTATCATGATGATGATTATTATTATTATGATTATCATATGAGCTACTAAATTTCAACCACTGCTGAATTATTAATATTTTTAGTTTGTCACAAACAGCGTTATTGGACAACTCTGATAACTGAACAGCACACACAATTACAGGGAAATATGGAGAGAAAGGAATAATTTTACCTGGAAACAAAAACTAACATTTCTGTAAGGCATTGCACATTAGTTGTTTGGGAGGAACCGCAGAGTTTCACTCAAGTGAAATTAAAACTCCCTCAAATCGCTTCGAATGGGCCTCAAATCGTTCATATACTTGATATTTTTTTAATTCAAATTGGAAACATTTCCCCCATACAGATCCTTATAATTTCGCTATTACGCAACAGTTACCGTGATGCTCAAATCACCGCTCTGTTGAACAAAGGTCAGGTCATTTATTGTATAACACTCATAGAGCTTGGGCTACCTGTGCTGTGGGTACTATACCGCTCAAAAAGGGTTCAGTCAGAGTCATATAAACTCCGTGAATATGACATTTTCATGTTCATTTTTATAGACGAACTTTCAAATAAAGCTAGCTCATACACTACGCTGGGTTCCCAATTAAACAATGGCTGCGCGCAGATCTAGAGAACAGAAAGCTAAGGATGGAAGAAAAAATTGAGAAACGAAAGAAAGAAAGAAAAAAATTGCACGCAAGTGAGGCTACTCGTACCCAGTATAAACGCGGTCGACCTGTTGCCTTATCAAATATGGCTTCCTTGAGCTACCGCCATATCGGACGGTTATTACAGCGCCTACAGCTCTACAGAAGCTACAGTACAAATGTTTCTGTAAGTGTAACTTTTAACTCCCATAGTAACGTTAGATTAGTCTTCTTATGTTCCTTTTTCGTTTACAAAGCGGCATTTCATTCATTGTGGAATTCGATACAGTGCAAGCAACCAACAAAATGCAGGTAAGCTGATGAAACACCGTCTTATATCAAATGCCGTGGCTGGTATCCTAGTAATTACACTTCTCAGCTTTCTTTTGTCTCTTTTAGCAACAAAAATTCAATCAGTAGGAACCATGCGGGGCAGCAGGATGTGAGTGCAATTCTCAGACACAGTAATTTAATTAATAAGCTGGTTTAATAATTTAACCTGAGTCTCAATATATAATCGATGAAACTCTATACTCTAGCAAGCCTCTTTCCTTGGAAACTAGAGTCTGAATGCCTGAGTGCAAGACATCTTTGATTCAAGCTGAAAAAAATTGCCACAGATCATAGAGATACTAGTACAGTGATAGATGTTCATATTGACCTTGCGTGAGGTCTGTATTAATAATTATTGGGAAAATATTATAATTATTTACAGACCGAACAAATGCCACCATTCTAGTGTTTTTCTCTGCAAGCCCAATACTTTTTGAATTTTTAGATTGCGAGACCGAGATCGAGACTCCAAAACGGCTTTGAAAGAAAAAAGAGACTGCAAGACGCACAGAACCGCTACAAAAAAAACAAGACTGTGAGACCCGTGAAATTCAACTAAAATTTTGCAACACCCATTCTTTTGTTAAAGACCATTCGTCACTCCTATTATCTGTTGGAGACAGGAGTTATAAATTATGTGGCAAGGATGATCTTGAAATATACCCTCCCAATAGTAAATCCAACAGCTATATGAAAATAGAAGCTGAAAAAAGTATTGTTGATTTTCATTTTTTTACAATTTTCGTGTACAATATGACTTTCTTACTCATCTTGCCAAATTTCAATCCATTACGAACATTAGAAGTAATTTTCTTTGGACTTTTATTTCAGAGAATTTACGGCCGTGATCAATTGACCTTGTTCCAAGGCTTGGTTGTGAATTAGAGAAAATGACGTCAAAGTCTCAAAAATACCTCACGGGTTGAAATAATATTATAATAACAATAAGTATAGAAAATCGCATGAAGTGCAACAAAACTTTGGACTTGTTCTTCATGCGATTTTCTATACCGTGAAACCCCACTTTATAGACACTCGTTAATACGGACACCCGCTTATTACGGACAGTTTTGTTTGTCCCAACGACACATATTTTCTCTTATATCAGCCCGCTTAATACGGACACCCGGATAATACGGACACTTTTTCATGTCCCTTTGGTGTCCGTATTAACAGGGTTCGCACTTCATGCGATTTTCTATACTTATTGTTATTATAATATGATTTCAACCCATGAGGTATTTTTGAGGCTTTGACGTCATTTTCTCTAATTCGCAACCAAGCCTTGGAACAAGGTCAAGTAATGGCGGACGTAAATTCTCTGAAATAAAAGTCCAAAAAATGACTTCTAATGTTCATAATGGATTGAAATTTGGCACGATGAGTAAGAAAGACGTATTGTACATGAAAATGTACAAAAATGAAAATCAACAATTTGATCATAGGGCTGCGGATGTACCTCAATATCTTTCAGCAATTTAAATGCTGGCTTTGTTATGGACTAAAATTGCAAGAAACTAATACAGTCATGTAAATGTATAGTCAGAACTAAGCCAAACAAATCCAATACCTAAAGGGAAGTAAACATGCCTGCTTTCCGCACCTGAATAACCTCTTTATATAATTAAGTGGGTTTTCCAGTAATTGTGTATAGCCAATAAAGTTATTATTATTATTTTTTATTTTTTATTTTTTATTTTTTTATAAATACAAAATGTATTTATCTTACAATATATGTACTAGGTTACTTGGCTGGAAGGATGAGAAATACTTTCATTCATCATCAAGTCTTTGTAAGTATTCATGAGTCATTTACATCTTTGATATTTCTTATTTCACTTCAGAGTCATTTCTCATGCTTGTATCTTGAGCTATCAAAAGTGCAACATAATGTACACTGTAGACTGTGCTGTTTTTATCCTTTATAAATAAATAAAAATATATACTTTTTAAATTGAATTTGTGTTAGATTACTCAAGTTGCCAGTCGACAGTTGCAAGTGAGATACTTTGTATCTGTTTGCTAAAGTATTTTAAAAATTGTAAATATTTCAAGTAACTGTTCTCTCTTGTCATATGATGTCTAGCCTCTGATGACTACATAATAGTGAATACGCCACCGTTTGCAGAGTCAGTAACAGAGGGCGATGTTAGATGGGACAAGGGTATGTATTTTACATGAGTTTACAAACTACATTGTATAGTGAGGAGAGCAGTTCTTGTTTCTCATTACAATGATTTTCAATACATTGTCAAGCAGACAGGTGATGAGAATAAAGACATTCATCACCAAATTCTTAGAACTAAGAATAAAGGAAGTGTGTAGCTCAGTATGGAGAAGTGATATCTTGACCCTGGAACCGAAGCAAGTTCAAGTTTTATAATAATTTTATTCATAGCTCCTGGAGATGCTGTGGCTGAAGATGAAGTTGTTGGTGAAATTGAAACTGACAAGGTAAACTAATGTGTAAATTTCAAATTGAAACTAAACTGATATATTATTGCTACAATGGTTTGCAAATTTTTGCAAATTGTTGAGACAATAAACAATAACATTGATTCTGACCCCCT
Organism: Desmophyllum pertusum; assembly: GCA_029204205.1. Taxonomy (NCBI): domain Eukaryota; kingdom Metazoa; phylum Cnidaria; class Anthozoa; order Scleractinia; family Caryophylliidae; genus Desmophyllum; species Desmophyllum pertusum. The sequence continues at coordinate 537,033 of MU827791.1, read as the reverse complement.
CAACTCTTTTTGCAAACCATTGTAGAATGCTTTACTTCATGAAAAGCCTGTATTTTGATGATGATGATGAGTTTTTTTTCTTTGGGGGGGTACTTTCTACATCTTGCTTTTTTGCTAATAAGTGAACGTTCAAATGTGTTAAGACGTTTGGACAAGTATTCAGCAGCTGCAGTGTTTGAGTGCTTGTTCAGATAAGTATATAAGTAAAGCGTTAGCAATATTATTGCTTACACTTTACATCATGCACTCAGTTCTTCTCCCACTCAAGAGATGTCCGAGATTCAACACAAAAAATCCCTGGAGATACTGATCGTACTGGTCTACAGAGATCCATGTTCATTTATAGTGTTTTGGACTAGTTGTTGTTCCTGAAGTTTTAAATTTCCAGTCACGTACAAGTAATAACCAATCAGAGACTCTAACGTCTCTTGAGCTGGGGAAGAATGAGACATCTGTTTAACTTCAATGATGTTTTGTATTCCTAGTTAGCCCTTTTGAGGCCCAGTGTTATCATAATCCATTCTTTTATGTGATTTCAGACCAGCATTCCAGTCACTGCTCCTTCAGCTGGAATTATTCAAGAGTTTTTTGTCAATGACGGTGATAAAGTGGAGAAAGGTCAACAGCTGTTCAAGCTTGTTCTAGGTATGATTGATCAGTCAACATTGTACCTGATACAGGTACAAAAATATATCCACAATACAATCATAACGATAACAATGAAAAGTCATTGCCAAGAGCTCTCAGTGTTTCATATTCATTCAAACAAGCAACTCCCATATGTGTTGAAAATGATGGCTATCAAGGCATTATAGTGAAACAGGTGAGGTACAGCACAAGAAAAAGACAAGGCACTGCAAGAATAGGCACATGAAATTATTTTCTAATTTCACTTGTCACCATTTCTATTTATCATATAAAATATGATTGGCATAGGGCTGATTAAAACTATTTCCAATTCAATAATCGTATTTTCTCTGCATATGCTAAAGTTGTGAATTTGTGAAAAATTATTTTCAGGAGGAGCTCCTCCAAAGGTCACAGCAGCAGCAACTACAGCTGCGCCTGAACCCCCAGCACCAGCTGCTAAGGAGACACCAGCTGAAGACAAGTCAACAACACCGTCTGAGATTCCAACATCTCCTCCTCCAGGTACAGTGTGTACGACTATCTATCAAAGAGTAGCATGGTCTGCATGTAACTCAACCACCGACCATCAACCATGGTGTTGGTACTGTACACCTAAGTTGTATTCTCTAAAGTACTAACAAGCCCTCCAAAATAGTGATCTGATCCTCTCCAGAGGGTTTCAAGTTACTACTAACATATAATACATATATTATACAAATGTATCATAGCCACTTTGCATGGCATATGGCTCAATAGCTTTCATTGGAATGGTCGCACACTAGGGTTTCTTTCAAATAGAGTTAAAAGTTAGAAACTACCACATAAAAATACTACTCAATAGATTTCATTTGAATGGTCACCGCCAGGGTTTCTTTCATAGACTAAGATGAAGAACCACATTACACAGCACACAGCACATGTAAACAGTAATATATGAAACTACACTACAATGACTCAATGTACCGCTCAATAGCTTTTGTCTGAAAGGTCACACACCCTAGGGTTTCATCCACAGACTGCAGCATAATAATTAACGGCAAAATGAAAATATTGTTAGAGTACTTACTTACTTACTGATCAGCAAATTGTGGCTTTTCTTGCCTGTGTACACTAAAAGGTACATGTATACAACTCAATTATGCACGAACCCTCTCCTTTGATCCATGTAGTTCCTTATGTACCTACTAAACCACTAGCAGAAGTCAAGCCTGGTCCACCAACCCCTGTTCCACAGCCATCGGTTGCTATGCCAACAGACATTCCACTTAAAGGAGCTCGCTCTGAACACAAGGTACATGTATGATACTCTTCATAGCAGCGTTACAACACTACAACACCAAACAAGTAAAACACTACGCTCTGAACACAAGGTACATGTATGATACTCTTTATAGCAGCGTTACAACACTACAACACCAAACAAGTAAAACACTACGCTCTGAACACAAGGTACATGTATGATACTCTTTATAGCAGCGTTACAACACTACAACACCAAACAAGTAAAACACTACGCTCTGAACACAAGGTACATGTATGATACTCTTTATAGCAGCGTTACAACACTACAACACCAAACAAGTAAAACACTACGCTCTGAACACAAGGTACATGTATGATACTCTTTATAGCAGCGTTACAACACTACAACACCAAACAAGTAAAACACTACGCTCTGAACACAAGGTACATGTATGATACTCTTCATAGCAGCGTTACAACACTACAACACCAACAAGTAAAACACTACGCTCTGAACACAAGGTACATGTATGATACTCTTTATAGCAGCGTTACAACACTACAACACCAAACAAGTAAAACACTACGCTCTGAACACAAGGTACATGTATGATACTCTTTATAGCAGCGTTACAACACTACAACACCAAACAAGTAAAACACTACGCTCTGAACACAAGGTACATGTATGATACTCTTCATAGCAGCGTTACAACACTACAACACCAAACAAGTAAAACACTACGCTCTGAACACAAGGTACATGTATGATACTCTTTATAGCAGCGTTACAACACTACAACACCAAACAAGTAAAACACTATATAACAATCACATAACAGCAGCTGCATGTAGATTATTGTTGAACTGAGTTTTCTAATATTTATCTGAATGTAGGCAAAGATGACAAGAATGCGTCAGAGGATTGGTCAACGACTCAAGGATTCTCAGAACACTTATGTGATGTTGACAACATTTAATGAGGTTGATATGAGGTTGGTGTTTTTTTATTCCAATTCAAATATACGATAATCAGCTTTTATCCCATTCAGTCCTTATCATAAGATATCAAGTTGCCATATTATATTAGTAGTAATTTCCTTTCTGAGAGTGCGGCAGGTGTGTGAAAGCCCTGTTCCCCTCCCTTTCCCATCTCATTGGCTCAGTCTTGTGCCAGGAATAAAGCAGACAGCTAGCTATTCAGAACTTTAATGAGAACCCTGATGTTAGTTGAGTGAAGATGGGAAAAAGTTGAGTTAACTGTATTAAAAGTTGATTTCAAATTTGCCAAACATACAAGCAACACTATTAACACAGTCACTGTCAGAATAAAAATATTGAATAAATTAATAATTTTTGTTCTTTCCTTTTTAATGTTTCTTTTAGTAACATTTCGAGTTGAGAAAGAAGCACAAAGATGCATTTTTTAAGAAGCATGGTGTCAAACTAGGCTTCATGTCGGCCTTCATCAAGGCGTCCGCTCATGCCTTGCAGAGTGAGCCAACAGTAAATGCTGGTCAGTTGATTTATTTGCTTGTTTATTTGTAGAATCAAGACCAAGGAGCTAAGACTGTTGAATTTGTAGTTATTTCTGTTCTTTTTTGCAGTCGAAGCTCTCTGAGCGGACACTCTTGTAAGCGTATAATTTACACATTCCCATATTTACACATTCCCGTAAGTGGCCAGCTCCAGTTGCAGACACTTTTTCTGCTTCCCGCGGGTGTCCACTTACGGGATCTTTGACTGTAGCTGTGTGAAGTAACCATAAGACCAGCCGAGATAGTTGTAGTCTGGCTCAGTAAGTTCCCTACTAGGTCCTAATAGCTGTATGTACTTTTTGTCTCCTTGTAGTAATTGAGAACAATGAGATTGTATACAGAGATTATGTTGACATCAGTGTTGCAGTAGCCACGCCTAAGGTAGGTATAACCCCTGTTGTTATATCACATAAAATAAATTAGCTTTTAAAATATTCATAATAATTAGAAATTTAATCCAGAGTGGTCTGGACTCCATACAGTAGTACCAGTCATGTTTATAGAGTGGTCTGGTTCCATACAGTGTATGTATGTAAAGTGTATACATGTACATGTATGTATGTATACAGTAGTACGAGTCATGTTTATAGAGTGGTCTGGACTCCATACAGTAGTACCAGTCATGTTTAAAACAATACCGCCGTTTTCTTGACTGTTAGATTCAAATAATGTGCATCTGTAGTTGAGAATTGTCCAAATACGAGAACACTGCTACGCCAGCCTGTCATGCCCCTAATTCGCAGCTAAGTTTTTTTTTGTTGCGCTTTCAAGAATGACGGACAAGAAAGATACAGGTTTTTTCAGTTTTTTTTAGAAAAAGTCTTGTTTTGGGATAGTATTCAAGATGTGCTGTTAGATAGTGAGCGATAGTTAATATCGTTTAAAAGACTGGTGTGTTTCAAACTCTTTCTACGTATTTCTTACAGTGTATGTATAAAGGAAACTTACTTACAAAACATTTGAACACGGAAACTTTTATATTGTATTTTTACATCCTTACAGGGCCTTGTTGTACCAGTAATTAGAAATGTTGAAGAAATGAACTACGCTGACATCGAAAAGGCAATCAACGCTATGGGAGAAAAGGTACAGTAAGCGATCTCTTATCGAGTGCTCGGGTATACATCATGTATCACCTTAGGAACTGCTGTCTTATCTCCTTTTCTTTTTCCGTCTCAAGGCACGATCAAATGAATTGGCGATCGAGGACATGGACGGTGGAACGTTCACTATCTCCAATGGCGGAGTGTTCGGCTCCATGATGGGCACGCCCATCATTAACCCGCCCCAGTCTTCCATCCTGGGAATGCATGCCATCATTGACAGACCGGTAGCTGTTAACGGGAAGGTGAGTGAGACTGGGAATGAATTAAGCTGCGTATTTATGAATGTATTACATGATGGCAGCTGGCATTCTGCTCTGAATGATTGCTTGTGCTCATCAATTCCACCCTCGCGAATAATTCAGCGAATTCAATATTTTTTGTTGTATTTTGTTTGTGTTTTTTTTTAATATATGTTTTTTTGTACGCCACTTCAAGATGTCTTCCATTTACTGATACTCGTAGAGAAGTTTTCCAAAGTAATTATGTCCAAAGTAAGCATGTCATAAGCTCTATAATTGCTTCAAACACGTGCAACGTGATCTAACGTTAACCAATCAGAGCAAATATATGGATTTTTAAACCAATCAAGAGCCAAATGGAAGCCAACTAAGACTTGGGTTACGCGCGTTTCCCGCGCTTTTCCCCTGTTGCGTGTTTTCCCGCGCTTTCCGCCGGTTGCAGTTTCTGTTTCGAGCTCTGATTGGTTCATTGCGTCATGTACGTTTGTTATGATTGGCCAGATGATTATTTTGGATTTGGTTTTACAATAGTTATAACTCTAACCCTAACCCTATAGAAACGCACTATCAGATGCTTTAATTCCTTTTTCCTGTCCTAATCTCACAGGTGGAGATCCGTCCCATGATGTACCTCGCGCTAACTTACGACCATCGTTTAATAGACGGCAGAGAAGCTGTGACGTTCCTTAGGAAAATCAGGGCATCTGTAGAAGATCCGCACACTTTACTCTTGGACTTGTAATGTGGTTATGACGTGAAATTACAGTGGACACAGTTTTAGTCACATGAAAAGTTTGCTGGTGTATCGCGGATAGCCGAGAAGTCTGCTTTTAAACTGATTAACAGCGGTCCGCTACTCAACATGGCCGAGGGTTTCGGAAATGATTTTTTTTTAATTAATGAAAATTCTTGTTGCGATTCTCATTACTGGTGCTTTGTTTTTCACACGAATTGAGTATCGACGTTCTTAGGAAGTGATGTAAAATTTGCTCGTTCACCGAAGAAAAATAAATCCTTGAGAAAGCTTTTTGTGAAATGGTTTGAACTTCATAGTAAGCTGTGACCACAAGGGATGGTAGCCTGTGGTCAAACCCAATCGTACCCAGGGTCTTTCAAGCGGGTAAATTCAAGATGGCGGAGGCTGATACTCGAGCGAAGTCATTAAATATGTATATTCTGCCAAGGTGATGTCAGTCTCCTCATTGGCTATTGGGTCATATAAAGGGAAAAGGACGCGTTCGTACTTCACTTGAGCAAGAAATCCAAAATGCTAACTTGTGGCGCCACCCGCCCGCCCCTTTTTTCAGCCGGGGTTGATCGCCCCTCTCCAGGCCCCTCTCTACTCCTGCTTTTTCGTGCCGGAGCTTTTCCGGTCGGAGTTGCCAGGGCAGAATATTACACTAAATACAGGAATGGCTCCGACCTGTAATTGGATGATAAAAATAGTAATTAGTTAAGGTAGTACAATTGGCTGAGTCGTAAAATATAAAGTTGCCTTCGTTTTCAGCCAGCTGGTAGATAAAACATTATTATGATCAATTCCAAAAGATAAGAGTCCACCGTTTGCGGTTTTGGAGAAAGCGGAGATTGAATTTCGTTGTCTGGGGCGCCATTTTAAGACGCCATCTTGGATTTGCAGACGTAAGTATCGAACGGTGGAAGCTAAGGACATGCGCTCTGTGTATTTTGTTCACGCGGGAGTCCTTCGCACAACACATTCCAGATTATTTTTTCATGTTGATCAGGCTGGTAACGTACAAGGCTTCAAGATGGCGGATTCAATTTGCAGAGAAATCGCGATGAAAAACTGGCTGAAATTCGTTCGAATTCGGCGTCTTTTTGGGGGGGGGGGACTTACATGTGATAAAATAATTTAACAAATTGCGCACTAGGGAAAAACTCGATGCCTGACGAAATTTGAGCTACAGTTTTTGTCCACATGTTAAAGTGATCTTTCCTGGGCATTTAGCCGCAAAAAACATTCAATTTGGAAATAAAATTAAGGGAGTCATGTTCTTTGATTTTAATGCCTGGTTAATAATTAACACAGAATTTACTGTTTCACTGCGGCTAACTCATATTTCATGTATTTTCTTAAGAACTGTTTATAAAACAAAAATTCTGACTTACTAATTAAAACATAAACCTAAAAATTATGAAAAAACCTGATTTTTACACCGCTTAGCGAGGTAATCAATTTCACACATTCCCGTTACGACAGTGAAAATGTCGATTTCAGAATCTGTTTCTCAGGGGGGGGGGTGATAAAATTGACCTTAACAACTTGCTTCTATGGATTTTGAAATGGATTCTGAAAAACTAGTTCTCAAAAAGGGTCCCTTTTTCGCGAGGCATTTTAGCCAGTTGTACTACCTTAATAAAGGGCCTGGTTCACACTTGTGACATAAGGCGATAAGCGCCAAGCAACATACGCAGGAAAACCGCAGTAACGTGTTTGATCATTAGTAGCGGATCGGTTATTACGTCAAAAACTGTTAGTAAGCTACTATATAACACGTATATCAATGTAAAATTTCCTCATTGTACCTGAAGAAGACTGGTTTGGCCAGTCGAAATATAGTACTTAAAAAACTTAAAAATCTACGTTGTATCGGTCTCTGCTTCTACAGTATATTGATCATTAGTGCCGTTTGTTAGAACAAATGCTGCTAAATGATCAACACGTTACTGCGTCTGCGTATGTTGCTTGCGCTTATGGAACGAGGATGGCTTCATTCTCGTTCCCAGATCCTCCGTTTCTTTTGGTCACGTGGTTAGCGATTCCGGCGCAAAGACAAAAAACGAGGAGCTCTGGGAACGAGGATGGGATGGCTTATGTCACAAGTGGTGTCGGAGCCATTCCTGTATTTAGTCGCTCGTAAGATACTCTAAACTTTGTTAAAATGTGCGCGAACCAAAATGAGCCGCAATCGCCCTCGTCGTCAGCAAGATGGTGGCTGGTCCTTATCTCGTATTAGCTTGCGCCACCTTCTGCCAGGCTGTAAACATGGGGCTTATAATGAACTTTGGGGTTCTTTTTCCAGTTATCATTAGAAGCTTTAACTCAAGCAGGCAAGAAACAGGTATTTCTCTAGAAAATTTCCAGATATTTCATTGTATTGTCTCGTTAGAATTTATATTTTTGTGTGTGTTATATTTCGAAAAAAAACGAGTGCGAACAATCGAACTGAAACAATCCGTGAGTAAACAGTAAAGTTCGATTGCATTCGAAATAAACACGTATTCAGTTCGATTGTTTGTGGGTTCAATCACGTGCGAACCATAGATTGAAATGTGGATCGTGGCCCTAAAATCAGCGTGCATATTGTACGTTGTTCCTTGAATTGCCATTTTGTTCAATCTTTCTTCGAGGTCTCACCACACGCGGTCGAAGTAAGTTGCATTAAGCCTCGAGCCTGGTTTCCAGGAATCCTACATTACCATTGGTTTATGTTTATTTGTGTCGCGGGGACAGGTCGCCTGAACAGTGCACGCGAGGCGGCAATGGAAAATTTGTGTCATTCTGACGCGGCGGCAAAGATTTTACATTAAAATGGGCATGTCACAAGAAGGGAATTGTCGCTGCGACCTGTCCCCGCGTCTCTCTCCTCCGCAGAGGCTCATATATGGGAGAATCAGCTGAACGAAGCGAGTGCAGGCGCGAGAAACCCGGGATGAGAGCGACGGCGGGAGGAGGCTCGCCGCTTCGATCGTTGATCCGCCAGTTACTTGCGCCTGCACACACCACGTTCAGCGGATTTCTCCTAAAACCCCATTGAGCCTCTGCGGAGGAGAGAGTCCCCGCGTCATGTCACTGCGACCTGTCGCCTGGTGTGTCCCGACCTTTATTCAGGTGAAAAGTAGAATAAATTATATCTATAAAAAAACAAGAACTAAACAAAGAAGAACCAGGCATGGGTGATTATGACAACAACCGAGCTTTCCGAAATAAGGAATTCCGCTAGGAACGAAAAAACGAAAACAAAAAGATCGAATAACGCAGTAACGCAATACACCGCGTATGAAAGCAAACAGATCGAAACTCGCAAAGGTCACGTACGTATAAAGCATTTGGATCGAAACTGGCACAAGTCAATTTAGCTCCTCTGCTCCCTGTGTAAAACATCGTGATTTTCTTGAACTATGTTAGAATACAAGATACAAACTATTTTAGAATACAAACAGTTTAAAACAGATTGAGAAGAAGGGATACGTATACAACTATTTTAGTTAATGTTCGCCGTAAAGATAGTATTTTGCAGCGAATATGCTCTTTATTAATAGGTAGAACTTGTTTTACATTTCTTTCCTAAAAATAACATAAACCAAGAGATTTAGTTCTACGTAACCACGGTTTTTATACAAAAAGAACATGAGAAAGAAAGAAAGTACATGCCCGTGCTGATTTCAAACAAGCAAATGTAGCCAAACTTTGTGACTTTTCCTAAAAGTTATCTGGCAACATTTTGGTGTGTCAATTGTTTGATCACATGACTTGATGTTTCCATAGCAACCAATTTATGACAGGTCGTTTTACTGAAATTAGGTGTTTTTTCAGCTCAATTTTCAGTTTTTATCTGATTTTTGCTTTTTATTAAGAGTTTCTTATTTTTCTTGATTTTTTCAAATCAAATTTGAAGATTTTTTTACTTTTCCGAAAATAGCGGATTTTTTGAAACGTATTACGTCATTTTGGCGTGATATGACGTCAAAAATAAACATTTTTGGATGCTTTACACACCATATAAGTTTCATTTGTATAGCGTTAATACTTTTGGAGATACATGGGGGGGGGGGGGGGGGGCATGGGGTTAATGGGGTTAGGGCTTTATAGCAAGCCTGTATCGACGAGTACTAGATCCTGTAGCTAATCACCGAATAAACGGTTTGGCTCGACGTAACCAAACCAGTCGCGAAGAACAAGCTGATTACAGAGACAAAAAACCGACGAGCTAAACCTGGCCACACCCAGTGTAACACGGCTACAGGTCTGATTACCAGCCAGAAGACAAACACCAGAATCATGAAGTGAGACACGAGTACCACACAAATTACAATCAGAGAAAAGATTAGCGCCCGGGTAACCTATGCGCAGCACTTTTGAACGCATTAGTCGCTCAGTATGGCCTGTCGCGTCCAAATTATAAAACAACAACAACAACAACAACAAAAGTACAAGACCTCTGGTGCCAGTACGCTCTTGCAGCTCGAATATTTGAGGGAGAAGACTCATCTTGTGTATGCCCCCCTCCCCCCTCCCCCCCCCCCCCCAATCAAGTACGCCAGAGTTAGTCACAACAAAAAGTTCAAACTGAATTGTCAACAATGCATGATCAGCAGAAACAAGAATACATGGTCCCGTGTCAAACCAAAATGACGCCAGTCTAATCATGCATAGCAGATATCGGAGCATGCGTATCAGCCATACACGAGCAGTTTCCTGAGTTTCTCAAGAAAACATATATATAGGCAGTCACCCCTAACATGTCTAATAGGAGTGATCATTCTTTATCGTCTTTCCAGACCGTAATCAGTGGAGACAAATCCAGTCCTCGATCCATGGAGTTAGGTGTTAGGTTAGAATCCATCCATAATAGTCTCATGTAAATTCCACCATTTACTGAATCTCTTTGAATTGCAGCCTGGATAGGATCCCTGGCATCATCGCTTGTTTTCTTTGCCAGTCCTTTGGCTGGTCGTTTGTCAGAGAAATTTAGCTGCCGTTGTGTCACCATGATTGGAACTGTGTGTTCTGTGGTGGGACTCGTGTCAGCATCATTTGCCAAAAGCATCATCGTTTACTACTTCACATATAGTCTGATGTTTTGGGTTTGGGGCCAGCTGTGTTCGCACATCAAGTTTCCTAGTGGTTGCAAAATATTTCCATAAAAGGAGACCATTTGCCACAGGGATACTATCATCTGGTGCTGGACTAGGTTTGTTTGTATTAGCACCACTTACTCGAGCTTTGTTGGACAATTTTGGTCTAGACAACACTTTAAGATTCCTGGCAGGAATTGTCTTTGTGGGTGGGATTCCAGTACTAGCATATGATCCTAATGTGGAGGAAGATGTTCAACGTGACTCAACCTCACAGCTGCAAGAAGAAGATTCTCATGTTGATAAAAAAGCCAAGATAGTGGACTGTTCAGTGTGGACAGTACCAACATTCACTGTGTTTGCTGTGGCATATATGATGGATTCCTTAGGAGCTTCTGTCACTCGTATTCACTTGGTAAGTAATTATATTGTATGTATCTGGTCGGATGTAACAAAACGAGCCCGCCGGTCTCACAAAACAAAACCTATTTGACACGACCCTTCCCTCCCCCGGGGGAGCTTTGGCCTGCCCATGTCGGCTGGAGTAAGGTCTGCACATAGTGGAACAAAGCTACGCTATTACTGGTTTCAAAGGAGCCCAGCGAAACATGACAAGCGAGACTGAACGAGCTCTAGGCAGCCTTACCTGTGAGTTCTGGGATAAGACTCGGAAAGAGCTGGCTTTTCCACCACCCCCTAGCCATAGAGCAATTTACCCTCTGACGCAGGGCTCCCTGAGGCTGTTCAAACCTCGATCCCAAGACCACCTGGCACATGTTTCCAATACAGTCGCCCCCCCCCCCCCCCCCCCTCTACTTCCCTCAAATTTCTCGGACGCTCTCAGCTTAAAGGCCGATTGCGTTTTTTCCAATCTAGAAAGACATATCACTCCATTTATCACACTTGACGGCTTGGACGGACTGACTGACGCGGTTGTTAAAAAGCTGAATAACGATATCCAGCGGATAAATCACTATTCAGTCAAACAAACTATATGATATCCACTGGATAGTGATTTACCCAGTCAGGCGGATAGCGTTATACAGACCTTTGAACAACCAGGACCTGGACTCCTAGTGCTGTCTCGCATTCCACCCATTGTAATTAATTTAGACTTTGAATTTAGCTTGGGATGGGGTAGTGGCTTATAGCCTCCTCAGTAAATGAAATAGCCACATGGACTTCCATGCATGGAGCTCCATATCATGAGAATTCGATGGAACATTTTCCATGAAACCCTGTTTGGTGTTGAGACATGGGACTACATAGTTGATAGAAAATGGACTGAATTAATTCCTTCAACTTCCATGGGAATTCATGGAATTTCATGGAATTCCATGGGGCTATAATGCAGACTTTCTTTGGGTTTGTGTGACGAGCAAGCCCAAAGAGGCTGGGCTGCTTATATCTACCTCTCGACAAACCTGTAATTCTCATCTGAACTCTTCAGGTAAAGTACTCAGAAGAACAAGGCAACTCACCTGATAGCTCCTCAAGATTACTCATGTTCTATGGTCTTACCTCGTGCTTTGCAAGATTATTAGCAGGGCGTGTGTGTGATCTAACATGGATCAACCATCGCTTAGTTTTCAAGTTGGTGGCTGTATTGGTGGTATATCTGTCATTCTTGTCACCGTGGCGCAAAGCTATGTTCCCTTTGTTTTATGCAGCGTCTTTTTCGGGTCTGGGAAATGGTATCGTCGTCACAACAAGCAATCTGATTTTTTTGACTTGTGTAGATGTGGAAAGGCGAGCATCAGCGTTTGGTCTGGCAAACTGCTTGAGTTCATTTGCCTTAGCTTCGGCTCCACCTTTTGCTGGTAGGTTTGAGCGACATAAGATAATTGCAGCTTATTAGGAGCTACTATCGTTCTTCCGTGATTGAATTTGGCGTGTAAACGTTATTTTTCTAAGTTCCAAGGCGGTGTGTCATGGTTGATGATTTTCTCGGTTTATTTTCATCACTCAGTGGCTTGGCAGTCGTGGAAGGCGCGCGCGGTGCCAGGGTCTCACGGCTAAGAGTCGAGAGTTCTTGGATTCTTAAATAAGTCCCTCGGATAACTCCCTCCAATTCGGCCATTACAATCTTTGGGCTGTTATCTTCAATATAAAGTTCATAAATGTCTCAGGAAGCGAATTTGATTTAATTCCCATAGTAACTAGGAACTGCTCTTAGTCTAAACCAAAATGAAGCAAAGAATGACAAGGGTTAGGTGAAAAGCAAGGAATAAAGTTTTTGACCCCAAATATTCCTTAGGACATATCCTTAAAAAATTTTCGATGAGATTTTAAAAATAAATTCATTGTGAACTGTGTTCTCTTGACAGGTTTTCTCGCCGATCAATTAGAGTCTTATGCGTCTGCGTTTTATTGGCCGGCGGTGTACTGCTCCTTTGTGCTCTCCTTCCATTTGTACTCCTCTGTGTTAAAACGAACAGAAACAATGAAGGTGATCAGGAGATGATAGCCGCGGAGAAAGATGAACAAGTTCAGTATTTGTCTACATGCTAGAACTAAAGGAATTCAGAAATTTTGGTTCGTTAGGAGGGAGGAAAACCAATTCGCTCGATAATTGTTAACTAGCAGTGCCTATCCACAGTTCGTACATGTTTTTATTCCTTATGAACTTTGTCTGAAATAGACTAATTTTTTAAATTGTATATAATTTTAGGTAGGTGTCCCTTATTAGTAGAGGGCTTTCCCTCAGCTAAAACTCTTCGACACATTAATAAAGTTTATTATTATTATTATTATTATTTACATACACAGGCATTTTTAGTCAAGTTTGATGTCAGTTTAAGCTTATTTGCATGCGACTTGTTTTCAATGCAGACCAGCCTGCGAATAGACCCTTCCCAGGCCGCCATTTTCTGTTTAAACAGGGACCTGCACTATAAAAGGAACCTTGGACTGGCCGAGCCGCCAGTCATTTCATTCCAGACACCGACCTGTCAACATCTCAGAGTCGATCAGGGAAGAAATCTCGTAAGGTGCTAGAGGAGGTCAGAGTGAAGCTAGGAATTTTATCCATAAAATTATTTAAAACAACTTGGAAAGATATATATTTATAGTTCTATCCTTTCAGTTCCCTGTTGAAATATTCTCCTCAGTTTGTGCGGCACAACAACGCGAAATTATGTCTGAGCGCATTCAAATATTAGAAACGGTTCCTTCTGTTACTAACATATAAGCTTATAGTGAGTTGCTTTTTTCTTTGTTGATTTGAAAATATTAGCCAGTGAATATTTCGCGAAGTTTCCCTTGACTATTCCGTTAACTGTCGTTTGAATTCTATGCATTGTCAAACAAACGGCACGAAGTAAACAACTTGATTCCCTTTAGCGTAAAGTCATGTAATCCTGTTCCGCAGATATCTAAGACCTTTGATCCTGAAATATTTTTAGGTAACGTATAAATCTGAATTTCAAAGCAGAGTTGTAGCGAATCATTTCACTATATACTCCCAGGAGCAAGCAAACCTATACTGGAATATTTATAGAGATCTAAACGTAACACTGACCGTATAAACTGTGAAGCGATATGCATGTGGCAAATATCTTCACCAGACATGGGCGGTAGATACATTCAGTATGAAATTGAAGTGTTTTGTATTACTGTGCCTCGGATAATGCATCTAGAAATCCACCTCAATGAAACACCGCCCGGCGTATAAATTCAGGCTATAGACGGTTGGTACAGCATATCCGACGAACTTACAAACGTCAGTCGAAGAGCCGTCGAAGACGGGTACCGTAGAGTGCACATTCAACACACACGCATTCCACTATAAATGCATCATTTACTTTTATTAGGTGCTGTACGGTATTGCTAGACCAAACAAAATAATGTACGAGGGTTGTCCTTGAATAACTGAGTACAATATTCCGGCGCTTTTCTCTCCATTGGCCAAAACACTACCTGGTCCGAAAGTCAAATGATATCCCTCGCGTGGCGTAACTTCATCTCCAGGTACTATCCGTGGTGCACAACAAGGCATCTTTCAGGGGTTTTTTTCTGAAGAATCAGCCGAAAACATATCAAGAAGTAAAGCTGAATAGACGATAAACGTGAAAATTTAAAGACAAGGAATAGCAATGTACGCAAAGCGGTTCAATCCAAGACAGAAGTCGACTTTCCAATATGGCGCAACATCCGCCATGGAGCGAACAGCAGTCTTTTCACAATCAATTTTATTCGTTTGTTAAACATTAAGCCACGGGTTGAGCATGTTAAAATAAGAAAGACCACAAGCCATTCATTTTGAAGGCTCAAGAAGGCGCATCTCAGCTGCGAGGAGTCTGTGCGCCATTGTGCAAGCATCTCGCGATTGGGGAACCGTTACGGGCGCGAAATTCAAATTTGGTAAGCTAAAATCTCGGATTTGAGCTATGAAAGAGACATCACTGGTGTTTTTTGTTTTATTTCACAAGAGTGAGTATTTTAAAGTAAAATTAAAGAGCCCAAGGTAGGATTCGACTTGTATTTTGTATCAACGATTTTTCCCCTTCTTGCTCGCATAGTCCGCCATCTTTGATTAAGCCACTGAAGCAGGGATTTCGTGACAAAGAGGGGGAGGAGCTATCCCTTTTATAGTGCAGGTCCCTGTTTAAAAGTGAAAAACCTTTCAATGTGAAAATGAACACCAATTGATATGAACCGTGTGACTCACACCGAGCCTCATTAAGAAACATAGTCAAAGGGCAACTGAACGTACAGAAATTCACATGCCACCAGACAAAGATTGCTGTTTTATATTCAGGACGAGATTGGGTCCTTCCTGGATGGCCTCTAGTCCCAGTCTCCCCATTTCGCAGGAGGCCTGGAACCCTTGAAGGCAGTTTAAAATATTGATTTATGCTGACTTAATCAATTCATAATTTCAATAAAGCGGCACCATATGCGAGACGAATTGGTTGCGAAATTTCATGAATGAAAAGTTAATCCTTTAAGCAAGTAGTCCCGTAGGAGCGAATTTAATTTCTTTATTCTTTTTATCTTTTTTACTTTTTAAATCATTACACCATTTCAGTCTGAGACTAAATCGCCTATAACAGTTCTAAATTGGTCGACATCTCGGGCAGACAAAATCGTTTAAAACCGAGATACCATGCAATGCTGTAGAAAAATATCGTGGTTTTTCACTGGAAAACGTTTCCAGGATAGTTCTTGGTCATGGATCGTATGTATTTCAGCGGCAGTTTGCAATGCTGTTAATCTTGGTTTGACGCTCAGCTTTGGCGTTCTGTTCCCTGTATTGATGGAATACTTTGACGAGACCAGAGAGAGAACAGGTTAGTGGTGATGAACAACAACTTGAACTTAGGCTTGCACCTGTGTGACATACATGGCCGTCGAGCGCACAGTCCGCTTTGCGGCCAGTCAACATATTATGTAATCGCTCAGTGCTGCATGTTGACATGGCGCGTTTACAAAACGAAAAACTAACATTTAATCCATCTCTTGAAAGAACATTGACTGGTTCGAAATGAGCCATAGGCAAGAAAGGACCATTTCGATTTTAGACCACGAGCAGTGTTGTCTCCAAAACCGTGTAGAACGTGTTGTTTTTTTCTGAACGGTTCTATGAATTGTATTGATCTCCCAACCGTTTATAATACGCATTTATTTCTTACAACAATGACATAATCGGACTAAATCCATGGATTACGTTCGATTGAAGTTCCTGGGATCGTTTAATGTACAGTTTTGCGCACAATTCTGTACAGTTTTTACTGAGTTTATGGGCCGTCTTTGTCTTTTTTTGGCATTAATTGATTTAGCCGTCCAGGAAAACTGAGTTCTGTCAAGGAAATGATTTGTACCTTATACCGTCATCAGCAGATTAATTCTTAGCGTAGGATATCATAAGAAAAGGATTCAGTTGATTTCGCAACAAGCATGCATCGTACTTGAATTCACTAATTCAATCTTTTTACAGCGACTATATTATTACGACATTTTTAAATGTTTATTATCTTCCTCCGGGAATTGAAATATATTCAAAACAACAGAAACGGAGCCAATTAGAAAATATGATAATTTTTACGACCAACAAGAAATGTCAATGGAAAAAGAGTTAATTTACATTTTCTGAAGAACGTTACCTGGGTTTTGCATTCATTGCCTTTAACGCAGTTCATCAGATTTTACAGTTATTTCATGTAGGACCCTTTCAAGATTTTCCCGCCATATTTCCTAGGATGCAGACATGGTGCGAAATACAGTGTTTGTATGTCGTAACTGGAATATATGAAAGATATATCATGAACTATGGATTAAAGATGGAATGATACTCGCAGTGTGTAAGCAATGTTAAGCCAATGTTAGCCTGAAAAATTCGAACAGTTCAATACATAATGAATAGATGAAAGACATAAGAATTAAGGATATTAAAGATAAATGAATGAAATGATCCTCACAATGTGTAATTCTATGAGGGGAAAAAAACGGAATTCCGATTTCAAAAGATTGGGGGTCTTACCTAGATTCTACCTAGAAAAGCGTCATGTCTCATTTTTACTAAAATTCTGTAAAGGACCGCCGAACATTTTCAAACAAATGTATGGAAAACTTTAAAAGTTGAGTCAGATTATACTGACTTTCAATATCCTTCACGTATTTTGCTTAGTGATGTTTCCCTGCATTTATCCAATCATTTTCAGCTTTGGTTGGCTCAACTGGTCTGGGCATGGTATGGTTCGCAAGTCCGCTGGCTGGTTATCTGTGCGATCGCTTTGGTTGCCGCATCACATGTTTCTTGGGTGGTGTGCTATGCATTGTGGGCCTTGTGTCGACATCATTCGTCCAGAGCCTCGATCACATGTACATCACCTATAGCATCGTGTACGGCTTGGGAACATGCCTAATCTACAATCCATGCTTTCTGGTAATTGCTAAATATTTTAAAGAGAAGTTGTCCGTTGCTACCGGCGTTGTTTCGTTGGGCGGGAGTGTGGGTGTCCTCTATACAGGACCATTGCTTCAAGTTCTCTTGGACGCGGTTGAATGGAGAAACACGTTTAGAATAACAGTAGCCTTGTACGTCCTTGTTTGCATCTTGAGCTTGACTTTCAACCCGCACGTAGAAGAAATAACAATAGTGGAGAAAATTGAAACTGGAGAGATAAACAATGTGGATGACGAAGAGGAAAGGAGTGGCATCTCTTTGTACTGCAGCGTGTGGACCTTTCCTACTTATACTGTCATAGTAACTTCCCTCACGTTTGCCAGTTTTGGGATGTACATTCCTTACATCAATTTGGTAAGTTTAAATTCAAATGCGCGTAAAAAGCACCTTTAGTTAATGGTTTAACTCAGGCTGCGCTATGTAGTGCAGTTAAGCTGCTGCGAGGTAAGCATAGCGTCCGAGAAATAACCGTCAGAGGAAAATTGCACGTTTTTGTTTCTGTTCTGTTGCATATTTTGCCAAACGAAAAACAACGTAGACACTGCGTAGAGCTGTCATCAGTATGGAATTTCAAACGTATAACCCGCGCGAAGAGTGCCCTCTGTTTACTACAAGCCAAGTCACATTGTTTCATAAGGAGTCTTGTAATAGGCCGGACCATAGATCCTCTGGCCACACTAATTCTGAGTATGTTACCCTTTCTTCGATCTTTCTTTATTAGATCAAGTACTGTGAAGATCTTGGAATCACAGCACAGAAAGCTTCTCGACTGTTCATTTTCATCGGCCTTGCCTCTTGTTTTGCGCGACTGATGACAGGAAGGTTGTGTAATGACAAGAGAGTGAACCCAGTCTACATTTATCAAGCATCTATGGTTACTGCAGGTCTTTCCGCCTTTATGCTGCCTTTTACCACAGAATACTGGAACTTAATCGCTTTCAGCGCCATTTACGGAGTAAGTGATGGAGTTTTCATAACAACACAAAACTTTATTTTGCTGACGTGTGTGGATAGCAAGAGAACAACAGCAGCTTTCTGTATCAACAACGTGGTATATTCCTTTGCTGCGGCTGCAGGTGGACCAGTTGCTGGTGAGTAAAATACCGTAAAATTAAGATAATCCCCTCTCCCCCTCACCCCTCCCCCTCCGCCCTCCGCCCTCCCTCCCTCCCTCCCTCCCTCCCCCCTCGTCTATCCCCCTCGTCTATCCCGAAATAAACCTCTCACACCGAAAATGGTGCATGGGAGCCACGGAGGCCTAATGGTTAGCGCATTGAGTCCAGATCTTTGAGCGGTCCAGTTTGAGTACTGGCAAGGCCTGTGTTCTGGCAAGACACTTTCCTCTAACAGTGAATAAGTGGCAAAGGACCAAATGCTGCTGGTATACGTAGGATCTGTGAAAGATCTGATCAGCCAAAAATAGAAATACAAATAAAGTAAGTAAGGCTGACACTACGGAGAACACTTAACGCGACAACGCCTGTCTCCACCCAGGAGTATTAACGGGTGCCGGCGAAATGTTAGGGCAACCTGGCCAAAATTATGTCGCATAACCAAAGACTGTCTGGCATTCCATCTAGGGGGCGTAACAAATATCCTAGGCGCTTCTTGCTATGGAAACCGGAGTCAAAAGCCACTAGTTTCGAAAAGGCCGCTCAAATCTGTTAAGAAGTCTCTAGAATAAATAAACGTGCATTTATTATTCCGCGAAATGAAGCTCCCCTGCTGTAAAACTTGTTTTGTATGGTTATAGTTTAGAAACGTCTGTATGTATAGAGTATGTGGTACTCTTTACACCAAAATAGTTTAGATTTTGGACGCAAAAGCCGCACATGTGCTGTCTCTGACTAGTTGTTGCTCAGTGTTGGATCTACGTGCGCAAGGAACAACCAATCAGAGACACTTTGTAGAGATACGTCATCAGCATGGAATTTATCGGGTCAAATCTCAGACGTCTCTCGAAAGAAGGAAGAAGTGAGCGCGCGAAGATAGTTGGTCTGTTTATTCAGACTAGATGCCGCTGGAGTTATACGCACAAGAACCATGGCAAACAATCCAGTTATTACGAACTTACGGAATCTTTTTGTGCGCATTGAAGGACGTTTATTTATTTTGTGTATCATTTTTTTTTTCTATTCTTCAGCCTTGATAGCGGACCAGACAGGGAACTATGTTTATTCATTTTACATGACGGGAGGAGTACTACTGACAGCATTCCTAATACCTGTCATACTGGTTTTCGTCAATCGTGCAAAGTCCAAAGTTCATCCCCGGCTGGACTCGGAAGTAGACGAAGAGGAAGAAGATAAAGTTATCAAAGTATCAAAGGAAGTTCAAACCCAGGACCAGGCGCAAGAATTTGGAATGAAACTCCGCGCTGGAACCTTGACTAGAATGCGGAGTGCGAGCGCCATCATCTAATTGTGTAGTGTTGTATACTTAGTGTAGATGTTGTGTCCTCGACCTTCTAGTCGCCATTGGTGATCGCTGCTGAGCCGTCATGTTTGATATAGTGAAGGCGCCAGCTTGAATCAGCCGGTATTTGTGAGCGAAATTGAAACCGCTACGGCACTGTGGTGCGGACACGGCAGCTAAACAGAAAACAGTTCCTCTGCTTTACTTTATTCTGGGGCTTACTTGTTTAATTTCGCGAGTATAAATTTTCCCGACGTATGAAAAAACGCGTAACAAAGGCGATATTTTCGCAAAACTTTACGTCTTTGAGCTGTCATCAGTGAAATCCTCCCGAAAAACGTGTCTGTCGATTTCGCGAAATTAGGTATATACGCAAAAATTAATGGGAATAAGATATTTTAGTTTTTATTAATTGAAAGGTTATTTTGAGCCACATTTGAATGACTGATGGAAATGTTGCAAGAACTTGTTCAAACCAAGTTTCCAGAAGACTGTTATTTTCAATAATAATGTATCATTTAATTATGGCCGTAAAATAAACTGTTTTAAAGATTTTCTATTCCCTGTATGCTCTTCGTTCCTTGGTTCCTGTTCCTTGTTTTTGTCCGTGGCATATTTGCATGACTGAAGTTTTCTCGACTCTTTCCGCTAACTGATAAACTATATAGTAATAATGGTGGTGACGATGATGGTGTAGACTGCTTGCAGCAGGGGCATCTCACTATGCTCCTGTTTGCAGTCTGTTTCTCTCTCGAAATAATAGAAAGGAGCACGGCGCGAGGGATTGGGACGGGAAGGATTTGGACGAGACGAGGGAGCGAAATTTCAGTAACGTTTTCTTTTTCCATAAATTATCTTTAAGTTGTTTACAAGTTTGATTTGAGAACAGAAATTGAATTTAATTTTATCGTACGTGTTACAGAGTTCGTTTGAAGGAAACCGCAACTCAAAGGATTTGTAAAGGCGCTTACGGAGATTCTCTGACATCACTTCTGACTGGACCGGCGTGTCGGTGAAGGGTAAAAGAGTAAGAATAGTTCATCTGGCTTCGTCTCACAAAAAGTAAAATTTAGCAGAGCCGGGTCAAAACGTCGTTCTATTTCATCACGAACAGAGCTGTAGATTATAGAGAAAATCGAGAAAATCATTAAGGAAATAACTCGTTCCGATATAAAGCCAATAGCTGTAGATACAATAACTAGATACAGAACAAACTGATTAACAGCAAAAGAGCTGATATGAATATCTAAATTATTCCTACGCATTTTTACGTAAACTATAAATTTCCAATTTTGTTCTTAAACAATATAACAGTTCTAAATTGGTCGATATCTCAGGCAGACAAAATGGTTAAAAACCGAGATACCATGCAATGCTGTGGGAAAATATCGTGGTTTTTCACTGGAAAACGTTTCCAGGATAGTTGGTGGTCATGGATCGTGTGTATTTCAGCGGCGGTTTGCAATGCTGTTAATATTGGTTTAGCGCTCAGCTTTGGCGTTCTGTTCCCTGTATTGATGGAATACTTTGTCGAGACCCGGAGAGAACAGGTTAGTGCCGGGATCAACTTATATAGGATTGCCGTCAAGCGCATAGTCTTCAGCCACAGTCTTCAGCCAATCAACATATTATGTAATCCGGCTCAGTGCTACATGCTGACATGGCACGTTTACAAAATCGAAAAACTAAGAATCCATCTTTGAAAGAACATTGATTGGTTCGAAATGACCCACAGGCAAGAAAAGATCATTTCGATTTAGACCGCGAGCAGTGTTGTCTCCGATTTTATCTCTAAAACCGTGTAGAAAACGTCGCCGCTCGCCGCTTGTTGATCGCGCAATTTTCGCCTTCGTACGGTTCAGTTTATGAATTATAGTGATCTCCCAACCATTGAAACACGCATTTATTTCTTACGAAAACTGACATAATCGGCACGCGGATTGAGGTGCGTTCGGTTGAAGTTCCCGGTTTCGTTCGATTACCGAATAAGCCTTTATAGTACAGCGCACGTTCTGCTCCCCATTCCCTGTTCTCGTTTCTTGTTTTCTATTCCTTTTTCTCCGTTCCTAGTTTCCTGTTCCCCGTTTCCCTTCCGTGGCATATTTGCTTGACTGAAGCCTTCTCGACTCTTTCTAACTGATGAACTAATAATGATTGATGGTGACGATGATGATGACGATGATGATGGCGATGGTGTAGACTGCAGCTGCTTGTAGTCACAGCGCGAGAAAATGGGACGGGAAGGACTGGGACGAGACGAGGGGGCGGCGCGCGAGAAGTCTCGCCCCAATCCCTTCTCGTTCATACTGCCATCTTTGCGAACGCACTCGAGGGACAACTCGGCACTTGACGGAGAAAAAGAGGACTGCAAGCGGTGGTGTTAGTGATAATTCTATGCACGCGCTATTCGGAATTGCGATCGACTCATTTAATATCTCTGATTCACTCAGCAAATAGAATCAATGAAGTCAGTTAAAATTACATTGATGAGTTTTATGAATGGAAAGTTAATCCTTTAATCTATACCGTCCACTAGGAACGATTTCAATCAGTCTATGTTAGTTGGTCTTTTACTTTTTTATACATTGCCGTCCGAAACTAAACCGTATATAACAGTGCAGTAATTGTTATAAATTGTTCGATATCTTGGCCAGACAAAATGGTTAAAAACCGAGATACGATGCAATGGTTTAGGAAAATATCGTGGTTTTTCACTGGAAAACGTTTCCAGGATAGTTGGTGGTCGTGGATCGTGTGTATTTCAGCGGCGGTTTGCAATGCTGTTATCTTGGTTTAGCGCTCAGCTTTGGCGTTCTGTTCCCTGTATTGATGGAATACTTTGGCGAGACCCGAGAGAGAACAGGTTAGTGGTGAACAACTTAGGCTTGCACCTGTGTGACATACATGGCCGTCAAGCGCACAGTCTTTGCGGCCTTATGTAATCGCTCAGTGCTGCATGTTGACATGGCGCGTTCAAGGATCATCTCTTGAAAGAACATTGACTGGTTCGAAATGAGCCATAGGAAAGAAAGGACCATTTCGATTTAGACCGCGAGCAGTGTTGTCTCCGATTTTATCTCTAAAACCGTGTAGAAAACCTCGCCGCTCGCCGCTTGTTGTCCTTGTTGATCGCGCAATTTCGCGTTCACTCTACGTATTTTTTGTAACGGGTTTTATGAATTGTAGTGATCTCCCAACCTTTTAAAATACGCATTTATTCTTACGAAAACTGATTACATAATCGGCACGGAGTGAGTTGCGTTCGGTTGAACTTCTCAGGATCGATTTCGTTCGACTACCGAATAAGCCGAGTTACCTTAGCTGGCAATAATCGCGCCAGTAAAATATAGCCATAATTTCCAGTTTTGCGCACAATTTTGTACAATTTTTTTTCCCGGCCGATTAAGTTTATCCGCGTCCTTGTATTATTTAGCATTGACTTAGCCGTCAAGGAAAATGATTCGTATCTTATACCGTCATCGGCAGATTAATTCTTAGCATACTGAGGATATCATCTGAAAAGTATTTGGATTTCGCAACAAGCATTGCACTTGAATTCACTAATTCAATCTTATTTCATCGACTATATTATTAACTGCATTATTTACCCAGTTTTTTATTATTAGGACCTTAGTACAAGCAAAAATGAAAATATGACAATTTTAATTTATGACCAACAAGAAATCAGGAAAATCAAGAAAATCAGGAAAAAGACGGCCTGAAACTATGCTCTCACAACTTGCAAAGCGATCAAATTTGTTTTGGTCAGCGGTGTTTTCACACGGCTTCTTTGGCGCGCGATCAGCGGACGACTCACACAAGTAGCACAAAAGACCGCCATGGAAAACAGCACTTAGTTTTACTTCGCGAATAAACCACTATTGTTTTGTGACGTTCTCGTTGCCGTCACCGTCACAGTCGTGGTTGCATCTTGAAAACGAACTGAACTCGAGGAAGAACTGATCCGGTTTAAAGGCTCACAAAGTGAAAATACAATAAACAAACAATAGCCTCCATTTGGCGAGGAAATATGCTCGGATATTTGTCCGCGGACATTATCTGTTCCGAGAAGCGAACAGTTTTCCGAGAGCGAAGCTCGAGGAAAAACTGTGAGCTTCGAGGAACAGATAATGTCCAAGGACAAATATCCGAGCATATTTTTGAAGCCAAATGGAGGCTATTGTAGTTATTATCCTTCAAATATTTTTTCACTAGGCCGCTCTGTTTGCCGTGGAAGATCTCGGTCGGCCAAGCTGTTAAACATCAAAATAATTCTGTTGGCGTTCAAAAATATTTCTAGTCTGTTCAAAACAATCAGTTTTATTTAATTTAGCAATTTATTTCAGACGAAAACTGAACCTGCGAACGTGAAAACGCAAATTTTCAAAACTGGGGAATATCACTTGGGGAATATCACTTGGGGAATATCACTCGGATATTCCCCAGTTTTGGCCGCGTCACGTGACGTGTTTAGACCAATCGCGCGCGAGAAAATTTTTTGATGGATTATAATTATTCATATACGTACTTCCATCTCCTCACCGGCCGTTAACGCAGTTCATCATGTATCAGATGTTTTTCATGTCGTAACAATTAAACCCTTTCAAGATTTTTTTCGCCATATTCCCGGGTGTGAGTACATTGTTTGTATGTCATAACTGGAATATATGGACATAAATGAACTGTGGATTAAAGATGATGGAATCATATGATCCTTGTAGTACTAGTGTGTAAGAAACTTTAAGCACTTCCTTTTTTTAGCCTGAAAAGATCGATCCCATGATCTTCGCGATATCGGTATGTATCAACTGAACTATCAAGCCTTGATACGTTGGGAACAAGTCAATAAAAGATTCTAATATCTCGTATACGGAGTACATGACGTAATTAATACATGTATTACCTTAGTGTGCGATTGCGTTAGAAAAAACCTGAGTTCGATGTCAACAATTTGTCGCGGTCTTACCTACAAAAACCGTTATGTCGCGTTTTTAAATTTTAACTTTAATTTAAAAAACGTTTTCTACACTTCTGTCTGCAAAACTCGGTAAAGGACCAAGGAAGATTTTTAGAACAAATTTATGGAAAACTTGAAAAGTTAAGTCAGATTACAAGCGCGAGGGCCGTATGCATCCTGGGAGGATATCGGCCCTAGGTCTTGACAGTACGAGCGCAGCGAGGTCCCAGTCCGTACAGAAAAGACCGAGAGCCGATATTCTCCCAGCTTGGTTAATAATAGATTTATTACACGACTTTGTGCTTAAAAATAGCTGTGGAAATTAAACCATAACAATGTAAGAAACTTACCCGGTACGATTAGAAAATATCGGACCGGCAATAAAGCATTCTGAAAGGCTGATTGTAGTTATGTGCCCTCTTAAGTGTCTTAGTCGTGTAATACTGAATCTTCAATTATACTACACGTATTTCGCTTAGTGATGTTTCCCTGCATTTATCCAATCATTTTCAGCTTTGGTTGGCTCAACTGGTCTGGGCATGTTATGGTTCGCAAGTCCGCTGGCTGGTTATCTGTGCGATCGCTTTGGTTGCCGCATCACATGTTTCTTGGGAGGCATGCTATGCATTGTGGGCCTTGTGTCGACATCATTCGTCCAGAGCCTCACTCAGATGTACATCACCTATAGCATCGTGTACGGCTTGGGAGCGTGTCTAACGTTCAATCCCTGTATTCTTGTAAACGCTAAATATTTTAAAGAAAAGTTGTCCGTTGCTACCGGCGTTGTTACGTTGGGCGCGAGTGTGGGTGTCCTCTACACAGGACCTTTGCTTCAAGTTCTCTTGGACGAGCTGGAATGGAGAAACACTTTTAGAATAACAGTAGCCTTGTACGTCCTTGTTTGCATCTTGAGCTTGACTTTCAAACCCGCACGTAGAAGAAATAACAATAGTGGAGAATATTAAAACTGGAGAGATAAACAATGTGGATGAAGGAGACGAACGGAGTGGCATCTCTTTGTACTGCAGCGTGTGGACCTTTCCTGCTTATACTGTCATAGTAACTTCCCTCGCGTTTGCCAGTTTTGGGATGTACATTCCTTACATCAATCTGGTAAGTTTAAATTGAAATGTGCGTAAAAGCGCCTTTATATGGTTTCACCGAAACGACGCTTGTTAACTTAGGGTAACTGCCAGTGCAGTTAAGCTCTTGCGACTGCGCATTGCGGAGAAACACTCACGAAAAGATCACACGTTTTGTTTCTTCCCTATAATCAATTTCGTACGCATGCGCGAAACAGCCAATCAGCGACACTACACGTATCTGTGTAGAGTTACGTCATCAGTATGGAATTTCAGTAGAGAGACCTCTGTTATACCAGACTCAGTAAAGGTCCCGTCACATTGTGCTCCGTTGACTTATTTCTGCGCTCGCCATGATTTTCTCGCTATTAAAGCACAGGCCAAACGGAGTCGCAAGTTGACGCAAGCAGCCACCATGCGCCTACTTGGGTGTCCGTTTGTCTACGACTTGCGTTCACTTTAATCGAGATCAAATTTGAGCGCAAGTAGCATTGGCTTAGTTTGTGACTTGCGTTATACTTGCGAGTAAACTTGTGACTCCGTTTGGCCACCCAACGCAAATTCGTACGCAAGTTCAATTTCAAAACTTGCGTCAACTTGCGACTCCATTTGGCCAGGCCGGTTGACAATGGAGGCAGGGGAAAGTAATGTTATAACCTGTTCCAGCAATTGTGACGGGGCTTGTAGTTTCTACATTGTAGTTGATAAGGAGCCTTGTAATGGGTCGCCCATAGATCCTCCGGACTAATAGTATATTACCCTTTCGTATATTAGGTCAAGTACTGTGAAGATCTTGGAATCACAGCACAGAAAGCTTCTCGACTGTTCATTTTCATCGGCCTTGCCTCTTGTTTTGCGCGACTGATGACAGGAAGGTTGTGTGATGACAAGAGAGTGAACCCAGTCTACATTTTATCAAGCATCTATGGTTACTGCAGGTCTTTCCATATTTATGCTGCCTTTTACCACAGAATACTGGAACTTAATCGCCTTTAGTGTCATTTACGGAGTAAGCGATGGAGTTTTTATAACAACACAAAATTTTCTTTACTAACGTGTGTGGATAGCAAGAGAACAACAGCAGCTTTCTGTATCAGCAACCTGGTATATTCCTTTACTGCGGCTGCAGGTGGACCAGTTGCTGGTGAGTAGGACCACGGTAAAATTAAGATAATCCCCCCCCCCCCCCCCCCCCCCCTCCCGCCTATCCCTGAAATAAGACTCTCGTACAGGAAATGGTGCATGGGAGACGCGGAGGCTTTGGTTTCCAGATTTAGCGGTCTCAGGGGTTCCAGCCCTGGCCTGGGTCATTGGATTGTGTTCTTGGGAAGACGGTTTCCTCTAACAGTGCCTGTCTCCACGTACATCCAGGAGCACGAATGGATACCAGCAAACTTTTAGGGCAACCTTGCAAAATTCTGGCGCCGGTAACCAGCGAAGGACTGTCTAGCATCCCATCTACTTACTAACGGGGACTAGCAAACTCCTAGTCGCTTGTTGCTATGGAAACTGGAGTTAAGCGCCAGCCTGATAAACGACTGCGGGAGACGCGGACCTAATGGTCAGCGCGTTGGACTCCGGATCGAGCGGTCTGGGTTCAAGCCCTGGCCTGGGTCATTGTGTTTGTGTTCTTGCGCAAGACACTTTATTCTCACAGTGCCTCTCTCCACCCAGGAGTATAAATGGGTACCGGCGACAAAATGCTTGGAGGTTAACGTGCGATGGACTAGCATCCCATCCAGGGGGAGTAGCAATACTGCTAGTCGGTTTCATGCTAAGGAAATCAGGATAAGCTTCGTCAGTGTGGGCAGTTTGGCCGAGTGCGGCTTTACCTTACCTAACTGATAAGTTACTAGGCGTCGAAAAGGCCCTTCAAATCTGGTCCCCTGAATAAATAAAAGCTCAATTTATTCTTCCGCCAAAAAAAAGCCCCCTAGTTGCCATATTCCGTGACAGTTCAGAAACGTTTGAAGACTTGGTTTCATATCACTATGTACATGTATAGAGTATTTTCGATAACAAGTCACCTTGTAGTACTCTTGTCGTATACACCGAAATTGTTTTAGATTCAGGGCGCAAAGCCTTCCCAATATAAACCAGAGAAAGGTCTAAAATTCGAACCGAAAAACTCCGTTCCATGTGCTGTCTCTGATTGGTTGTTGCTCAGTGTTGGATTTTCGTGCGCACTTACGGAATCTCGTAAGGTCGTTTATTTATTTTGCGTATCATTTTTTTTTTTCTATTCTTCAGCCTTGGATAGCGGACCAGACAGGGAACTATGTTTATTCATTCTACATGACGGGAGGAGTACTACTGACAGCATTCCTAATACCTGTCATACTGGTTTTCGTCAATCGCGCAAAGTCCAAAGTTCACCCCCGGTATTCCTGAACTCAGAAGTAGATGAAGAGGAAGAAGATAAAGTTATCAAAGTATCAAAGGAATTTCAAACCCAGGACCAGGCGCAAGAATTTGGAATGAAACTCCGCGCTGGAACCTTGACTAGAATGCGGAGTGCGAGCGCCATCATCTAATTGTGTAGTGTTTGTATACTTAGTGTAGATGTTGTGTCCTCGGCGTTTTAGTCGCCGTTGGTGATCGCTGCTGAAGGCCGCCATGTTTGATATAGTGAAGGCGCCAGCTTGAATCAGTATTTGTGAGCGAAATGAAACTGCTACTGCACTGTGGTGCGGAGACGGCAAAATTAAGAACAGTTCCTCTGCTTTACTTTATTCTCGCTTACTTATTTTCGCTATGTATGAGAAACGCGAAAAACAAAGGCGATATTTTCGCAAAATTTTACGCCTTTGAGGTCTTACGAAAGCCTCCCGACTTAGGTATACACGCGAAAATTAGTGAGAATAAGATAATTTAGTTTTTTAGTGAGAAAGTATGTTATTTTGAGCCACATTTGAATGACTGTATGGAAATGTTGCAAGAACTTGTTCAACTAAGTTTCCAGAAGAGTGTTATTTTCAATAATAATGTATCATTTAATTATGGCAAAAAATAAACTGTTTTTTAAAGATCTTTCTATCCTGTTTGTTCCTCGTTCCTGTTCCCTGTTCCCTGTTTCTTGTCCGTGGCATATCTGCTTGACTGAAGTCTTCTCGACTGAACTAATGATGGCGGTGACGATGGTGGTGACGATGATGATGCATGGCGATGCTGCAGACTGCCTGCAGTCGCTTGCAGTCGCTGCAGTCGCTTGGCAGTCGCTTGCAGTCGCTTGCAGTCCGCTTGCAGTCGCTTGGGCAGTCGCTTGCAGGTCGCTTGCAGGAGTCGTTTGCAGTCGCTTGCAGTCGCTGGCAGTCCCTTTCTCTTTCGGAAATAATCGAAAGGAGCACGCGCGAGATAACTGGAACG
This sequence comes from Desmophyllum pertusum, assembly GCA_029204205.1. Classification (NCBI taxonomy): domain Eukaryota; kingdom Metazoa; phylum Cnidaria; class Anthozoa; order Scleractinia; family Caryophylliidae; genus Desmophyllum; species Desmophyllum pertusum. The sequence goes on along the minus strand of MU827791.1, from coordinate 507,731 downwards.
GGAAGGATTGGGACGAGACGAGAGACGACAATGATCACACCTTTAAAGCCAAGGGAAGTAAATTATAATTAAAATTGTTATTATTATTAATGAGGTACACAGACAATCAAACAGCTGAAACTAAAAACTGTGCGCGACCGATATCTTCGATCGAAAAACTGCTTCCGTCACAAATTTCAGTATCGTCTCTCAGTTCCCAAATCAAAAATAAAACGACTATGACAATACAAAAATAACAAAGATCATTTCTATTGATAAAATTCATAATAAATAATCGGGTTATCACGAGAATATTCAGTTAAAGTTGTTACATAATATTCAATCAATTATTTTTAATTTGTTTACAAAATTAATTTTATCGTCCGTGTTATAGAGTTCGTTTGAAGGAAACGCGCAACTCAAATGATTTGTATAGGCGCTTACGAATATCACTTCTACTAGAAGTGAAGGGAAAGTAATTAACTTAACTTAACTTATATATAGTACTTATGTACCGGGACTCAAATTATTTCTTTTCTTACCTAGAGTAAGAATAGTTCATCATGGCTTCATCTCACAAAAAAGTAAAATTTAGCAGAGAAACTTGCTAAAAGAATAATACTAACAGTACAAATGAATTTTACCAGGAAAAGCAAGTCGGGTCAAAGAACGTCGTTCCGTTTAATTGAAGGCAGAAGCTATAGATTAGATAAAACAAGGGTGTTATTCGGTTTCGAGGAAAGTCATTAAGAAAATTAGCAAGTTTTCTACCAATTTTTACTTGTTCCGATAGGAAGCTAATTAGCTGCAGATACATATACTTGATCCAGAACATAGATTAACATGACAAAGTATGTGGAAAACATCTCTTGAAGTTTAAAAATAACATCATAGAAAAGTGATTAAAACTTGAAAACTTATAACAGCAAACGAGCTGATATGAATATTTAATACTGCACTCCGTAAATTATTCCTACGCGAAAAAGACTACATTCAGTTCCAGATTTTGTTCTTTACAATATAACAGTTCTAAATTGGTCGATAGATCTCAAGCAGACAAAATCGTTAAAGACCGAGATACCATGCAATACTGTGGGAAAATATCGTGGTTTTTTACTGGAAAACGTTTCGCAGGATAGTTCTTGGTCATGGATCGTATGTATTTCAGCGGCGGTTTGCAATGCTGTTAATATTGGTTTGACGCTCAGCTTTGGCGTTCTGTTCCCTGTATTGATGGAATACTTTGACGAGACCAGAGAGAGAACAGGTTAGTGGTGATAAACAGCAACTTAGGCTTGCACCTGTGTGACGATCCGTGGCCGTCAAGCGCTGTCTTCAGCCAGTTAAGCATATTATGTAATCTGTTCAGTGCTGGCATGTTGACAAGGTCGCGTTCAAAAAATCGAAAAACTAAGAATCCATCTTTGAAAGAACATTGACTGGTTCGAAATGAGCCATAGGCAAAAAAGGAGCATTTCGATTTTAGACTGCGAGCAGGGTTGTCTCCGATTTTATCTCAAAAACCGTGTAGAACCTCGACGCTCGCCGCTTGAACTTGATTGCGCAATTTTCGCGTTCGTTCTACATGTTTTTTGTAACGGTTTTTATGATTATAGTGATCTCCTAACCGTCGACAACCGTTTAAAATACGCATTTATTTCTTACGAAAACTGACATAATCGGCACGAATTGAGTTGCGTTTGGTTGAAGCCGTCCCGGGATCGATTTCGTTCGACTACCGAATAAGCCAGGTTACCTTCTGGCAATAATCGGGCCAGTGTTATAGCTTGCGCACAATTTTTGTATAGCCTGTAGGATAGCCTTACGGGGGTTTACAGTAGAGTGCCCATTCCCACTCCCTGGCGTACCGTTCCCGCTCCCCATTCCCTGTTCTCATTCCTTGTTCCTTGTTTTCTATTCCTTGGTTCTCGTTATTTGTTCTCTGTTCCTTGTTTCCTGTTTCCCTGTTTCTGTCGCGTGGCATATTTGCTTGACTGAAGTTTTCTCGACTCTTTCTAACTGGTGTACTGCGATAGCGGTTAGTGATAATGATAATTTTATGCACCAGCAGGATCGACTCATTTGGCATGCATATTTAATAAAATGGCTGTTTCACTCAACAAATATGATAATTGAGTCAGTTAAAATATTAATTGATGAGTTTTATGAATAGGAAAGTTAATCTATACAGTCTCCTAGGAACGATTTCAATTTCTATGTTCTTTTTGTCTCTACTTTCTTTTCATTGCCTTCTGGCTCATTTCTGAGACTAAACCGTATATAACAGTTCTAAATTGCCGGTCAACATCTCGGCCATAAAGATGGTTAAAAACCGAGATACCATGCCATGGTTTAGGAAAATATCGTGGTTTTTCACTGGAAAACGTTTCCAGGATAGTTCTTGGTCATGGATCGTGTGTATTTCAGCGGCGGTTTGCAATGCTGTTAATATTGTTGTTTAGCGCTCAGCTTTGGCGTTCTGTTCCCTGTATTGATGGAATACTTTGACGAGACCAGAGAGAGAACAGGTTAGTGGTGAACAACTTAGGCTTGCACCTGTGTGACATACATGGCCGTCAGCGCACACTGTCTTCAGCCAATCAAGCATATATGCAATCGCTCAGTACTGCATGTTCATGGCGCGTTCACAAAATCGAAAAACTAAGATTCCATCTCTTGAAAGAACATTAACTGGTTCGAAATGAGCCATAGGCAAGAATTAAAGGACAGCATTTCGATTTTTGTCCACGAGCAGCGTTGTCTCAGTAAAACCGTGTAGAGCTTCGCCGCTCGCCGCTCGCCGCTCGCCGCTCGCCGCTCGCCGCTCGCCGCTCGCCCGCTCGCCGCTCGCCACTCGCCGCTTGTTGATCGCGCAGTTTTTCGCGTTCGCTCTACGTGTTTCTTGTAACAATCAATCAATGTATCAAAAACGTTTTTAAACGGTTTTATGAATTGTAGTGATATTCCAAACGTTTGAAATACGCATTTATTTCTTACGAAAACTGATTACATAATCGGCACGGAGTGAGTTGCGTTCGATTGAACTTCCCGGTATCGTTTCGTTCGACTACCGAATAAGCCAGGTTACCTTCTCATTTCGGTGGAATATCTGTTACGTTCGGAAGGCCTATAATCGCCTAGGATATTCGGTTAGGGAAATGTCATCTCGAACTTTCTTAATATGGAAAAATTAATGCCTTTTGTTTTCGGAGAGATAAAAATGTCGTTTTGGGTACAAAAATAGGTCAGCTAGGATTTTCGGAAAGGCAAATTCAGCTCATAAATTCGGGTAAAAGATTTCAATCCCTAAAATCTTCTGAAGTTTGAAAGTTCAGCTAACGTATCCGAACAGATACATTTTTCTTAGCGTTTAAAAATAGGCCATTAAACTGCACAAAAAGCACAATTATAACGTAAAACGACGTTCGACACCTGCAGGAACTTTTTAACGTTGGGTGCCCCTGTCTTCTGGCCATTTTTTGTCTTTTTTTATTTTGTATTGATTCAGTAGCCGTCCAGAAAAAGCTCTGTCAAGGAAATTATTCGTATCTTATACCGTCATAGGCAATAGGCCGTGGAATAATAATTTTTTCATTTCGCAACAAGCACTGTATAATAATTATAAGCGAAGCAGATATTAAACCAGTTGAGAGCATTTCCACTTTTTCCAATCATAGCGCGAATTTGGAGTCACGTGGTGCGAGGCCTGTTTTCATGAAATTTCATGATATTATCAGATCTGTGTCGATCTTAATCATGGTATTGCGATACTATAGTTCTCAGATTTGATTGAAACAATCCGACAATTACGTTTATTACTGGCCAGGATTAACTTATTGCAGAAATAGAAACACCATGATAATTTTTATTGTCAATGGGAAAATTTGAGGTTCATGGCCTGTGCTCGGACCTAGATCGTGTTCTATTGGGATCACCCGTTTCAACTGGTACCGGTTTAGGTTGAAACTGTTGAGGTTTTCCCAATAGAACACTTCTGCAACCGTTTTCTATTGAAACAAGGTAACTCCTGGAATAGTCATTATTTTCGGTGGTTTGGTTGATCGACTTTTTCAATCGTCTCAACCTGGTTTTAAGCCCCCCCCCCCCCCCCGGGGGGGGGGGGGGGGGAGGGTTACTCCCACAAAATTGGGTGGGGGTGTGCCGCTGGGCTATAAAAAACCCTTACCCTGTACAAGAGCACAAAACGCTAATTTTGCGACCCTGTTTCCAGACTAAATGTTGAAAAAGATACCCTGTTCCAGAGGATTTTTAACTTCTTTTTTTCTAACCCAAAAGGCTAAACTATAAATCAGCACTGCTAACGTGTAGCTGTAAAGTTCTTTAATACTCCTGCGCGTTTCGTTTCGTCTGACTAACGTAGACTTCGTCTACCCTATTCCAGAGTAGAAATTACCGATCTTCGTGCCAACTTCTGGAAACTGATACCCTGTTCCAGACCAAAAAATGCCTTTTGGTATACCCTGTTTCCAGAGCAAAATGCTCAAAAAAACCATACCCTGTCCAGCGGCACGTACCTATATAGCGTATATAAGGGAGAAACCCCCCCCCCCCCGGGGGTTTAGCCTGCGTCGCATACGAACTCAACCGCCGGTATTAAGTTCGTCTGCGACGCAGACTACCTAGTTTTAGCCTGCGTCGCAGACGAACTCAACCGCCAGTACTAAGTTTCGTCTTGCGACACAGGCCATGCTACCTAGTTTCGGTTCGATCGAAAAAGTTGATCAACTCAAACAACCGAAAATGTTTTTTTTCCCTAAAAGAACACGAAAAAAACCCAACCTAAATCGGTTGATCCCAATAGAACAAGACCTTAATGTCACGTTTTTTAAAACGTGACATTAACTTAAAGTTTTCCAAATTCTGTTTTTAAAACTTTGTCAAAGTCCGCAGAAAATGTTCAAACAAATGTATGGAAAACTATAATTACTCTTCAATATACTACACGTATTTCGCTTATTGATATTTCCCTGCATTTATCGAATCATTTTCAGCTTTGGTCGGCTCAACTTGTCTGGGCATGGTATGGCTGCCAAGTCCGCTGGCAGGTTATCTGTGGCGATCGCTTTGGTTGCCGCATCACATGTTTCTGGGAGGTGTGCTATGCATAGTGGGCCTTGTGTCGACGTCATTCGTCCAGAGCCTCGATCACATGTACATCACCTATAGCATCGTGTACGGTTTGGGAACATGCCTCAATCTACAATCCCTGCTTTCTGTAATTGCTAAATATTTTAAAGAGAAGTTGTCCGTTGCTACCAGCGTTTGTTACGTTGGGCACAAGTATAGGTGTCCTCTTACACAGGACCTCTGCTTCAAGTTCTCTTGGACGCGGTTGAATGGAGAAACACGTTTAGAATAACAGTAGCCTTGTACGTCCTTGTTTGCATCTTGAGCTTGACTTTCAACCCGCACGTGGAAGAAATAACATAGTGGATAATATTGAAACTGGAAAAAACAACAATGTGGATGAAGAAGACGCACGGAGTGGCATATCTTTGTACTGCAGCGTGTGGAACTTTTCCTGCTTACATAGTTTTTAGTAGCTTCATTTACGTTGCCAGTTTTGGGATGTACATTCCTTACATAATTCTGGTAAGTTTAAATTGAAATGCGCGTAATATAAAAGCCTTTTTATATGGCGACCGAAACGACGCCTATTATCTCAGACTATAAGCTGCAGTGCCGAGTCTTGGGAGTTTGAGCATGAATCGCTCAGGGGATAATTGCAGGTTTTTGTTTCTACAGAGAGAATAGTGCACCGTCAAATTGTGTTGGAACACCCGTTGACTCATTTTCGCGCGCCGTCATGGTTTACTCACAACCAACATCGAGAATGGAGGCAGGAGGAAGTAATGGTATAACCTGTTCTAACGGTTATGAAGGGGCTTATAGTCTCTGCATTGTTTCATATGGAGTCTTGTAAGGAGTCTTCACTAACATAAATCCTCTGGCCGGACTAATAGTATATTTACGTTTTTCTTTATTAGGTCAAGTACTGTGAAGATCTTGGAATCACAGCACAGAAAGCTTTCTCGACTGTTCATTTTCATCGGCCTTGCCTCTTGTTTTGCGCGACTGATGACAGGAAGGTTGTGTAATGACAAAGAGAGTGAACCCAGTCTACATTTATCAAGCATCTATGGTTACTGCTGGTCTTTCCATATTTATGCTGCCTTTTACCACAGAATACTGGAACTTAATCGCCTTCAGCGCCATTTACGGATTGTGTGATGGAGTTTTTCATGACAACACAGAATTTTATTTTATTGACGTGTGTGGATAGCAAGAGAACAACAGCAGCTTTCTGTATCAACAACGTGGTATATTCCTTTGCTGCGGCTGCAGGTGGACCAATTGCTGGTGAGTAAACTACCGCAAAATTATATGAAATAAGCCTCTCAGATGGAGACACGGAGCTAATTTTTAGCATGTGGAGTCCAGATTGAGTGGTGCGAGTGGTGCGAGATTCGACCCGAAAAAAGCCTACCATGTGGTGTCTCTGATCGCTTGTTACTCGGTTTTGGATTCAGTTCATGCTCAAGTAACAACCAGTCAGAAACACTTTACAGAGCTACGTCATCAGTATGGAATTGATCGGGTCAAATCTTAGACGTCTCTCGATCAAGAGGCGAACGAAGAACTGAGCGCGCGAGGAGAGACGGCTGTTTTATATTCAGACTAGATGCCGCTAGAGTTTGTATATACGTCGCACAGGAGCCAGACTGCAACAATCCACATATTACACTAAGTTATACGGAATATATTTGTGCGCAATGATTCATGTGTATCATTTTATTCTATTCTTCAGCCTTGATAGCGGACCAGACTGGAAACTATGTTTATTCATTCTACATGACGGGAGGAGTTTATACTGACAGCATTCCTAATACCTGTCATACTGGTTTTCGTCAATCGTGCAAAGTCCAAAGTTCATCCCCGGTTGAACTCGGAAGTAGACGAAGAGGAAGAAGATAAAGTTATCAAAGTATCAAAGGAAGTTTCAAACCCTGGACCAGGCGCAAGAATTTGGAATGAAACTCCGCGCTGGAACCTTGACTAGAATGCGGAGTGCGAGCGCCATCATCTAATTGAGTTACATTTCTGTAGTGTTGTATAGTATAGATAGCTATAGATGTTGAGAAAGACATTATTCATCCGGGAGGGGGGGGGGGGGGGGGCGGGGAATTGACAGGGGAATTGACAGGAATTAGTTTTGCCTTAGAATTGGTACCTCTTAGGGGTAAAGTCACAAGCTACTCGAAAAAATCTTAGTTCAGCCCAACAGGAGTCGAACCTTCCGCACACCGGTCGGAAGCTCTACAACTGAGCTACAGGAGACTCGTGGGAACATAGACCATATAACATTGTAGGTTAGAAACTTCTACTCAGTGTACTGGGGTGCGGGGAAGGGGGGGTGCGACGGTGGCTAAAATAGAGAAACAGTCCCTTTGCTATATTTTTGATAGCCACACTGGCTGCAGACTCGTCCTGATGGAAATGTTGCATGAAGTTAGTCAAACCAAGTTTCCAAAAGAGTGTTCTATAATAATATTTCATTTACTTATTCCGTAGAATCAACTTTCTTTACGAAAAATCTAGAGGTCAGGAAAAGAAATGATTTTCTGATTGTGTAATTGCAGTGCATCGTAAAATAATCACAAAACCACAGGTAGCCAATGTTTTAGCAACGATGATTGAGGGTCAATAAAATCACCATAAACTATCAATTATTTATTGTTTTATCATACTTCTATTTCATTTCTGTGTCAGCTCTGTTCTAAAATCTCTCCCAACCCTTACTAAGCGAAGCCAAAGGTTCCAGCCGTGTGAAATGGCACATGAAGCTGACCTGTTTTCATTCAATGAGCTGTAATTCGCAAAGTTTACCATTATCGCTCCAAAGTCCTCTTCGTGAATACTTTGGCGAGCGAAATCTGGGGAGACACGGGAAGCCAACAACGGCGACGATTTCAGTGCAAAAAATCCGGGGGAGGGGGTACTTGGGTCAGCTTTTGCTGGGGATGTACCGCTGGCCTCTCAGAGTCCCCACCCCATTATAGTCTATTCTGTGGTCAATAATAGACCACGTCTTAGTCACTTTTTTGCAAACGCGATCCCAACTTAGTCACTTTCTGTTTATGCATCTACCTAGCTTTTAACTACGTATTTCTAAAAATACTGAGATAATTTGGCAGTCATTTCCAAAACAGAGGCGTATTTCAGTCCGTTCGAGCTGTTCCGAGCTCTTTCAATTTCCACTGAGGCAGTCCTTGTTGAAAGTGTGACCCCATTCTAGTCACTCTGTTAAAATTGCGACCCCATTATGATCCAGTCGTGAAAATGCGACCCCATCCAGCGGTACATCCCCAGTAGCCTCCTACTAGGAAGTACCGCCCCCCCCCCCCCCCCCCCCCCCCCCCTCCCGGGAAAAAATCAGACTCCAGACAGTTCACAGTGTAAAGTCAGTTTTAAAGGGAACCTCCACTCGTTTTACAAATATGGCCAAAAATGTTCTAAATGTACTAATTAGAAGATCTGGAATTAAAAAAATGTCTCTCCTAGCGTAATTTTTTTTTTATCGCCTTCCAAAGATGCGCCCCAGAGGCGGTTCAAAATTACCGCGGCCGCCATCTTGAAAGGTACGCAAAGCACTGTGGGCTGATGACGTATCGTGGTTGCTTCGAATTCGGCACATCGCGAGATGCCTCACTGTGTTGCTTTTGGCTGCAGTAATCAAACGAAAAACAGGAAAAATCCGAAGCTTACTTTTCATATTTTTTCCAAAATGTGATGATTTACGCCGTGCATGGATTCAAGCTGTTGGAAGGACGTCGTTACCCAAAAGTCCCGTCTGTGTTCGGAGCATTTTGCTGCTGATTGCTTCGAAGACAGTGTTAGACTCCAGACTGAGCTATTGGGATCATCTCCATGGAAGCGAAAGCTTAAGCCTGACGCCATTCCCACTATCTTTCTTCATAGACCAGCCCGATCGGATCGACTTCATAGTACTAGACGCCGCCGAGAAGCGACAACGACAGGAGGTTTGTATGCTCAACATTCTAGAGACCTCGCATAATTTCGCTTGCATAATAAATTTGCTTTGTTATTGTCGTTGCATTGTTATTTATAAGCGCTTTTCGTCCGTCTAGACACTAGATGCTCTACTGCAAAGAAATCCAGGTCCTTCAAAACTGCAAAAAGACGAGCCATTACATGACGAAGCCGTGATTGAGGAAGAAATTGATTTTACTGAGATCTCAGGTCCGATAATGCATGAGGTGGCCACACAGACGGAATGGCCAGGAACATCGACAACGGAAAACACTGAAACATCAACACAACGAAAGGTTTATACAGTGACATGCGACGCAGAATGCCAATTTTCCGCTTGATGTTGTCAAGACAGCGTTATCAGATCATACCTATGTTACACAAACCGTACGGGAAATAGTACACGCACCTACACCTATCACTGACAACCCAGTGCCTGACAGCAATGAAAGTGCTGAAGATGGGTATGACTCGCAAGGATCCCAAGTGGATCTATTTCCAGATTTGAATGATGAACTTCCTTCTGTCACAGATGAAAGTAAGATATTGGACCTGATGTCCAGGAACCTATGGACATAGTTGTTTCTCAACAAACAACTTCAAGTGGTTCACAATATGTTCCAAGTGTGGGTGGCTCTCAACAGGATAATACCTGTAGCTCGCAAGACTCACAAGATGCCAGTGACAAGCCAGACACAAAGAACACATATAAAGAGCGAGTTTTCCTGGTTTACGAGGAACAACTCAAAGAATTATTACGATTCTGCCCAAGGTGCGGCTCTTTAATAATACAAGAGAGCACTGTTGAAGTGCAGAATGAAGGATCACAACTGTCACTGAAATTAACTTGCATCAATAACTGTGAGTATCATTGGCAATCACAGCCACCATTGTATGATATCAAAGGAGCTGGAAATCTGCTTATTACAGCTGGAATTTTCTTTTGTGGTATTCCATTCTCCAAATGTGAATCACTTTCCAAATTAATAAATTTGAAATTCATTGGTAAGGGAACCTATTTTAACATCAGAGAACGTTATATCTTTCCTGTTGTTAAATCGACTTGGGAACAACAGCAACTGGAGATTTTCAATGATTTGAAGGCCAGGGAAGGTGGTGTTGCTTTGGCTGGTGATGGCCGTTGTGACTCTCCGGGCCATTGCGCAAAATACTGCACTTACACCCTTCTTGATGTTGAAAGTCAGAAAGTAGTTGACTTCAAGGTAGTGTCGGTTTCAGAGGTAGCTAACTCTAATGTGATGGAGAAAAAAGGTTTCATTGAAACTTTGGAAAATGTTGAGGGTAATGGTGTGAAAGTTAAAATATTGTCAACTGACAGGCACCCTCAAATTAAGAAAGAATTGAGGGTGAACCATGATCACATTGATCATCAATTTGATCCATGGCATCTGGCCAAGTCAGTCAGTAAGAAATTGTCAGCAGCATCTAAGAAATCTGGTTGCTCAGACCTGGCACCATGGATTCCGTCAATCATAAACCATCTCTGGTGGTGTGCCGAAAGCTGTAATGAAGATGCAGAGGTGTTGCGAGAGAAGTGGTTGTCGGTCATTCACCATGTAACAAACAGGCACAGCTGGCCAGGTAACAAGCATTTCCACAAATGTGAACATCAGCCACTTTCACCAGAGCAGCAGCGTAAGAAGAAGTGGCTCAAACCTGGCAGTCCAGCACATACTGCACTTGTCAACATTGTTAAAGACAAGCTTCTTCTGAAAGACATTGTCCATTTGACAAAGTTTGTGCACACTACGTCTCTTGAAGTGTACCATTCTCTGTACCTCAAGTACTTACCAAAACTGCAACACTTCACTCATGATGTAATGAAAGTTGGCACAATGCTGGCAGTACTTGACCACAACTTTAATGCCAACAGACCTCAGGTAAGTTGTTTTGATGGTAGACTTATTATGAACCAGGAGTGACTTACATGATTATTATCAGGACAGTTACAAACATGACACTTCCCCTGCAAGGTTTCAAAACCCTGTTGTCCTACAGTGAACCTTGAACAACTTCAAAGGGAGTAATAATGTTAGCAGTCATACTAACAACAATAATAGTAACATGAAATTGTGTACTTTGATCTGAGACTCCCAGGCTCTAGGGATGAGGCTGTCATAATGTGTGATTTTTTGGGTCAGCATCTGGCCATGAGCCCTGGTCAGATGCGATTTTTCCTCAAATCTGATTGGTGTAAAAAAAAGATTTGGACAATAGCAAACGAGTACTCTGTGCAAACTCAGAAAATCTGGTCTGTCCAGAACTCGCGATCTTCTTGGTGCTGACCAAAACAATAACAGTCTCTGGGGACAAGATTGACATTACGAAAAGTGAAAAACACTGCTATAATCTGGTTATATGCTTTTCTTTGAACTAGGCATTAATCCAAGCTGGTGAATCTCAGGGAGAACCAAGGTTCAAAATTTCCTGGAGCAAAGTGTCTAAGAGATTTGGAGCAGAGCCAGTTTTGGAAAAAAAATCCTATGAATATCTTGAGGATATGCTGCAAGCAGCAATTCTCTTAGCAGCTTCAGGAACCAAGCCTGCTCCACAGGTCAAAGTCAGATCGGGTATTATGGCCCCAGTAGAAAGGCCAAGTCGCAAAGAGATAATTGATAAAAGAGCACAATTATCTCGTTTTAAGTAAATTAACTGTAACCTTTTATGCCCAGCAATTACGTGCAAAAAATTGTTATTACTCCTGAATTCTACAAGAAGGTCCAATTACCAATAATATTATTTTCCTCATATCAGTAAACAAAATTAGAGGTTGGAATTGCGTTTCAAAAGTCAGCAATATATTCTCAGTTTTACCAAAAGGAGAGAAACAGCAGAAGGTCGTGTATATTTTGTACATTTTAGAGTTAATGCCAAAGTCCCAAGAGTGATCAGAAAATGATTTCTCCTCATTAGCACTCATACAAGTCATGAGAATTAAGCAAACTGATCACAAAAGAAAACTTAACTTTGATAGTAAACAAATTCTCCTAACTAGAACTGAAACAAATGCATGAATACAGGTAAGGAAATTTGTATGTTGCCTTTGGGGCCTTAATATTCTGTTTGAATGAATATAACATTTAAATGTCAAAGTTAAAAAAACAGGGAACAATAGTATTATTTCTGGACTGTTTATTATGTCAAAAACAATGAAACCCCAAGAGTGTAAAATTTACACTTTTTAAATGTTCTTTGGTCATTCTTGGTATAATTCCTCTCTCATTGCAGGCACAATAATTGTTATGGGCATTTAGGGCGGAAAAGAGTCTTACTAGTACAGTGGAACCACACCTTACAAAGTTAATGTTCAGGGCCTGGTTGTTCAAAGGGTGGATAATGCTATCCACCGGATAAATCACTATCCAGTGGATAGCGTAGTTTGTTTTGTCAACGTTTATCCACTGGATAGCGATTTATCCGGTTGCGATTGCGTTATCCACACTTTGAACAACTGGGCCCAGTCAGTAAGGCCAACCTCATTAATACGGTCACCCCCGTTAACTTGGCCAGATTTGTTTAGGCCCGTTGGTGGCAATATTACTGGGTTCCACTGTACTTTGTTGTAGTTCTTAGAGCAAGATGTTTAAAATGTATTTTCACACATGCTTTATTCATCTAGGGAAATGTACAGTAAATTTCAATTACCTAGTCCACAATACTGTTTGTTTGGAGGTTTTTACTCTCCTAACTTGAAATGTAATTTTAATACTATTTTTTACCTTCCTTGCCACCCGCCTCGACTAGCACTTTGCTATTTGCGGGCCGGCAAACATCACGTAATTAATTTTTTAAAGTAAAGTTGGAAGTTGAACTTGTTTTTATGTAAAGAACCTCACAGAATAAGGAAAGTAGAGAATTACTAATAATGTTTCAGTTATGAAGGGAATAAAATTATTTTTTACAGTAACACTAATGATCTAGCAGTCAAAACACCAGCACATATGGTTACACATGGACCACCTAGTTTCCCTGACCCATTGGAATTCAACAGACTAGTACAGACGTGGTGGCCTAATGGTTAGCGCAATGGACTCCAGATCAAATGGTCCGGGTTCGAGTCCTTGCCGGGTTCATTGTGTTGTGTTCTTCGGCAAGACACTTTACTCTCACTGTGCCTCTCTCCACCCAGGAGTATAAAGGGTACCAGCAAACTGTTTAGGGCAACCTGACAAAATGCTGGGAGGTAACCTGCAATGGACCTCGCGGGAGGTGATTATAGCAACATAAGCCAAGTTTCTCGACCAATCAGAATATCGGAATTCTTTTATTCACCTCTGAAAATTATACTGCAGTGAACTCGAGCACGCATGGAGAGACTTTTTAATCTAGAATGTGACTAATAATTATTATTATTCACATTCTAGATATTTAAAAATCTCTCCATGCGTGCTCGAGTTCACTGTCAAAGGCATTGTCATCATCGTCATCTCCCTCTTTGTACCCTGTGTAATACCATCTTGTGCAGGAAATTCAGCTCTAATTTGCTTTACTGCACAAGATGGTATTACACGTCGAATGTTCTTCCCAAGGTAGCCATGAAACCCACCAGGTGAATTGCCTATATGCAGCAAAACGGAATGACCTAAAACAAAAAGCAAAATGTCATTAAACCAAGTGGATGCACTTGGTGTGTTTGTTAATTCATTATATTCTAAAATGTATTATATTACATGTATTATAAAAGGTATATGGTGTACTTTTGTATTTGTTTACATTTGTTCATATAAATTGGATTTCATCAGAAAATGATTTAAGAAGTCTGATAAGAAATATTCGATTAGAATGAAAACTTTCAAACTAAAATTGATTCAAAAAGAAACATGACAAGTACATACCGGTATTTTGAAGTTACAAAAGCTGGGGTGGAGCTGATTTCAAGATAATGCTGAACAATTAACATTTCAAGTTCATTACCTGTTCGACACTTGCTGCCTATTTGGAAGGCCAGCACTCTCTCGATCTTGTAAACTGACCAAAGCTGTCCACAGCACGTCTCTGTTGAGGCACACGGCGTGAAAGTTTTCATGCTCAGTAATACAAGACAAACCTGAAACGAAATGGCCAAGTCAACACTGATCTTGATTAATCGAACGAATCGTAAAAAGTCAGTCGAGATGAAAACAACAGTATTAGTAATATTCGCTTAAAATGAGAATAAAAACGCAAACTTCGCGGCAGACATTTATAGAACTGAAAGCACATGTATTGAATCGACTACACTCAAATTTCTGTGTAATTTTAAGCTTACTTCCGGATCCATGAACAATATGTAAACAAAGATTAGAACAAAATTATTATCAAATATTCATTTTAAATCACACCTTCAATCGTCTTCGACAAAAATGTCGGTTCTTTGCAGCATACACATTCCCTTTCTGTCGGCATGACAGTACAACGCTCGCAAACGCACCAAGAATTGTCCAAACGGCGACCAGTGTTTGAAACCAAAGAATCATCTTGTTCATCTTGTTCCTCTTCACTTTCTTGGTCCTCTCTCTCCTCACTCGACGGATACTCCGGTTCCAACTGATAAGGCAGAATCTGCGACATGTTGAAGCTGTTTTGTCTGTTTTGGAAGACGCAAAACCGAGAACTTTACACAACAAAATACTGAGCTTACGTAACCAGCGAATTCGAAGCAACCACGATACGTCATCAGCCCACAGTGCTTTGCGTACCTTTCAAGATGGCGGCCGCGGTAATTTTGAACCGGCTCTGAGGCGCATCTTTGGAAGGCGATAAAAAAAATTACGCTAGGAGAGACATTTTTTTAATTCCAGATCTTCTAATTAGTACATTTAGAACATTTTTGGCCATATTTGTAAAACGAGTGGAGGTTCCCTTTAAAAATATTGATTCAAAAATCGATTCAGACGAGTTGTCGTCTGGACTGTCTGCACACAAAATGCGACGGGACGCATGCCAGATTTCGAATGGTTGCGAAATTGCACACTAGCAATTATTTCAATTGATGTGTTCATTTGGCGTTTTACATTCTAAGCCATTGCACAGTCGGCCTTGCAGTCTACGAGTCGCCTTTATAACAGTTTTCAATTGAGCGATATCTCGGGCGTACGGAATGCTTTTACCGATTGCCAAGCAATGGTTCAGGAAAATATCGTGGTTATCACTGGAAAACGTTTCCAGGATAGTTCTTGGTCATGGATCGTGTGTATTTCAGCGGCGGTTTGCAATGCTGTTAATATTGGTTTAGCGCTCAGCTTTGGCGTTCTGTTCCCTGTATTGATGGAATACTTTGGCGAGACCCGAGAGAGAACAGGTTAGTGGTGAACAACTTAGGCTTGCACCTGTGTGACATACATGGCCGTCAAGCGCACACTGTCTTCAGCCAGTCAAGCATATTATGCAATCGCTCAGTACTGCATGTTAACATGGCGCGTTCACAAAATCGAAAAACTAAGATTCCATCTCTTGAAAGAACATTGACTGGTTCGAAATGAGCCATAGGCAAGAAATTAAAGGACAGCATTTCGATTTTTGTCCACGAGCAGCGTTGTCTCAGTAAAACCGTGTAGAGCTTCGCCGCTCGCCGCTCGCCGCTTGTTGATCGCGCAATTTTCGCGTTCGCTCTACGTGTTTCTTGTAACAATCAATCAATCTGTAAGAGTTAAAACTCTTCAAACGAAATTTCCTGAAGTTTTGGTTCAAGTCTCTTCCCTGCAGCGCGTGCACTCTAAATCTGTTCGGTAACAAATCTATCAAAAACGTTTTTAAACGGTTTTATGAATTGTAGTGATATTCCAAACGTTTGAAATACGCATTTATTCGGCTTACGAAAACTGATTACATAATCGGCACGGAGTGAGTTGCGTTCGATTGAACTTCCCGGGATCGATTTCGTTCGACTACCGAATAAGCCAGGTTACCTTCTCATTTCGGTGGAATATCTGTTACGTTCGGAAGGCCTATAATCGCCTAGGATATTCGGTTAGGGAAATGTCATCTCGAACTTTCTTAATATGGAAAAATTAATGCCTTTTGTTTTCGGAGAGATAAAAATGTCGTTTTGGGTACAAAAATAGGTCAGCTAGGATTTTAGAAAATAAGCCATTAAACTGCACAAAAAGCACAATTATAACGTAATCAAAGGCACTATGTGCCAACTCGTGAATGGAAAAGTAAAGCAATTAATTAACATAGAAATATGCAGTAGTACCGGGTAAATGTAAGTTGACAGTCTCGTCCTCGATGTTTTCGAGTTTTTCGAGAATCGGCGAGTTTCGAGTTTTGAGTCTGACTCGAATAGGGATTTCGAGGAAACGATTTATTTCTCGAAACAGAACAATAAGATTCCGCGCGGCTTATTTTATTCACGCAGGCCGGTGTATTTCGTACTCACGTCCAAATCAGTGTTGGTCGGGAGGGAAACTCAAACGCCGTAAAGCGTACAGTAAGCCCTGTTTAGAAGGTGTATATAAACACAGACTAAAAAATCATTTAGCGACTAGAGTGACCTGCTTATAAGGTCTTATAAGTTGATTTATACCTCATTAACTAACTCTTTAGGCTTCGTTTAAATATTCGGCCAATATGTTCGGACTGGTTGCTGTTCGTAAAATAAAATATTTCAATCATTTCAAAACGTTCTGATCTTGTTTGTGTAGTCTGTGCTTCGCACGCACAATATAAAACTAATTTTATATGTAAACATTCATTCTGTCATACACGAAACTCTTGGAAAGAAAAATACTTCAGTTATTTATGAAGTTGCAATCCTTGGACTAAAATCAGCTACATCTAAATTATCAAAAATGGTTTTGCTCTCCTGGACTATGAAAGTGAAAGGTTAATCTTATTTGTTTTGTCCCCCGTCACGCAACGCTTCCTCGTTCCGATAATAATTTTAAAATCCTTTCAACCATAATTTCATCAAACCAAGACACATCTTCGATTTCTAAGCAACTTTAGGATGGGGTATTAAATTTGTTATCTTGTCATCAAATAAACTGGGACTTTCGTGTTGTCTTTAATATTTACAATGTAATGCCGGTCAGATTTTAACGTGTATGTTTCATGATCATATATTGTATATTTTAAAGCTTTCTATCAATTATTCGCTCCTCTATGTCGTTGGCACTTTTGCGGTAACTATAACTAGTATAAAGAAAATACACACTGATCCAGATAAAATGGTACTTTATTCATGAAACAAAACACGATGAGATGTTGAATTCTCCTCAGAGAATATTGAATTAACAACAACAACAAACAACAAATAATTCAAATATAAAATGCTACATTTCCTTTTAGAAGCAGAAATAAAAAGTTATTTCGCAAATAATTTCAGCTGAGGCTTCATCTGCTATAATTTTTCATCGAGCGAAGTCGTACAGCTTCATACGTCCGAGTACAAACGTTGTTTGAATTGGGATCAATCAAGAAAAACAACATTAAAAAATATCACTTACCGAACGGCACCGTTCTCGTATTAAAGTCCTAGTGAAAACTCCATTGAAGTACGAGGTTCGGTTTCCGTTTGAATATAGCTTGTCTTCAATAATTATGTCCTCTTATTTGGCGATCGAGTATTCTTGACTGTTACTTCTTTCCATTTCGAACTTTACGGAAGGTGTATTTTGATCGTAATTTAATATGCCCTATGCGACACTTGGCGCCCACAGGATGGATGATGATTTTGATCATAGAAAGCAGAGAAACACCGTCTTCTAACAAGAAACCAATAGGGTACTGTGTTCGTTTTGTTTACCGATCGAAAGAGCTAGAAATACTTAGCTTGTGGTGTGCCACATGAATTCTCGCTAAGATGGTCTTGAATATTTTGTCAGGGAACACAAACGCCTTGATTCGCGAACGCCATAGACAGCTCCCGCGCACAGATGGATCCAGCGTGTCCAGAGATAAAACGTCACTGTATCCATCGTCCGGTTGACCCGAAAACTAAGGCATTCATTCACTACAAAAAAGTTCCTATAGCCTGTTTTATCAGTGTTATCCAGCCCAAAAGCCGTAAAACGAGCCAGATCAGCAAAGTTTGAGCCTACAGTAGTCGTAATTTCGGTCAGCGTAGTAACAATGCCCCTCCCCCCTCCCCCATATGTATTTAGGGAATTAATGCATACTTTAATTTAATTGATTAATTAGCGATTAAAGTTTACAGCCCATTGACCGAGTGACATTGTCCACCAATGCTATAACTCGTTCTGCGCTTGCGCGCATTCACGAGTTGTTGGGTCACTCCCCTGCCTTCTGGCCATTTTTGTCTTTTTTTATTTTGTATTGATTCGTCCAGGAAAAGCAATGTCAAGGAAATTATTCGTATCTTATACCGTCATAGGCAATGGGGCGTGGAATAATAATTTTTTCATTTCGCAACAAGCACTGGATAATAATTATAAGCGCAGCAGATATTTAAACCAGTTGAGAGCTGGTTTTATCCCCCCGGGGGGGGGGGGGGTATTCCCAAAAAATTGGGTGGGGGTGTGCCGCTGGGCTATAGAAACCCTTACCCTGTACCAGAGCACAAAACGCTAATTTTGCGACCCTGTTCCAGACTAAATGTTGAAAAAAGATGCCCTGTTCCAGAGGATTTTTAACTACTTTTTTTCTAACCCAAAAGGCTAAACTATAAATCAGCACTGCTAACGTGTAGCTGTAAAGCTTCTTTAATACTCCTTCGCGTTTCGTTTCGTCTGACTAACGTAGACTTCGGCTACCCTATTCCAGAGTAGAAATTACCGATCTCCGTGCGAACTTCTGGAAACTGATACCCTGTTCCAGAGCAAAATGCTCAAAAACCATACCCTGTCCAGCGGCACGTACCGATATAGCGTATATAAGGGAGTACCCCCCCCCCGGGGGTTTTAGCCTGCGTTGCAGACGAACTTAACCGCCGGTAATTAAGTTCGTCTGCGACGCAGGCTACCTAGTTTTAGCCTGCGTCGCAGACGAACTCAACCGCCGGTACTAAAGTTCATCTGCGACGCAGACTACCTAGTTTTAGCCTGCGTCACAGACGAACTCAACCGCCGGTACTAAGTTCGTCTGCGGCGCAGACTACCTAGTTTTAACCTGCGTCGTAGACGGACTCAGCCACCGGTACTAAGTTCGTCTGCGACGCAGGCCAGGCTACCTAGTTTCGGTTCGATCGAAAAAGTTGATCAACTCAAACAACCGAAAATGTTTTTTTTCCTAAAAGAACACGAAAAAACCCAACCTTAATCGGTTGATCCCAATAGAACACGACCTTAATGTCACGTTTTTTAAAACGTGACATTAACTTAAAAGTTTTCCAAATTCTGTTTTTAAAACTTTGTCAAAGTCCGCAGAAAATGTTCAAACAAATGTATGGAAAACTATAATTACTCTTCAATATACTACACGTATTTCGCTTATTGATATTTCCCTGCATTTATCGAATCATTTTCAGCTTTGGTCGGCTCAACTTGTCTGGGCATGGTATGGCTGCCAAGTCCGCTGGCAGGTTATCTGTGCGATCGCTTTGGTTGCCGCATCACATGTTTCTTGGGAGGTGTGCTATGCATAGTGGGCCTTGTGTCGACGTCATTCGTCCAGAGCCTCGATCACATGTACATCACCTATAGCATGGTGTACGGTTTGGGAACATGCCTAATCTACAATTCCTGCTTTTTGGTAATTGCTAAATATTTTAAAGAGAAGTTGTCCGTTGCTACCAGCGTTGTTACGTTGGGCACAAGTATAGGTGTCCTCTACACAGGACCTCTGCTTCAAGTTCTGTTGGACGCAGTTGAATGGAGAAACACGTTTAGAATAACAGTAGCCTTGTACGTCCTTGTTTGCATCTTGAGCTTGACTTTCAACCCGCACGTGGAAGAAATAACAATAGTGGATAATATTGAAACTGGAAAAAACAACAATGTGGATGAAGAAGACGAACGGAGTGGCATATCTTTGTACTGCAGCGTGTGGACTTTTCCTGCTTACATAGTTTTAGTAGCCTCATTCACGTTTGCCAGTTTTGGGATGTACATTCCTTACATCATTCTGGTAAGTTTAAATTGAAATGCGCGTAATATAAAAGCCTTTTTATATGGCGACCGAAACGACGCCTATTATCTCAGACTATAAGCTGCAGTGCCGAGTCTTGGGAGTTGAGCATGAATCACTCAGGGGAAAATTGCAGGTTTTTGTTTCTACAGAGAGAATAGTGCACCGTCAAATTGTGTTGGAACACCCCGTTGACTCATTTTCGCGCGCGTCATGGTTTACTCACAACCAACATCGAGAATGGAGGCAGGAGGAAGTAATGGTATAACCTGTTCTAACGGTTATGAAGGGGCTTATAGTCTCTGCATTGTTTCATATG
Organism: Desmophyllum pertusum; assembly: GCA_029204205.1. Classification (NCBI taxonomy): domain Eukaryota; kingdom Metazoa; phylum Cnidaria; class Anthozoa; order Scleractinia; family Caryophylliidae; genus Desmophyllum; species Desmophyllum pertusum. Next base: position 487,333 of record MU827791.1, on the reverse strand, counting down.
GAGTCTTGTAAGGAGTCTTCACTAACATAAATCCTCTGGCCGGACTAATAGTATATTACGTTTTCTTTATTAGGTCAAGTATTGTGAAGATCTTGGAATCACAGCACAGAAAGCTTCTCGACTGTTCATTTTCATCGGCCTTGCCTCTTGTTTTGCGCGACTGATGACAGGAAGGTTGTGTAATGACAAGAGAGTGAACCCAGTCTACATTTATCAAGCATCTATGGTTACTGCTGGTCTTTCCATATTTATGCTGCCTTTTACCACAGAATACTGGAACTTAATCGCCTTCAGCGTCATTTACGGATTGTGTGATGGAGTTTTCATGACAACACAGAATTTTATTTTATTGACGTGTGTGGATAGCAAGAGAACAACAGCAGCTTTCTGTATCAACAACATGGTATATTCCTTTGCTGCGGCTGCAGGTGGACCAATTGCTGGTGAGTTGGACTGGACTACCGTAAAATTCCGACAACGTCCCCGTACCCTCAACCCCCCCCCCCCCCCCTCCCCCACCCCCCTTTCCCTCACTGCGCGCGCGGAATTTTTCGGGTCGAATCTCAGACGATCAAGTACGCTAGGGAGGAATTGATCGAAAAGACGGCTGTATATTCAGGATGATGCAGGTGAATTTTGCACAGGAACCAATGCAAGACATGAAGGAAAATAGTTTACTTTTGTTCAACGTTTCATAAAAGGAATTCGGCGAAACTAATTTGCGAGTGGTCTATCTTAGCGTTCCGTATTGCGGACCGCTAAGGGAACCAATCAGAATGCTGCTTTACATTATGGACCAGTTTGCCATATAATAAAATCATTTTTTTCTATATTTCAGCCTTGATAGCGGACCAGACAGGGAACTATGTTTATTCATTCTACATGACGGGAGGAGTTCTACTGACAGCATTCCTAATACCTGTCATACTGGTTTTCCTCAATCGCGCAAAGTCCAACCTTCCCCACCATGTCTCGGAAGCAGAAGCGATAGAAGAAGAGATGGCCGACACAATATCAGACGAGATTAAAGCCCTGGACCAAGTGCTACAATTTGAAAGGAGACTCCGCGCTGGAACCTTGCCTAGAATGCGCAGTGCGAGCACAAACGTCTAATCGATTTAAATGTACTGTTTCTGAACTGCATAGGCCACCACCCCCTCCCCCTCCGCAACACTCCGGCAACAGGCGTGCTACGGATCGAGTATAGTTTTTAAACCGCTAGAGATAGTCGAGATAATCGACGAGAGTTGAAGAAAATTAAACTCTCGATAAGTTCAACTCTTGGCCAGTGCAACTCTTGGCCAGTTCAACTCTTGGCGGTAACTCCCGTTTGGCCAGGGCTTTTAATACTTGTTTATGAACAGTGAATTAATTGTTCAAAAAAATTGCGTAATGAAATTTTTTTTTTTGTGGTATGCAAATTATAGTTTCATAATGATTGGCGTAAAATGTATCGTTGACTTTTCGCATTATCTTCTGGCTTCGTATTCTCTAGAAATGATTCTCGTCTGATTGATAGTTCAACGTACATGTATATAATGTTGTGGGAAGCCACTTTCCGTCGAAAAAGCTGAGGTTAGGTTGTAAGTTGCCAGTGTGCGGGATGGCGCAAAATTAATTCAGCACTTTGCAGAACGCAACGAGGCATGGAGACAATAAGCACTGTATTAGACTGGCTCTAATCGCTTTTTTCATTTATTGCTCCAAGTGGAACGTTTTTATTTACCGTCTTTGGCGATTAAACGCCCGAGGCGCTTATTTCAACATTCAAGTTTACCCTTGTCGACCCTTTTGTACAATTGGCCAAATAAAACTGGATTGCCTGATGTACGAGATGTTGTTTATAAAAAGAAACCAGAACTGAACATTCAATCAGACTCTATTATCTCTATTCGCGTGAAAGTCTTTGTTTCACAAATTATTCATTATTAGTTACGAAACGTACTAAACTATATATTACACAACTCAACCTGTAAACGTAACCCCTCGTAAACCTAATCCCCGGACATTATTTCGTAATCGGATAGTTGCGCCCAAACCGTTTTAGTTTCTCTTCTCTTCTATTGATATTTTGGACAAGAACCGGCATAGCGGCACTCAATTTGACTGTAAGTTCAGCGTCGTGGCTTTCTGTTGTGGTTGTTGTTATTGTTATTGTTTTAGAGCATGCCAAACGAATTACTTACTTATCAGTCAATATTCGCTAGTTTTTTACGTTTATACGCAAGGATTCTTTATTATGGATGGCAACTTTATTTATCCAGAGTGGCCCATTCAGCAACTTAAGGCTGGTATTCATAGGGGCCCTGCAATTGAGTAATGTAATACGTTGATTGTGACGATTTTGTATTCTAAACTTGAAATCATGATGGTCAATGATGTCAAGATTCTTAAGCCTGGTTTTCACTAGCGACGCAAGTACAAGCAGAAGCACATGCAAGAACCTTTATTTCGCGGTGAAAACGGGTTAAAGCACAAGCACGAGGATCAAAATATGCTTGCGTCGCACGTGAAAACGGAACATAAAACAAGCACAAGGAACAGTGAGTTTGACATTATTTTGAACTAATTCGAATTTGTGAATAAAACAAATGTTAGTTTAAAAAATCATCTTCCGAAAGCTATTTGTGAGTTATTGTTCTTATTTTGCTTGCCTCGTTCGAATTTTACTTGTTAAAAACGTCGCTGCCGTGAAAATTCAAGCGAAAAGCAAATTATTCGAGCTTTCAGTCCTGATAAGTAAAATAAATAGATTTGTGTTTTCTTCAGTCAAATGCACACGATCAATGATCAAATATTTTCTGGTGAATATTTCATGTTTGTGCTTGCGTTTAGTTTCACTTGCGCAGAACTCTTGTACTTGCGCTTATGCTTGCGTCGCTGGTGAAAACAAGTAATTTTCATCTTGAACCTGGATTAAATTCGAGGGGGGCGATTAATGGAGGGACGGCTATTATTCGAGGAAATATGGTATCACGATGCGCTAAGCCTCGTGCTCTTCGCTTAGATAAAACCATTGTGCTCGCTCAGAGAGAAACAAAAACTGTTTGTCATAAAATCACAACGACCGACTGGGAGCGAGTTTCAGTGACCCCTAAGTCTCGGCCTAGAACCTACCTGTTGGGACAGAGATTGTGTTAATCCGATTTCCAAACACCCCGAAGTGTACTCCGATCTGCTACGTGTCGTATTTTCCAATCTTACTCTTCTGGGTGATTGGAAATCGGATGAAACACCCGTGCTTGATATATTACTTAACATTAACTCTTCATTTAAGTGCAGATAAAGAATTCCAGAAATGATTAAAAGACTGCAGCATCGCCCAGACAGTCCATGCTCGTGGTTTGCCTGCATCTGTGCTTCTGTTTGTTATGCTTTGAATCTCGGATTCTGTCTTAGCTTTGGAGTGATGCTGCCAGAACTGATGGAAGAGTTCAACGAAGGTCGACAGAAAACTGGTTAGTAATGCTTAATGTTCAGACATACCTCAGTATCTTCCAGCAACGATGTTGGACCGTGTTTTGTGGCCAAACAAACCGTTTCCACACGGCTTTTAAAACTTGTCCCAACACTGAGGCTGGTTGGACGGTTTTTACCCATGTTGGATGATGTTGGATCAAACTGTTTGGAACATTTGACCATGGCCAGGGCTTAGGTTTCGTAAACGTTTCCTACATTCACCATTGGAGTTATCTCCTGTGATACTAATTAAAATACCAAAATTTATAATAGTAGGGTGGTCTCAAAAACGTCAATAATGTCTCAGTTTAATTTTGTACTCACGTACGCTCTTTAATTTCAGTTTGGGTTGGATCTCTCACGATTGCTTTAGCCTATTTCCTTTGTCCCTTGGGATCATTTCTCTCCCAAACGATTGGATGTCGCCTCGCGACCATCTTAGGAGGTGTTATATGCGCCGTTGGATTGCTATTAGCCTCGTTTTCCTCCAGTCTTCTGTGGATGTTTGTTACTTACAGTTCTCTCTATGGATTGGGGGCGTCCATCATATATATGACGTCATTTGTCATAACAGCAAAGAACTTTGTTAAATGGAAGTCTCTCGCAGTGGGGATCGTTTCAGTTGGGGGCAGTGTTGGAATCCTCGCCTTGGGACCATTATTACAACTCCTGAATGATATGGTTGGTTGGAGGGGAACGTACAGGATCATGAGTTTGGCATTCAGCGTGGTGTGTGCATGCGGAGCTACATTCGGTGATCCGATTAGAGATCAATCGGCAGAGGAACTGGACAACCCTGTCGAGACATTGTCGACAATGGACACTTCTGAGATGGCAGATTTGGACAACACAGCAATGCCGACAATGGACACTTCTGAGGTGAAGGATTTGGACAACACTGCATTGCCGACAATGGACACTTCTTTAGTGAAAGATTTGGACAGCACAGCATTGCCGACAATGGACAACTTCTTTAGTAAAATATTTGGACAACACAGCAATGCCGACAATGGACACTTCTGAGATGAAAGATTTGGACAGCACAGCATTGCCGACAATGGACACTTCTTTAGTAAAATATTTGGACAACACAGCATTGCCGACAATGGACACTTCTGAGATGAAAGATTTGGACAGCACAGCATTGCCGACAATGGACACTTCTTTTAGTAAAATATTTGGACAACACAGCATTGCCGACAATGGACACTTCTGAGATGAAAGATTTGGACAACACAGCATTGCCGACAATGGACACTTCTTTAGTGAAAGATTTGGACAACACAGCATTTCCGACAATGGACAATTCTTTAGTGAAAGATTTGGACAGCACAGCATTGCCGACAATGAACACTTCTTTAGTGAAAGATTTGGACAACACAGCAATGCCGACAATGGACACTTCTGAGATGAAAGATTTGGACAACACAGCATTTCCGACAATAGGCACTTCTGAGATGAAAGATTTGGACAACACAGCATTGCCGACAATGGACAGTTCTGAGGTGAAAGATTTGGACAACACAGCATTGCCGACAATGGACACTTCTGAGGTGAAAGATTTGGACAACACAGCATTGCCGACATTGGACACTTCTGAGATGAAAGATTTGGACAACACAGCATTGCCGACAATGGACACTTCTGAGGTGAAAGATTTGGACAACACAGCATTGCCGACAATGGACACTTCTGAGGTGAAAGATTTGGACAACACAGCATTGCCGACAATAGGCACTTCTGAGATGAAAGGTTTAGACAACACAGCAATTCAAAAGGAGGGAGACAAACATACGGAAGAAAGAAAAGAAGAATTTCATGACTGTGATTACAAAAAGGAATCCATAACTCAAATGATATTAAATCATTGGACGTGGCCGACAATAATGATATTACAAAAGACAATGACCAATCGGACCAGTCAGGGAAAATAAGAAAACTTTTGGACTTTTCAGTCTTCATGGTTCCTTCTTATACAGTATTGGTGATAAGTCTTACACTGGTGTGTTTTCAACTTTACACACCACAGATCCATCTGGTGAGTAGTTAGTTGTGATGTTTATAGCGAAGAGTGACCTACTGTTGCCACTCGACAAATGTTTTGTTTAATTTTTTAACAACTAGTATTTGACATATTTTTGACAACTTTCTGATGGCTTCCATTTAAACTAGCAAATTAAATTGCACGAATTGTGGGAGGCGGAGATGTCAATTGTCAGAACGCGAACATGGAGCTTGACAACTCCGCCTCTCGGAGTTCTTGCATTTTGATTGGCCAGTTGAAACGAAAGTCATTAGAAAGTTGTCAAAAATTAATCAAAAACTTTCTCAAGTGGCAATGGTTCTAGGCCTCATTACTCGAGCTCCTCAATATATGATCCCAAAGTAACTCATTTCAGTCCATAAAATAAACAAAAGGACTTCACCAAGGGAAGTAATATATCAATCATGAGAAATGGTGTTTCATCCGATTTGTAAAACACCGAGAAGATATTTGAAAATATGACGAGCTAGTATATTTGACGAAATTCTAGTCACGGTTATGATTTCTTGTGTTGTAGACACAATCGTGTTCTATTGCTTATCCGCGAGTGGGATTAGTACGTTCTCTCATCCTTCAATCGTTGTACTTTGATGGATCGACTACCAGGGCTATGTCAGTTGATATTAAAATGATGGTATCAGTGAGTTGTTGTCGAAGGCCTATTCTGTATGATCTATTCTCCTCTTGGAGCGATGGGCCAATGTAAGTAAAAAGTACAAGGAGCGTTACGAGCCACCTTAAACAAGAATACGCATAAACCTTAACATAGTCCAGAACATAAATATAGTAATTTGAGATAAAGCACTTTTTCAGTCATCTTCTCCGTATCACCAACCAACTTGCAGAGCAGTGCTGGACATGAGTGTGTGTGTGTGTTACTCAACCGGGGGCACCCAACGGATCGTTTGGGTGTAAGGCCGGAAGGCCTATAATCGCCTCAGATATTCGGTTAGGGAAATGTTATCTCAAACTTTCTTAATATGGGAAAATTAATGCCTTTTGTTTTCGGAGAGATAGAAATGTCGTTTTGGGTACAAAAACAGGTCAGCTAGGATTTTCGGAAAGGCAAAAGCAGCTCATAAATTCGGGCAATAAGATTTCAATCCCTAAAATTTTCTGAAGTTTGAAAGTTCAGCTAACGTATCCGAACAGATACATTTTTCTTACGTTTAAAAATAAGCCATTAAACTGCACAAAAAGCACCTACAGGAAAATTTTGTTGTTGGGTGCCCATGACTCAAGGACAAGAGGGACGGTTAACTCACGTTCCATCGGCAAGAAGTTTTTTAGAACTCGTATTTTTTTTATATCCACAGATTAAACATTCCCTTGATCTTGGCATATCTGCTGGCAAAGCATCTAGACTTTATATTTTTCTTGGCTTGTCGTCAATGGTGGCTCGTGTGGTATCCGGGAGGCTATGTGATGCTACCTGGGTAAATCCAATATTTATTTTTCAGCTGGGAGTCTTTGTAGTCGGACTTGCGACTGTTCTTCTTCCGCTTCTAAAAAGCTACGAGGGGATTATTGTGTTCGTCGTGGTTTATGGCTTTGGCGATGGTATTGTTATCACGACGATGAATTCCCTTCTGATGTTCACAGTTGACGAGAAGCGCAGAGGTGCGGCGTTGGGACTGGGAAATAGTTTGTTGGCATTGGGGATTGCGGCAGGACCTCCTCTGGCAGGTAAACACGCTTAACCCTTATATAAAAGAAAGTATACAGACCCACAATAACATGATGTTACACATCTATCATTTGCCACATGGCATAATAATAATAATAGAGCATAATAAACAGTACAACATAAAAATAATGCTCGATAGCTTTCATTTGATAGGATACTGTCATATTATGCTGTACATGGTGGTTCCAGGCCCGCGTAGACAGGATTTTGAATGGGGGGTGCGTCAGAGTGCTAAAGGTACGATGGTACGAGCGCCGAAGGCGCGAGCTACTAAGGGGTCCGGGACATACATGCCCCCCATGGAAATTGTGTATTAGGTTGTCTGAGACTGCATTTCGTGCATTTTGAAGGCAATTTGGGTTCTAACTTTTACGTATGGCATTCACATGAAACCTACTGAGCATTACTTTCATGTTGTAAGCCTTCCTTTTTTCGTGATCTTTTGATCGATTGATCTTTTTCGTGAACCTTTTGATCGATCGATTGGTCGGATTTTCATCAGACCTGATTGATTGATTGAATGATTGATTGATTGATTGATTGATTGATTGATTGATTGATTCATTGATTCATTCATTGATTCATTGATTCATTCATTCATTCATTCATTCCTTGATTTAGTCAGTGATTCATTCACTGATTCTTTGATTCATTCTTTGATTCATTTTTGCCTGAGTTCATTAACGTATCTAAAGGCAGGAGATTCTGTGCTAATATAATAAAAATAACGATAAATTTTGATTTTCTTAATTTCAGGATTCATAGCGGATAGGTTTGATAGTTACGAGTGGTCGTTTTATATGGCGGGAATTTTGATGCTATCCGCTGGAATGATACCTTTTCCTCTGTTGCTCCTCAGAAAGAAGAGGAGTTATGATTTGAACGAAGAAGCATTAGATGTAATCGGATATGTATAGTTGTGCAAAGCAGAAATCACCATAGAATCTACCTTATTCTTACTAATTTTCGCGCGTACTTAATTTCGCGAAAATGACAGAGCCATATTTCGCGAGTATTAATTTTCGCGATTTCACGGGAAAAATGGACTCGAAGTGTATTAAATTTCGCGAAAATGTCACCAAATTTTAATCACCAATTAAAAAAATCCGTTATTCATAATCGCCAGTAAAGCGTTCAATTGATGAGTTGAAGTAAAAACAGTGCTGTGAATGGCAATTTTGGCGACTGCATCAGGGACAGTTTGCAGGAATTGCAAGGAAACGACGAATCAGAGGAGGAATGTGGAGATGCATAAATCACGGACAGAATTGTGACAATGTTTAACCTTTATATTTTACCAAATTACAGTGTCAATTTTCTTTGTGTATAATGGGGTATTAAATTTCACGCGTTTAATTTTCGCGGCACCTTTTTTTCGCGAGTATTTAATTTTGCGATTTTATTTCAATCGCGAAAATCGCGAAAATTAGTACTCGCGAACATTAGTAGGAATAAGGTATGTCTTGAGAGACAGTTAGACAAAATCTAAAGCTTTCCACCAAATCTCTGCAATTTACGTTGCATTCACGAGTTAAAAATTAACCTGAAGCAGCTGACGTGTACAGGCCTTCACAGATCAAAATCTCACATTCGCCACTTATTAGAATTGCAATTTCTTTATATTCCTGCTGTCATTGGAATCATTTCATGCAAGATCTATAGGATACAGTACGTACATGTTTCTCAAGTGGAGCACTTTTAAGAATGGCGCTGTCATTATGTTTATCTGATCGAGATGAAAAATGGTCGAATGACTGTCAAGAACCTCGTATTTCTAAGTACACTAACTGAGGCCAAGTAATAAACCTCTGTAGGTTCGTTTGTTAATTGTCCAGTTCAGATCATGTGACGTTCTTTGGAGAATTGTTCTTTGTTCAATCAGTAAAAGTTGTAACTGTCTTCTTTAATTCTCAACAATAATGTCATGGACCAGCTAGAACCATAACAATTAAGAAGCCTTTTTATTTTCGTTATTTGTCCAGTAATAAAGCATCGTGAAAAGTACGCATAGATCAGACAATTGTGCCTGATTTTCGCATTACAGTCTGGACTCCAAACTATTGTTTGTGTAGAGGGGGGGGGGGGGGGGACCAGGGGAGTCTGAAATTCCCGCTCCCACTTCCCTTATATTTTACTACCAGTTCCCGCAAGTCATTGGCTTCCGCCTCGCTTTTCCTATTGCGAAATATCACGAACTTTCTCCCGGTACCCGCCACCTTGGGTTCCCGCGCAGACTTCTCGCCCCCTGTACTCCCAGTTTCAGGTCCCCCTTCCCCCCTCCCTAACAAACTATGTCGCACATTCTTTCACGACTGCCGCACGTCAGCTTGTGGACCCGCGCCTGTTGCTTCCACATCCCGTGCTTCTTCTTCATCAGTCGGATGAACCCTGGCCATCCCACGATTGATAAACATCAAAACAAACGGAGTGAAAAATGCCATCATCAGAACTCCGCCAGTCATGTAGAATGAATGAATGTAATTCCCCGTTTGATCTGCCATTAGACCTGTGGAAAATAACAACAAAAACCGCATTAAAAAAAACCCAGGCCGTTTGAATCAATTCAAAATCTGAATAGAGGATCAGTACTCTGGAACGTTATTACGGCCACAGACCAAAATATATCAAGCATTCGCTATAAAGACATTGAACATAAACTAAATTCCTTGAAGATTTTTAATGATTTTAATTTTAATGTAACTTCAGCTTCTACCACCAGTCTACGCCTTAATGAATTCATATATATTTGATCCATTTTTATCATGTTTTTAGTGATGTATAGTATTCTTAGCATAATTTTTATCTTAAATAGTTTGTAGTTGTAGACATTTTTTAGACTAATTAATTCTTAAAATAATTATCTTTAAATACACGACCCCACAAGCTGTAAGCTTTTAAATTTCATCGTGTTTAAATAAAGGTTATGTATGTATGTATGTAATTGAGATGAATTACAAATACGCGCGCTTGCATGAAAGGTTTTTCGGCGGGAAAAACGTACCGCGTCTTGTAGCCGTGATCAACGCCGGGAAACCAAAGTTGAATACGACCCGTGGGATACGCAATGTCATATGCAATGACTTTCTAGCCTTGTGATTGGCTGTATTCATCAAGGCATCAGATAAAATACTATATGCGCCTTTGTCGCAGCCAGGTTGTCCTTAGACTGCAAAACAGTCTCTCTTTTCTCGAGATATTGTGCGCGACGCGCGAATTGAGAGGCGCGAAGCGCCCAGAAGATCCTTCGACCGCGTTCAGCCCGACACTCTCGCGCGAAAATACGGACTGTTTTGCAGTCTAGGTTGTCCTCGCTATCTTTGGCTTATATTTTACTTCTATATACTCAGTGGGGGATCCAGGGGGACGGTCGGGGAGGGGGAGGGGGGTCCATACCTCCTATCAGACCTGAGGAGTTTATTGCTTTCTCCATTATCCATGGTAAAACCATCTCCAGCATCAACCAAATGCACTTTTCAGAGCCTGAAATCTCAAAACATTTTCTGGGGAGGCCTCCAAACACTCCCTCCGCGCCTTTTAGTAATAACTCAGAATTGCCGTCTACTTCCAAAAATTATCCCTCTACTTCACATTTTCGGGAAAATCCTGGAACCCCCCTATCAAAAATTCCTGAATCCGCCCCTGATACTTATATATTTCTCTGATATAGAGCGGTTCTCAATTGAGTGTAGTAAAACCAAAGTAGTAAGACCAAAGTTATCACTCTGGCCAATCACAACAGACGAAGACAACACAAGAAACCAATCAGGATTCGAAGAAAATACACGTAACCGACACCAAGCGCGGGAAAACGCGTGCGACCAAGTCACGATTGGTTTAAGTTTGGCATCTGATTGGTTAAGAAAGTGGCGCGAGTTTTTCGAACCAATCAGAGAGCATAAAAAGTAAAAGCAAAAGTAAACGCATGTTTATTTTCGACACTCATCAATTGAAAACCGCTCTTATATCTCAAAATGTCGTCATGAATTACGTACCAGCAATTGGTCCACCAGCAGCCGCCGATACAGCATAAAGTGCGTTTTCGATAGAGAAGGACGCGGTTACTCTCTTTTTATCCACACAAGACAGTAAAATAAAAATCGGTACTGTCATGAATATTCCATCACTTAAACCATAAGCCACGCTGAATACAACCAAGGCCCAATAGTTTGTTGCAAACGGCAACAGGAAAGCTGAAACACCAGCAAGAAGCAAGGATGACTGATAAATGAAAACTGGATTCACTCTCGGATCGTTACACACTCTTCCTGATATCGGCCTTGCAAGAGACGAGGCAAGGCCTATGAAGATAAACAGTCGAGAAGCTTCCTGTGCTGTAATTCCAAGATCTTCACAGTACTTCACCTGTTGGTAAAATATATATCCTTCAATTTTAGCAGAGGTCTATAAGTACTTACAGACATTTCATTTCAGTTATTTACGAAGTGTTTCTTACAAAATCTTTGCAATTTTTGCATCCTTATATTGTTTTCGATTTTTTCAAATCAAATTTGGTAATTTTCGGACATTTCTGAACAATTTAAAAATCCAAGATGGCGGACATTTTTAAAGTATGACGTTATTTTTCGCGTGATATGATACCATAATTGATTCGTAATTAACACTAAAATAAACGTGTTTGAATGCTTTATACACCACATAAGTTTCATTTTTATAGCACAAATACTTTTCGAGATACAGATCGTTTTACCCAAATTTGTTGATTTTTTAGCTTAATTTTCAGTTTTCATAAAATGTTTGCTTTTTACGATGAAATCCTTCCAAAATCTTAGCCGTTTTAGCATCTTTATATTTTTCTTGATTTTTTCAAATCAAATTTGGAGATTTTCTGACATTTCTGAACAATTTGAAATCCAAGATTTAGGATCCAAGATGGCGGATTTGTTTAATGTATGACGTCATTATGGCGTGCATGACGTCATAATTGACACGTGACTGCCACTAAAATAAAGATTTTTGGACGCTTTACACACCATGTAAGTTTCATTTTCATAGCGTCAATACTTTTCGAGATACATAGGGGGGCACTATCTCACCCCCCCCCCCCCCCCCAGGCTCACGAACGAAAAAAAAGCCCAGGCAGAATAGGGTTAATGAGTGAGTTAGTAGTATAAAAAGAAAAATACGCTCATCAATATTCACTTGTTAAAACACGCGCACACCGTCCGAGCCGAGTTTGATATCTTGGGTATCCCATTCTTGCGCTCTTGGTCCTGGGTTTGTCCCAGGCTGGAGTTGCTTCCCATACCTCATTAATAGGGAAGAATATTACACTGTTATGATTAAATCCTGAAAATGAGGGCGTTCTGTCCAACCCTTTGGAAAAGAAACAACGGCATTTTAAGGCGAACGAATTGATCTTCATTTTATCGTTTTCTTAATTATGCTATGCCTAATTTGCACCGAATTGCGACAACTTTGTTAATATGAAATTTAAGTTGTTACAGTGCGATTAATGTAACCATGGCAACTGCTGTATCCACGCATGTACTAACCAGATAGATGAAAGGAATGAAAATTCCAAAACTTCCAAACATCAAAGATATAGTGATAACAGTGAAAACGGAAAGGTCCACACGCTGCAGTAAAAAGACATTCCACTCTTCACCTCTACTTCGTTATCTGTGTTGTTTGTCTCTGGATTGAAATCTTCAATGATCGTTGTTTCTTCTACGTTCGGGTTAAAAGTCAAGCTAAACAGACAAACAAGAGTGAAAGATGCTGCCATCATTCTTAACGCGTTTCTCCATTCAAACGAGTCCAAGAGAACTTGCAGCAATGGTGCAGTATAAAGGATACCAATGCTCGCCCCTAATGCGGTAATGCCAGTAGCTACTGAGAGTTTCTGTTTGAAATACTTCCCAATTACCAGGAAGATGGAGTTATAAATAAAACATGCCCCCAAGCCGAACACCATGCTGTAGGTAAAATACATCACAGCGAGGCTCTGGGCGAAGGACGTCGACACCAAGCCCACAATGCATAGCATGCCTCCCAAGAAACATGTGATGCGACAACCAAAGCGATCACATAGATAACCAGCCAGCGGACTTGGTAACCATGTCATGCCCAAGCTAACTGAGCCAACGTAGGCTGTCAAGAACAAATCAGAGAAAATAATTAATTACCTTAGAGTCTTAGCTATATTAATTTCCTTTACCTTAATTTTCACTGCTTAATAAAATCGAATGTAAAATACCATTTTTATTGTGATTCCGATGACAGTAAGTAAATATAAGTACAATGCAACCGGCACATGAAATGAACTGTTTTTCAGAGCATGTACGGTTTCAAGTAACTGCGTTTTAGCTGTGAGTATACATAAAGATGGATCATCCCTATTATTGAATTAAATTTAATTTTGAGACGAAAACGATAAAACATATTTAAATGACATTTGCATAAAACAGAGTACGTAATGATTCGATTTAGTGCCCGGGGCGCTAATTTACTTTTGTAGTTCAAAGGAGGGCGCTTATTGGAGAGGGGGCGCTTGTTAGGGACGGGGCGCTTATTTGTTTTTGACATAATCATTGAAGTGTGAAAAAGCACTTTAATGAACAATAACAGAAACTGTAACACTAATAACTGTAACAATATGGGTTTGCATAGTCAGAATAGCAGGTAGTTCTCCATCATGTCTCTCTGCGCCGTTCTCTCTTTTGTCTACTTGATCACCTTCTGGTGCCCATTTACGACGACACTCAAGGGGGAGCGCTAATAAGAAAGGGGCGTTTATTGGAAGGAGGGCGCTAAATCGAATCATTACGGTAATGTACTGTCCTTGGCATAAGGATAATCAAATTAAAATATGCCGACATGTACGTACATGTTGGCTCGCAACTTTCGGCGGATCATCGTTAGTTCGACGTTATACAGTGTTTTTAAATTGGTTATACCTTATTTTACGCTACAATATAGGTATTCGGAATTAAGTCTAATTCTTTGTTAAAGTATATATTTTTAAAGTATATATTTTTAAAGTATATGTATATTTTTTGGTTAAAGTATATACTATGCTAAATTTTGGGTGTACGTTGGAAATTATTTCAGTATATTGGGTAGCTTTTTCAACCCCTTCCCTGCTATGGACGTATATATACGTCCTGAGCTTCATGACATGAACGACCCCAAGAATAAAACATTTCTCCCACTGTTTTACTGTTCAGTCGTTCAGATAACTGAGTCGCACTTTATGATGGTAGTCAAGAAGTACTTATTGGTCCATGGAACAACTGCTGACTAATTTACAGAAGGTGTATCTCCCAAAATCCTTTGTGTGAATTTCAAGCTCAAAACAAAATGGCGTCGATGTTGTAACGATATTGCATAATAGCGGCTTGGTTACCAAGCACTCGCGTCAGAAAAATCCACGAGTTGAGTTTATGTGCAGCATAGTTTCTAGAACTACGAAAATACAGAAAGCTTTGTACACCTCGTGTATGAGTCGATGTAGAAGAACTTTACATGGTGTCAGAATAGTGGTTTCCTTGGATTTTAATACTCACAAAGATTCGCGTGAACTCGTGAACGCCACGAATTGAACCCAACAAGCTTACATGGAAATACAACATGGCCGCCGCTTCATTTGGCTTGCCTCCGCCAGAGCCTCTACAACTCCTGCAGGGAACACATCGCAGAAGTGGAGGAAATTCAAACAAAAGTGGAGCAATTACTGATGAAACAGCAACTGGCGTAGCAAAGAAAGATGAACCAACACGCGTAGCGACTCTACTTACGGTAATCGGAGAAGATGCTGTCGATGTATACAACACGCTCACGGGGGACGAAGAGGGCGACGAACTCAAAATTGAAAAAGTTTTGGAGAAGTTCGAGTCGTATTGGAAGAACACAATGTACGAACGCTATGTTATTTTTTTCAAGAGATCAAGAGCGGTGGAGAGTCCAACGACCACTACGTGACTGTTTAAAAAAACTTAGCGGACACTTGTGAATTTGGAGCACTCAAAGAGTCGCTTATCCGCGATCGGATGGTTTTTGGAATACAAGACTCCTCAGTACGAGAAAGACTTCTAAGAGATGCAAAGCTAACCTTGGAAACTGTGACCGAGAAAGTGAGGTCGGCCGAACTCACTCCGTCCAACTGAAGCAAATAAAAGCGGACAAGACAACCGATGAATCAATTAGTGCGATAACACTGAGAAACCGTCTGAGAAAACGCCTCATAAATTCCCTATGATAGATTGCAAATTATGTGGCAGAAGACATCCAAGGAACAAGAACCAGCGCCAAGCATATGGTACAAATTGCCTGAAGTGTGGTTTTGCAAATCATTTTGCATCCAAGTGCAGAACAAAGGAAACAAGACAAAGTAAAGCAGGCAAACGACTCCACCTCGTAGAAATAGAAGATGACACTGAAGATGAATTCTCTATTGACATGGTCACTCATAAAGTTGGATCACTGAACACCAAGGGTAATGGCGAAGTTGCAAGTCAATTGTTTGTGACGATGATGGTAAACGACAACGCTAATGTCAAGTTTAAGCTCGACTGTGGAGTAACTTGTAACCTTCTACCACTGAAGGACTATGCACGAGTTAGGGGAGACCCTGATGACCTCTATATAGAGAGCAGCAAACCCAAGTTAACCATGTACAATGGAGTAGTTATGTATCCTGTGGGGAAGTGCAAACTCAAGTGCAGAAGAGATGGTTCTTCCCACATCCTCGAGTTCTAAGTCGTTGACGGAGAAGTGAGACCACTCAGTTTTGAGTGCAGAATCATGCCGAAAGTTGAATTTCTTAAAAGTGCTGGTGAAAGATTCCCTCCATCATGTAGATACAGTGACTCAAGACAGCCCACAGACACCATCTATGTCTAAGACAGTCATCGATGACAACATCTTGACAGAGTATGCAGATGTTTTTGAGGGCCTTGGATGCCTCACAGACCCTTACCACATAGAGATCGACCCAGCAGCGAAACCAGTCATACACCCACCCCACAAGGTACCTGTTACCCTTAGAGAGCCACTACGAAAGGAATTAGCAAGAGTGGTAGAGGAGAAAATCCTGGTCCCAGTGAGTGAAGCAACAGACTGGGTATCAAGTATGGTGACAGTGGTCAAGCCCAACAAGCTCAGAATATGTATTGATCCTAAAGATCTTAACAGAGCCATCAAGCGGCCTCATCCTCTCCCAACCATTGAAGAAGTTGCCACCAGCCTCAGCAAAAAGCGGGTTTGCCAGGTGCAGTTAGATGACGCCTCTAGCAGACTCGCCACCTTTAATACGCCCTTTGGTCGGTATCGCTGGTTGCGCATGCCTTTTGGCATCTCGTCAGCACCCGAGGAGTTCTAGAAGAGGATGAATGATACTTTGGAGACATCAAAGGCACTGCAGCGATCGCTGATGACCTTTTGGTGTACGGAGAAGGTGACGACATGGAGACCGCCACTTCAGATCATGACAAGAATCTAAGGATCGTCCTTGAAAGAGTTAGGGAGAGAAATCTCACCGTTAACAAAGAGAAAGTTTACTTACAGCCGATGGACTGAAACCAGACCCGAAGAAAGTAGAGGCAATCCTGATGATGCCAAAGCCCACTGATGTACAGGCAGTAAAGAGGTTCCAGGGAATGGCAAATTACCTTTCAAAGTTTTTGCAACATTTGTCCACTGTCACGGAACCACTAAGACGTCTAGAAGACAAGGATGTTGAATGGCACTGGAATGAATAGAGCCTTATCAGAGGTGAAGCGACTCATCACTAATAACCCCGTACTGCGTTACTATGATGTATCAAAAGAGGTCACCCTGCAGTGCGATGCATCACAATCAGGTCTTGGAGCTGCTAGCTCTGTTGCAGGAGGGCCAGCAGTAGCTTTCGCATCAAGGGCACTCACGGCCACTGAGAAAAACTATGCTCAAATTGAGAAGGAACTTCTGGCAATTGTACACGCTTGTGAGTGGTTTGATCAGTATCTGTTTGGTCGAGAGGTCACTGTAGAGTCTCACCACAAGCCCCCGGAGGCTATACTAAAGAAACCACTACTTGCAGCACCGAAGAGACTCCAACGAATGATGATGCGCTTACAGAACTATCAGCTAAAAGTTGTTTACAAGAAAGGCCAAGAGCTGTACATTGCGGACACCTTGAGCAGGGCGTACTTACCCTTACCAAACCATGTATCACAGAATGAATTAGAATTCATCCGATCATCACATGACTCAACATCTTGCTGTGACCAGAGAGCGTCTTGCATATTTTCAACAGAAAACTAAGGATGATGCAGCCCTGTAGCAACTGAAGCAGACTATTCAGCTGGGTTGGCCAGATATAAGAGATGCAGTCCCATCAGAAATCCTTGCATTCTATTCCTACTGTGACGAACTGACAGTACAAGATGAAATACTCTTCAGAGGGAACAGAGTCATAGTACCAGCAGCTATGAGATCTGAGATGGTTAAGAAGATCCATGCGAGCCATATCGGCATCGAGGGCTGCCTTCGTCAAGCAAGGGAAATCTTGTATTGGCGCGGAATGACTGCAGCTATCAAAGACTGTGTCTCTGCTTGTGGAACATGCAATTCATTTCGCATTGAACAACCCAAAGAGCCACTCGTGCCACAGAAAGTACCTGTCAGGCCCTGGTCAAAGATTGCAGTGGATCTATTTACATTGGATAAGACAGAGTACATCATCATAGTGGATGACTACTCCAATTTCTTCGAGTTACGTGTTCTATCCGATACTTGAGCTTCATCCATAATTACAAGCCTGAAATCGCAGTTTGCCAGACACGGCATCCCCAACATACAATGTAGTCAGAAGTGATAATGGTCCTCAATTCTCCGCATCAGATTTCAAAACGTTTTGAATGAAGAATGGAACTTTGAGCATATTACGTCCTCTCTATACTATGCTCGATCGAATGGGAAATTGAGAAAGCAGTCAACACAGCCAACGAATCCTCAAGAAAGCAAAGTTGGACCAAAAGGATCCCTACCTCGCTCTACTTGATTGGAGGAATACTCCAACTGAAGGCCTCGACTCCTCGCCAGTACAGAGGTTGATGGGAAGGAGAACCAGAACTCTTCTCCCAACCGCAGCAAGATTATTGAAACCCAAACTTCCAAAGCCCGCCAAGGAACTCTTAACAGGGAAAAGAGAAAAACAAGCACACTACTACAACAGAGGGGCCAAGGACTAAAACAGCTTAATCAAGGAGACATAGTAAGGATGAAGCCAAATCCAAAAGATCCAAAACGCTGTGGAAGAAAGCAACATCCCTCAAGGAAGTCGCGCCGAGATCTTAGGAAGTAGTGTTCGAAGGGAAGAGATACAGGAGAAACAGGAAAGATTTTTTTTATTTTTTTTTTAAACAATATTTCTTCTCAACATTTGCTCTAAGAGCAGATGCTCATCTAGAGAGCTTACGTTGTTTCACAATTACAATAACACACGATCAGATAAAGACAAATATAACAAAAGAAAAAATAATTAAAAGGACAGGTACAAGCAAAATCACACAAAAATGGAAAAAATTAAGAAAAGCGGTTTGATTGGGAGATAAAGGACTGGCAGATTTAAACAAATTTACATTGATTTGAAAGTCGATAGCAGGCACACCATTTAAAAGCCAATCAATTTGTTTCTTGTCAGATGCTAACAGCCACCCAACTTCCAACCAGTGTGCAGCGGAGGCAAACAAAATAACGCGCAGAGCAGCAAAAACTGGGCAGTACAAAAAGTAATGTTTAGCATCTTCGATAGGTGCATCGCAAAATGTGCATATTGTTGAAACAGAGCAATTTTTCTGAAAAAGGTCATGATTTATAGCACTAAAATTGAGCCTTAAGCGAGTGTGAAAGATTGACGCTAAATGATCCCCAACATGAAATAAATAATTACGAGAAGGAAAGCCCAAACATTTTAGAAGATTAGTCTTAAAAGTACCAAGAGAAGAGGACAGGCGCATCTCAGAGGGAATACTGTTCCACAATTGTGTTGTTGAGAAAAGAAAAGATTTCTTATGTCTTTCTGTCCGAACATAAGGTAAACAAGATCATTGGCCGAGCGAAGACTATAGCATGATTTCTCACTAACAAAAGCAGGACAAAGATTACTCGAGTAGGGAGGGGCTAACATAGAAAACCATTTTGTACAACAAGCATAATTTGTGCATTTTTCTTCTGATGCTAAGTTCTACCCAAGAAATATCGCGTAAAAGGCTATCCCTGTTTGTCCCTTTCATAGCATCAGTAACAACCCTAGCACTTTCAATTTGTAAACTTTCCAACAAATTACTATCAGATAAAGATAGGAAAGGAAAGATTTGATAGTGACCCAAGAGAGTCCTGGCGTGCGTTTCTCAAACGTCCCGAAAACTTCTCGGGCCCGCCTGGAGTGGAAAGCTATGTCGAGGAACCGAATGAGCCACCCCTGTCAGATGACGAGTCCCAGAGAGTCGTTGGCCCAGTCCAGCCGGGCACGCCTTTAATTGGGGGCGTGGCTCCAGGACGACCAGAGACCCCTCAAGCACCACCAGGGATCCCACAACCACAGCAGACTGAAAGAAGATCCACCAGAGGGCGCGTAATTAGGACCCCAATCTTTCAAGGCTTAACTCTTGTTAATATTTCCATACTTTTGATTGGTCCAGTAGGTATTTTCTGTTTTGTTTTGACTTGTTGAGAGCCACCCACTGTTCCCCTTGGAAAGAAACTAAAACATGTCTAACACTACGCTCGCCAGCGTTCACTCTAGGAAAGAAACTCAAACATGTCTGACACTACGCTCGCCAGTGTTCACTCTAGGAAAGAAACTCAAACATGTCTAACACTACGCTCGCCAGTGTTCATTCCAGGAAAGAAACTAAAACATGTCTAACACTACGCTCGCCAGTGTTCAATCTAGGAAAGAAACTAAAACATGTCTAACACTACGCTCGCCAGTGTTCATTCTAGGAAAGAAACTAAAACATGTCTAACACTACGCTCGCCAGTGTTCACTCTAGGAAGAAACTAAAACATGTCTAACACTACGCTCGCCAGTGTTCACTCTAGGAAAGAAACTAAAACATGTCTAACACTACGCTCGCCAGTGTTCACTCTAGGAAAGAAACTCAAACATGTAACACGTTCCAAACTCAAGTCCGATATTCTAAAGTTTGAAATCCGGCCCAAAAAGGCCATGCGGGGGTATTTTTATCCGAAATTTTAGTAAAATTCAGCTATTTTATGGTATTGTATCCTTATTTCTTCCGGGCAACTCTTTTTTGGAAGAAAATCAAGTTTTTCATGTCGAAACAGTCCATTTTTTGTCTATGATTTTTCCGCCTATTTATGTCCTTTACTTGCCATTTTGTGACATTTTCTAAAAAGCGGCTAGATTTTGAACTTTAATTCACAATCCGGCCGACTCAAGTCAGCTGAAAATCAGGCCGACTCAAGTCAGCTGAAATCAGGCTTTCTTTACATTTTTAGGACAGACGACATTTTTGCCGTCTTGAAACACCACAATATCATTGAAATACAGAAATAGAACACTAACAGCATTAAAAAAAGAAAACACTGCCGGGTCAATAAGATGGCTTCAAAAATTTTCGAAACCATGTGATAAATATGGTTTCGGAAATTTCTGAAACTGTTTCACTGTGACAAAATGGTTTCGGAAATTTCTGAAACCATTTCACTGTGACAAAAATGGTTTCGGAAATTTCTGAAACCATTTCACTGTGACAAAAATGGTTTCGGAAATTTCTGAAACTGTTTCACTGTGACAAAATGGTTTCGGAAATTTCTGAAACCATTTCACTGTGACAAATTTCTGAAACCATTTCGCTGTGACAAAAATGGTTTCGGAAATTTCTGAAACCATTTCACTGTGACAAAATGGTTTCGGAAATTTCTGAAACCATTTCACTGTGACAAAAATGGTTTCGGAAATTTCTGAAACCATTTCACTGTGACAAAAACTTGGTTTCGGAAATTTCTGAAACCATTGCATAACATGTATTGCTGTAATATAAATGATAACAGTTTCTGAATAGCCTGTGTACATCCGCCGCCTCCCCTCAAAATAAATCGGGGACACAGGCTATTTCTGAAAAGATAAATAAATAAACAAACAAATAAATAAATAAATAAATACGTAAATAAATACTTTTTTAGAGAATGTTGCTGGATGGCTGTGAAGCCCCCATCGTACTTCATCGTACTTGTGGGGCTATAGCTATAGCTAAGAGGCTAAACAACTGAAATTGATATAGCCCAGATCAGGCACGCAAACATTCGCTTTCAAATGCACATTTACAGTTCACTGTAGCATTTATTTTTTATATTTTTTGTCAGCTTTTGACTGTTTGTAAATCGCGGTTTAGCATCGAGTTTTAGCAAACACGCGGCGCGGTGACTAGTCACGTACTATCATTTGCGATTTCCCGGCCAGCGATCGGTGAGCGATTTCGCATATCACAGAAATAACTGAAACAATATCGGAGAGAAAATATCGCTAAAAAAGGTTAAAGGATGGTTCTATTCCCGGATAAAACGGGGAATATAAAGAATATCTTCTGGATACGAGCAAGAGACAAGACATGAAGCTGAACTGGCCAGATGATCTGAATCGCTTTTAATAATAATATTCCAAGTTGAACTTTACAGCAATATAAGAATACATTTATAACTATATGCCATTAAACTGACACGTTCCACCAGCGAAAGGAAACAGAAACTTAGCAAATTTGTGCGTTTGACTAACTGGCCGAAACTTGTCTATAAATCAGTACGAATGTGATAATATTCGCTCTATTATAAACTCATTCCCACTTACTTTACTAGAAGGATTCCAGGATGGGCCTTCCTAAACTCAAATCCGCGAAAAATAAACTCCAACAATCTCGGTACATGGGTCAGTAAATCAACCAAATCACAGACACTCAGTTTTCAGGGGTTTTGCTAAAAGCAGGCCCGCGGCCCGGCGGCCCACGCCCACGGCCCGCGGCCCAGGACCCACTTCGCGGCCCGCGGCCCGGCGGCCCACGGCCCAGTCCGCGGCCCGCGGCCCGACGGCCCGGCGGTCCGCGGCCCAGTCCACGGCCCGCGGCCCGGCGGCCCGGTCCATTTTTTTTTTGTTACACAGATTTGGGGTCAGCGGTGTATCGTGAATGCCTATGACCAGATGTGCATCGAGTACATGTGACTGGGAAAATGGACGACGGTGAGTTTGGATTCATTTGCAATTTTAAATCATATCAATCCTTTGCAATCCTTGTATCTGTTTGTTGCATTTTGCTCAGATAAGAACGTTTGATCCTTTATACGTCCGTTTATTTACAGAACCCGATAGCACAGCGGACGTCAGTCCTCTCAAACGATGTAAGTTTTAACAGCCTTGAAACCCTTGTATCAATGCACTACAGTTTCGTCAATAACTTTGTATGTCACTTGCTTTAACCTCTCACTATGTTGGCAATACCATATATACAACTTGGCAGAAATACTAAAGACAAAATAGTGTCCTGATACAAGGGTTTCAAGGCTGTTAAAAACTTACATCGTTTGAGAAGGACTGACGTCCGCTGTGCTATCGGGTTCTGTAAATAAACGGACGTATAAAGGATCAAACGTTCTTATCTGAGCAAAATGCAACAAACAGATACAAGGATTGTAAAGGATTGATATGATTTAAATTGCAAATGAATCCAAACTCACCGTCGTCCATTTTCCCAGTCACATGTACTCGATGCACATCTGGTCATGCGCATTCACGATACACCGCTGACCCCAAATCTGTGTAACAAAAAAAAATGGACCGGGCCGCCGGGCCGCGGGCCGTGGACTGGGCCGTGGGCCGCCGGGCCGCGGGCCGCGAAGTGGGTCCTGGGCCGCGGGCCGTGGGCCGTGGGCCGCCGGGCCGCGGGCCTGCTTTTAGCAAAACCCTCAGTTTCAGTACTACATGCTCTTCTGCATTTTGGCGGATTTCTGGGCGGCTCCGTTTAACCACAATAACGGTCAAATCTCATAACTGGAGTTCCTTAGTCGGTAATATGCAGCTCAGAGACTGACATGACACTGACCCATCAGCAAAGACGTGACAGTTACGGTTTGCCGAAAAGTTGCTGTAGATCGCTTCAATTCTTGACCTCCTGTTGTACTCATGTATCATGAATGATTTTTTTTTTTATATTCTTATATTACCTGTTTTCGTCAGTAAAACTTTTTTATTTTGATGTCTGGTGTGCGTCAAATTCAGTGCGGTTTGGGCGTTTGTGTGACGGCACAAACATATCGATGTCCATGCCGTCAGTTTATACTTCACACAGTGCGCGCGTGAGTGTCGACTGGCGTCGATAACGTTGTTGCTGTTCTTGACAAGAACTACGAGGATGCACCACTATTTCGATCAGTTACTGGAAAACCGAACAAATCTACGATCTTTTACACTGAAATCGTGATTCATATCCTGTTCATATATTCATTGTGAGAATAGTTGGACATACATGATGCACTCCAGCCGGGACCGTCCAGATCTGTAACGGCTATAGCTGGCTATAGCCAACGGCATACTGTAAAACATGGACTGGACTGGATTTGTAAAACATGGACTGGATTTGTAAAACATGGATTTGTAAAAGGTGGATTTGTAAAAGGTGGATTTGTAAAAGGTGATTTGTAAAACATGGATTTGTAAAAGGTGGATTTGTAAAAGGTGGATTTGTAAAACATGGATTTGTAAAAGGTGGATTTTGTAAAATGACACCACATCGCAAGATAGTCACGAAACCACGCTTTTCCTTTGCAAACTGAGTTCGTCGGATATATTTTCTTGTAGTATTTCATTGTATTTCATTGTGCTATTGTTGAAAAGCTGCGCGGACTTTAAACAAAGTGGAAATTGAAGAATATGCTGTATAAAATTGCGACAGCTCACATTCTTTCCTGCACGCTCCTCCATGCAATCAGACGCGTACAATGCACATTTGATAGCTGTCAAATTTGCAAATTCAAGTCAACACCTCAGGAAAACCTCAGGAAACGCAAACATAGGATCGAAATTCATCAATCACAGGTCAAGCCTCAAAACAGAAAACGGCTATGATTGGTTTGTTGTCCTGCATTGTGATTTGCACGATTTTGTTTCATTTTTGTTTTGTTTCATTCACTTGGCGCTTAGTCTCCTACGCAGCCGTTATTTGTGTCGTCACGCAACGCTTCTCCCCACTAACCACATTCCTTTCCTTTTGTTTTGACCGCAGTAACTTTGACACCTATCCGCAAAAACGTGACTGTTACCGTTTGCCGAAAACTTGCTAGATCGATCCAATTCTTGAACTAGGATGTCATTATAATGGAAGTTTTTTCGACATTATTCTTTCATATCATACATTTTTCTTCAGTAAAACCGTGTTTTATTTTGATGTCTGGTGTGCGTCAAATTCAAAAGGCGGCCATACTAGCGTGCGTTTGACGTTTAATTCATTATATATACTAACACAAAAATATTTTTTTATTCCAACTGTTGTTTCGTAAATACAGTCGAACCTCCCGCAAGCGGACACTCTCTGGACCAGAAAAAATGTCCGCTTACGAGAGCTGTCCGCCGGCGGGAGATGTCCGTCAGGGGAGGTTCGAGTGACGTGTACGTTCAAAATAAGAAATAAAAAACTCAACCTCGAAGCGCTTCACGTCCATTTATTGTTTTGCCGTACTCTCGGTTCGCAAATGTTTCCTTTGTAAGCAATTCTTTTTCACGCAAATCACAATGCAACAAACCAATCAAAGCCGTTTTCTGTTTTGAGCTTGACCTGTGATTGGAAACGCAAAACATAGGATCGAAATTCATCAGAGGTTTTCCTGAGGTGTTGACTTGAATTTGCAAATTTGACAGCTATCAAATGTGCATCACGTACGCGTCTGATTGCATGGAGGAGCGTGCAGGAAAGAATGTGAGCTGTCGCAATTTTATACAGCATATTCTTCAATTTCCACTTTGTTTAAAGTCCGCGCAGTTTTTCAACAATAGCACAATGAAATACAATGAAATACTACAAGAAAATATATCCGACGAACTCAGTTTGCAAAGGAAAGGCGTGGTTTCGTGACTATCTTGCGATGTGGTGTCATTTTACAAAATCCACCTTTTACAAATCCACCTTTTACAAATCCATGTTTTTACAAATCCACCTTTTACAAATCCATGTTTTACAAATCCACCTTTTACAAATCCACCTTTTACAAATCCATGTTTTACAAATCCACCTTTTACAAATCCTATGTTTTTACAAATCCACCTTTTACCAAATCCACCTTTTACAATCCATGTTTTACAAATCCACCTTTTACAAATCCACCTTTTACAAATCCACCTTTTACAAATCCATGTTTTACAATCCACCTTTTACAAATCACCTTTTACAAATCTACCTTTTACAAATCCATGTTTTACAAATCCAGTCCATGTTTTACAAATCCAGTCCAGTCCATGTTTTACAGTATGCCATAAGCCAACTGAGGACGACTGTGGGATTGCGATTTTATGATATATACTCCATTCAGGTTAGAATGTTTTTCGTTGTTGCAATGTGTTACTCCTAGTCGTTAAGTCTAGAAAGGTTGGTTAGAATAAGGCATGTCGACTAAACGGATGCATGACGTTGAAAAATCTGAAAATTTGAGCGCCAGTTCTCAATTTGAAGTGCAGTTAACTGACACATTTACTGGGCTGTAACCAAAAGAGGCCGGGTTAGTCCCTATCTATACACAGTATACATCGCTGTGAAAAACATTTGCTACTGAAGGCAACATAGTTTTTTTACGTGACCTAGCTCGTGGCGAAGGAAACGGAAGTGCTGTAATGCGTGCGGCCACAACGAACCGCCGTTAATCATGGCCGATCAGTAGAAAAAAATTGATTTGTTTGCTATGATTTGGGATCGTTTCTGGACACGCGTTTTCAGTATAAACGCGGAGACCTTTTTTCAGGTCAGGATTTTAAACACTAATAGATTATAATTACGCCATTCATTCCACATTACGGTGATTTCTGTACACAATTCTATTTTAAACTTGAAAGTTTATATACAACTGGAGTCACAGTCTCGATCGTGTAATATATAATTTTACGTTATGTCTACCACACTACTTTTCGGACTTTTTGCAGTCAATATCTATGGTGTACAGTATAAAGCAACAGTACAAAAGACGTTTAATTAACTTTATGTTTTTACTTCAATCTCTAGGCCATGCTTCCAAACTTATAAATCCGTGTCCTTTTCCTGTATTTCATGTATGCCTTTCTATATCCTGTATATCACTTATTAAAGTAAACCTGTAACTTATTGTGTGTACGTGTGTTATGTGAGCGAATCGAAATGTACCCGATGGAAACACTTGAATGAAAAATCTGAACGCACATTGGAAATCGTCTCGGAAATTTCTGAAACCACATTCACTTTTTGGGTAAATGGTCTCGGAAATTTCTGAAGCTACAATTCGGCAATGAAAATGGTTTCGGAAATTTCTGAAACCAAAATTCAGTGAAAATGGTTCGGAAATTTCTGAAACCACAATTCAGTGAAATGGTCTCGGAAATTTCTGAAGCTACAATTCGGCAATGAAATGGTTTCGGAAATTTCTGAAACAACAATTCAGTGAAAATGGTTTCGGAAATTTCTGAAACCAAAATTCAGTGAAAATGGTTTCGGAAATTTCTGAAACCAAAATTCAGTGAAAATGGTTTTGGAAATTTCTGAACCACAATTCACAGCAATTCAGTGAAAATGGTTTTGGAAATTTCTGAAACCAAAATTCAGTGAAAATGGTTTGAACATTTTATCGGCTGAAAATAGGGAAAATAAGCTTATTTAAGCGGGACTGATTTTTGTATGTCTAAAAATGAATCATTTTCTGAAATATCAGCCGGATTTTACAATTCTGTCATAAAAATCAAAACAATGTCAGATTTCAGCTGAATTTCTTCAACTTTGGAATATCGGACTTGAGTTTGGAACGTGTTATGTCTATAACACTACGCTCGCCAGTGTTCACTCTAGGAAAGAAACTAAACATGTCTAACACTTCGCTCGCCAGTGTTCACTCTAGGAAAGAAACTAAAACATGTCTAACACTGCGCTCGCCAGTGTTCACTCTAGGAAGAAACTCAAATGATGTCTAACACTACGCTCGCCAGTGTTCACTCCAGGAAAGAAACTAAAACATGTCTAACACTTCGCTCGCCAGTGTTCACTCTAGGAAAGAAACTAAAACATGTCTAACACTGCGCTCGCCAGTGTTCACTCTAGGAAAGAAACTCAAATGATGTCTAACACTTCGCTCGCCAGAGTTCACTCTAGGAAGAAACTAAAACATGTCTAACACTGCGCTCGCCAGTGTTCACTCTAGGAAAGAAACTCAAATGATGTCTAACACTTCGCTCGCCAGTGTTCACTCTAGGAAAGAAACTAAAACATGTCTAACACTTCGCTCGCCAGTGTTCACTCTAGGAAAGAAACTAAAACATGTCTAACACTGCGCTCGCCAGTGTTCACTCTAGGAAAGAAACTCAAATGATGTCTAACACTACGCTCGCCAGTGTTCACTCCAGGAAAGAAACTAAAACATGTCTAACACTTCGCTCGCCAGTGTTCACTCTAGGAAAGAAACTAAAACATGTCTAACACTGCGCTCGCCAGTGTTCACTCTAGGAAAGAAACTCAAATGATGTCTAACACTTCGCTCGCCAGAGTTCACTCTAGGAAAGAAACTAAAACATGTCTAACACTGCGCTCGCCAGTGTTCACTCTAGGAAAGAAACTCAAATGATGTCTAACACTTCGCTCGCCAGTGTTCACTCTAGGAAAGAAACTAAAACATGTCTAACACTTCGCTCGCCAGTGTTCACTCTAGGAAAGAAACTAAAACATGTCTAACACTGCGTTCGCCAGTGTTCACTCTAGGAAAGAAACTCAAATGATGTCTAACACTTCGCTCGCCAGTGTTCACTCTAGGAAAGAAACTAAAACATGTCTAACACTTCGCTCGCCAGTGTTCACTCTAGGAAAGAAACTAAAACATGTCTAACACTGCGCTTGCCAGTGTTCACTCTAGGAAAGAAACTCAAATGATGTCTAACACTTCGCTCGCCAGAGTTCACTCTAGGAAAGAAACTAAAACATGTCTAACACTGCGCTCGCCAGTGTTCACTCTAGGAAAGAAACTCAAATGATGTCTAACACTTCGCTCGCCAGTGTTCACTCTAGGAAAGAAACTAAGACATGTCCACAATTTCAGAACGGATTTTCCGGAAAATTACTGTTTCATTTGCTTTCCAACCGAAATTATCGGGATTTTTGGTTAAATGGTAAGCTCCCTTAGTCTCAAGAGTCTTTACGTACACTTACTGTTATCACCTTACATTTAAATATACCTGACCTAAATAGCCATCAAGTTTATGGCTGACATACCTGTACTTTGTCTTGTCGCGTTAAAGTATTCCATCAACTCAGGAAAAAGAACGCCAAAGCTGAGAGCAAAGCCAATACTAACAGCATTACAAACCGCCGCTGAAATACACACCACCCAGGACCACGGGCTGTCTTGGAGACGTTTTCCACAGAGAAACCTCGTAATTTTTTCAAATCGGTGACAGATATCTCTTCCGCCATCCATTTGGAATATCTACAGTTGTGTCTATAGTTAGTTGTTCGTTAATTTAATACAGTCAAAACAGCTCAAGCGTTCCTGTCAAGAGTGCATTAATGAATTCATTATTGCACATTTGATTTCATCATTCGTTTCAATAATCCAATAATCAAATGAAGAATCGAAAATTCAAAACAAGACACTATCCAATACTCGAATGTTGATTTGATTAATGGCAAAATATCTCTTTCCATGCCCGTGAGAGAGGTGATAGTAAATCTGGAAAACAAAGAGGGATATGATTCGCATTGGCTTAAATTTGCATATTTGATAGTTAACTACTACCGCGCGAGCAGAGATCGAAAGCGACTCTGCTCGCAGTGTAGTTAGTTTTGTTATTCAAATTTGCCAACCATTAAACAAAAGAACTCTTTGTTTCAACAGCAAATAGCTGTTAAATGGCTTGTTCAAGGGTTCAGCGATTTTCAAAGAAATACTCGTTGCGGGTCAGAAAATTATTATCAAACGTAATAGCAAATGCTGATATTTGTAGTTAAAAATTACGAGTCCTGGCTCTGATATTAGTTTATCTCCTTTTCTCCCTGTGGTTATTTCATTGCTATAATTTGTCGAAAAGTTGCGAAAACAAAATGGAAATTTCAGAAATTTGCCTTAAAGTGATCAATAGCGATATTTCTCGTTTACGTCACCTATTGTTATTAATGTGCCAACCAGATAACTATTTTTAGTAAGGCAGTCTCGTCTGAGTTAACACTGAAGTACATTAGTTTGTTTGCTTGAGCTCGCACTCCGTTATCATCTCGATCTACACTCATCTCTGAAGGTAAGTTCCTTGAAGTGGATACTCGTTTTGGTGACAATCTTGTCTTCTAGGTTTTGATTAGTTCGTTGATAAATTTAAAACAGGCTACACCTCCTTTGCTATTCATTAATTGAAGCCCGACACAGCTATACACAAAGGATCCATTTGTACCAGTCTGCCTTATGCGCTTGGTCAATTCATGCAGTCACGTAAAATTGAAATCCCGTATCCCGCTACTTTTCCCCTTGCCATTCTCGCATCCCGACCCCTTAAAAACACGAAATCCCGCTCCCGCTCGTAATTAAAATTCCCGCTTCCGCTACATTTTTTAGCTCGCATCCCGAATATCGCCACAAAAATAAGTCAAATCCCGCATCCCGCCAAACCTATTGGGGACCCTCAACTCTTGTTAATATTCCCATACTTTTGATGGTCCAGTAGGTATTTTCTGTTTTGTTTTGACTTGTTGAGAGCCACCCAGTGTTCCCCTTGGAAAGAAACTCAAACATGTCTGACACTACGGCTCGTTTCGTTTTATAGGAACGTTAAAAATTGGAGTTCAGACTGAGGCGGAGCTCGACGTTCTTTTAATTAAAATTTTTGGCCACTTGAGCGGGAATCGTGACCGGAAATTTATTGTATCAGCTTTGTGGTTTCCGTTACTGGCTGTATGTTACATGCATATGACTTAATATAATTACAAAACGTAACGTGAGCCGTACATTGATCGAACATGTACTATTCTAGAATACATTATATTATAAACAGTGCTTCGTTGTACACGTTATATATTCGGCAACTATTAAAATGGAAGACATTAGCCTCAAATCTAATACGGATCCTATAAGTATTCAGGACATTAAATTACATGTATTCAGTTCTCTCTTTTATTAAAAATTAAAATGTTGTGATAATATACAAAGATGGTAAATGATGCTTAATGATGATGGTAAATGATGGTAAATGATGGTAAATGATACTTCGATGTTCTTACTAAATCTCAGTCTTGGTGGTAGTGTTCTTATAGTATGTTTTTAATTCTGGCTGATCCCAGTCTCAAGCTAGTTTCTTATGAAAACAAACTGAGTGTAGCCAGTTTTAAGAAAGGTGTTATGATGAAAAATATTTACACAAACTCCTACATGATAATTTCTAAGCCGATCTCCCGGGGGGTACTCCCTGAAATTTTTGGTGGGGGTGTGCGGCCCGCTTCTTGAAACCCTTACCCTATTTCAGACCAAAATATGTGATTTTCCATACCCTATTTCAGACCCGACCCAAAAATCAATACCCTATTTCAGACCCATAAAATTAGTACACGTGTCTTATACATGACTTCAGCTACCCAGGAATGGGTTCCATTTGCGCAAACATTTGAAAAGGGCTTCAAATTCCCCGATGTTAATGGAAAAAAAACAGTTTCGTCTAAAAGCCAAACCAAATTCCAGACCAGAGTGCACAAAACATACCTATTTCAGACCAAAATGGTTAAAAGCCTCTGGGATAGAGTGATCCGCCTGACTTGCGCAGTAAGTACCGAAGTCCAAGTCTCCGTTAGTTGAAACATGGGGTCGAACACATGCGCAGTAGAGCCGGAAGTCCTTAGAATTCCGGTCATGGCGGATCGGATTATCCCAGAGGTCCTTGTTGTCGCTCCACCGCTGGACAAGGGTAACGAGGACTCTGGAACGAGATTGGGAACGAGATTGACCCAGCGGGAGAAGAAAAGAGTCCAGAATCACTTGCATGCGCATGCTCAGTACGAACCAATCAAAATTCCCTGGACTCATACGCTCCAATCTCGACCCCAGAGCCCTTCTCTTTTTGTAGTCAAGAAAGCAGCGGAAGGTCTGGGTCGAGAATGCATACGCTCGATCGCGTACGCGCGTAGAGCAAAATGCGAACACCGAAAGAAAACAAACATGGAAACTCCAACCAAAATAGTGTACGAAAATTGCTGTAGAATTTGTTCTTCGAGAAAAGTCACCTCAAAGCAGTTCAGTTATTATCCTTAAAGCGGAGAAAGAAACAGAAATTGGGAAGAAATTAGAAAACTACTGCCGAATATCTATTACGGTCGACGATTCCGCTTCACGGCACATTTGCGTATGTTGTAAGAAAAAAATTGGACAACATATTATGCAAAGTAGACGAGTTAAATATATAATGCACATCGGCTGTAATTTAATTGTAAGCAAAATAGATTCCGATTTGGCCGTGGGTCTGTACTGTAATAGATGCGCAGAATACGTCAAAACGTGATAAAACAACGTGTATTTTTCGCACAAACAATGCTTATATTTTGTGGTTGAAAAATGGCGGCAATACTTGCAAAGTGCATACTGTGTGAGTAAAGGGGATTACTCAGTTACATATGTTTTTATTTCCAAATCATCATAGAAGAAAGCTTCTGGATATAATGATAATGGTTTTTAAATTCCTAATTAACTTCAATTAACTCCACCCCGAGCAACTAAAAGAAGTGCTAACCTGCATGTACTTTGGCTTCCTTTCCATCGATTTTCAATGCAAGTGACTCGCACTACTAGGACAATCAGCTGAGTGTCGAAATGCACGCGTAAATGGCGAATTACGCGCACATGACGAGTTTTATACACGACCATTGTTTGTGGCGAAGAAAAATTAATCTCTTCGAGTTAAATACGGTTTTATTCTCTAGTTAGAAAATAGTACTCCGGTTAGGCAGAGAATATATAGAGTGTTCATCTACAAATTTTTATAGTAAAGCAAGGTCTGGGTTGTCATATGTATATAAGTACCATTCAGGTTGCGCGCGCGTCGATTAGTAATGGTAATATGACTGATCATGAGTGGAGTCCAATTCGGTCTGTAAATCATACGAGTGACGAGTGATAACAAAATCGGACGACCGGAATAAAAGGACTACCTCAAAACGTAGTTCACAATTTCCGAACGGATTTTCCGGAAAATTACTGTTTCATTTGCTTTCCAACCGAAATTACCGGATTTTTGGTTAAATGGTAAGCTCCCTTAGTCTCAAGAGTCTTTACGTACACTTACTGTTATCACCTTACATTTAAATATACCTGACCTAAATAGCCATCAAGTTTATGGCTGACATACCTGTACTTTGTCTTGTCGCGTTAAAGTATTCCATCAACTCAGGAAAAAGACGCCAAAGCTGAGAGCAAAGCCAAGACTAACAGCATTGCAAACCGCCGCTGAAATACACACCACCCAGGACCACGGGCTGTCTTGGAGACGTTTTCCACAGAGAAACCTCGTAATTTTTTCAAATCGGTGACTGATGCCATCCATTTGGAATATCTATAGTTGTGTCTATAGTACGTTGATTAAAACAGTTTCTATTTTATTTTTAAGAATCAAATATTTAGTAGCTCTGAAGTTGTGAAGGTCGTTTTGTTATTAAAGCCCATGTGATTTTCTCGTTCTTAGATGTGTTTCCTGTTTATCCAGCAGTTAACAACGGGTTTTAGCTATAGACGCGTGGGGAGGTTTCCTTGACTAATTCCCTGTAATTTAGTTTCAAGGCTTAACTCTTACTTTTGATTGGTCCAGTAGGTATTTTCTGTTTTGTTTTGACTTCAGTGTTGAGAGCCACCCAGTGTTCCCATTGGAAAGAAACTAAAACATGTCCAACACTACGCTCGCCAGTGTTCACTCTAGGAAAGAAACTCAAACATGTCTAACACTTCGCTCGCCAGTGTTCACTCTAGGAAAGAAACTCAAACATGTCTAACACTTCGCTCGCCAGTGTTCACTCTAGGAAAGAAACTCAAACATGTCCTAACACTACGCTCGCCAGTGTTCACTCTAGGAAAGAAACTAAAACATGTCTGACACTACGCTCGCCAGTGTTCACTCTAGGAAAGAAACTAAAAACATGTCTGACACTACGCTCACCAGTGTTCACTCCAGGAAAGAAACTCAAACATGTCTGACACTACGCTCGCCAGTGTTCACTCTAGGAAAGAAACTAAAACATGTCTAACACTTCGCTCGCCAGTGTTCACTCTAGGAAAGAAACTAAAACATGTCTAACACTTCGCTCGCCAGTGTTCACTCTAGGAAAGAAACTAAAACATGTCTAACACTACGCTCGCCAGTGTTCACTCTAGGAAAGAAACTAAAACATGTCTAACACTGCGCTTGCCAGTGTTCACTCTAGGAAAGAAACTAAAACATGTCTAACACTTCGCTCGCCAGTGTTCACTCTAGGAAAGAAACTAAAACATGTCTGACACTACGCTCGCCAGTGTTCACTCTAGGAAAGAAACTCAAACATGTCTAACACTATTTAGTAATTTAGTAGTACGTAATTTAGTAGATTGAAAATTGGGGAATTTTTTTATTTTTTTATTTATTTATTCAATAATTTATGACTGGGTAGCCCTATATTTAGGGAAGTAGTTCCTGTTTAGGGTTTTTCCTTCAGTACTTGTATCTACGCTCGTTTTCGTTTTATAGGCCCGTGATGAATTGGAGTTCAGGCTGAGGCGGAGCTCGACGTTCTTTTAATTAAAATTTTTGGCCACTTGAGCGGGAATCGTGACCGGAAATTTATTGTATCAGCTTTGTGGTTTCCCTTTGTTACTGTATGTTGCATGATATGAGCCGTAAAATCAAATACGGATCCTATAAGTATTCAGGACATTAAATTATTATTATCTCTTTATTAAAAATTAAAATGTTTGTGATAATACAAATATGGTAAATGATACTTAAAATGTTTCTTAACTAATTCTCAGTCTTGGTAGTGTTCTTATAGTATGTTTTTAATTCTGGCTGATCCCAGTCTCAAGCTAGTTTCTTATAAAAACAAACTGAGTGTAGCCAGTTTTAAGAAAGGTGTTACGATGAAAAATATTTACACAGACTCCTACATGATAATTCGTAAGCCGATCTGTGGAATTTTTATTATGAGATTATTTCCCATTGTGATATAATATGTGCAAATGTACGAGCTGTCCACTTTGGAAAACTGATTTTAAAATAATTCATCAAGTTAAAACAAAGCAAATATTATACCGTTTGGTGAGGTTTGGATACCTGGTCTTACAAAAAAAAATGTAATTAGCATATATTATTTTACGATTTTATTTCTCTGTTTACTCCTTAGTTTTTGTTTCGATTGAGAAGATATATCAAACACTTGAGACAGTGTTTCATCGGGATATCCAAATAGGAGTATGGTCGAGTATTTTTGACGAAATTCGAGGTGTTTGGATAGCCGATGGAACGGTCTTGAGTGTTTGATATCTTTTCTCATCGAAACGGAGTAAACGGAGACTGAATAAAATCGTAAAAATCTAATTAACCCAAGTATCCAAACCTCAGACACACAGTATGAGTTGCTTGTTTTAACTTGATGAATTATTAATGAGTTTGATAAATGTTATTAAAAACAGCCAATGATAGCTATGGTTTGAAAGAGAAAGCATTACTGAGATGTAATCTGTATAGTAGTTGTACAAAGCAGAATCGAAAGCAGAAATCACCATAGAATCTTGTGGTCCTTGTGTTTGAAACAGTTAGACAAAATATGACGCGTTCCACACAATCTCTGCAATTTATGATCTGCAACCATTGTACAGGCCTTCACAGATCAAAATCTCACAGTCGCCGCTTATCAGAGAATAGTAATCTGGTACATGTAATTTCTGTATTTTCCAGCTTTCGTTTGTGAATCATAATTTTATGCAAGATCGATGATACAATACGAAACATGTTCCTCAAGTGGAGCACTTGTTATCAAGTTTAAAATCTTCATGATGAAAAATGGCCTGCTACGCAGACTCTCTCAGACAGTACGTCACGAGCCCAATTAACGAAAGCCTACGTAGGAGGTTAGAAAAATGGTCGAATATTAATGACATCAATGACTGTCGAGAACCTGCCGGTCTGAGTACAAGTAACGAGGGCAAGCGATAAACCTCTTATCATTATGACCTCGTATGATTTCAAATCACGTAACGTTCTTTGGAGAATTATCACTCTTTCTCTTTCTAGACTGTTCTCCATTTTTCCACAAAAAAATACGTACGTTGCCCGGGCATACGAGCTGTCCAATGTGGGAACTGAGCTCAAATATTTCGCTGAAAAATAAGCCTGTATCAGTGGTGCCGTGAATAGTAGGCCTGAGATAATAATCACTCGACGGAAATCGATATTCAGTGAATTAAAACGATATAAACAATTCTATCAATAGCTTATCAGTATACAGTGTAATCGGAGACGTCTGGTCGATCGATAATAAATCTTGAGTCCATCTTGCGGTCAGTAATTGCGCATGCTATATTTCGGTTGGCCAAAGGATTTAATACGTTTATTGTTTATATACCCCAAATAAATAAACGCGAATATTATGAATCAAGACATCTGGAACGGGCAGAGCGTAGCCTGCGAGCAGGCTCTCAGTCGCGCGATGAGCGTGAAGGATCACGATCGCGCTCATCGCGCGACTGAGAGCCAGCTGGAACGGGCAGAGCGGGGCTGAGGACAGCCAGGGTCCAGAGTCCTATTTTTAGCTATAGTTTGATCAACCTGTTGTATGAAAGTCACGAGATTCTATTATAAGCGCAAGCAATGGCAAAACTCCACGCTAGCGGATTTCAGTATTGCCTAACTTAATTTTAGTATGTGGGGACACCTGATTGGATGTGTTCTCTTAGATCATCCTCTCTTGTTTTAGGTGATAAAATAAATGAACAAGAGTTGTTGATACGTCACATTAATTAGGGATTAATTTATACTTGATGATCATATCAAGTGTATTCCCAGAGCACCTTTGCGTGCATCAGGCTGGCAAATATCAACTACTCTCGGTCTATACAGCGTTTTTACATGACATCAAGGCGGCCGCCATATTGGAGTTCCCGAACAATCAATTTTCTCTCTTTTCATTGGGAACTCTTTTCTACCAGAGTCTCCCAGAATGCCTCGCGAAGGTAGAGATGGAATCGCTCAACACATTGTCACAACAGTGCTATAGCTAAATTTATCGACACTTTATAATTAATTATTATAAACGTTCGGTTCCAGACCCGGGGTTCCAGATGCGTCATCCGTGACATGTCTTGCTATTTTGGCAAACGCATTTTTTCTTCAGAATAATTCAAGCATGCATTAATGTTTCTTTTTTCCTTTAAGTACGCTCGTCGTATTGTTCCGATTTTCTCCCAAAAGTACAATTGTTGGACCTGCCTTCATTCAGCACAGAACTGTCAGCAAAACCTTACCTGGCCTGGCTGCCTGTGTTCTATCTTTGCTGGACACGTTTTGTTTGATGGACACATTTGACAGATAGTTCACATTTTCGGAGATAACTGTCATGTCACACAGCGATTCATTCATTGCTGACGTTTTCAGTCAGACAGCACGGCTTACAATATAAAATGGCGAAGTTGTTATGGTTTCATCTGCTGATTGTTAGTTCATCACTGCAGCTTAGCTCATCGTTAAACTGGTGGAGTCCTTATCAATGGCGAGAATACTGGGAAGACTGGTGGGAAAAGCGACATATTGAACGAAGCGAAGGAATTCCACAGCGACAACAAGGCAAAGCAGATATTCTACCGAATGATGAGGGGTAAGTCAAAAGTCAAGCTATACAAATGGCTAAAGAACATATTCTGTCGAACAAAGGAGCACGTTCCTTGAATTATAATGAAAAAAACATCCAGGCAGTCATCGTCTGTCGCTGGCGCACAATCATCAAATTCACAAGGTCGTTCGTTTCCTGTTTCGTTGTCTTCTGTTGTCTTGCCTTGTCTCCCGTCTCACTGCGTTTTCTCGGAATTTACGCTTTCTGACCTTTCTGTCTCTCAGTCTCTAAATTCGTTGAGGATAATAGAAAATGGGATAATCTTGTTTCGATTTCAGATGAATATAAATTCGTTTTTCTTCGTCTGTGTCTATTTGTGGAAGTTAAAAAGATCATTGACGACATATCAAAGATCTTCGGAATTCTACAGTGATACAGTGATGACAACAACGACTACATAATACAGCCCACGCACTGTGCGAGGAAAGGAAATTATATGTGAACAACATGGTAAATGAAAAAGAAATATAACAACAACAACAACAACAGCTTTATTTACTCTTTGGTTAAAAGAGTAGAACAGACCTGTATACAAACAAATATAATTCAAAGTTAGGCCATTGTCAAGAGGCTGCAGCCAGAGAAGTCAGAAATGATCAACACTATTTTGTAAGACCGGAAGAATCTCTTCTGAAACAATGGGAATCATTGTTACGTATATCCCCAAGGCGCGTTCTTGGTTCTTATGATCCTATGGGGGGGGGGGGGGGGGGGGGGGGGGGGGGGGGAGAAGAAAGCCAAAGCCTTCCGGTCCTAAGCTCGAAATATCAATTCTCCTTACTGACTGATGGGATATTTCTTTTAACGTTGGTTCTGAGAATTTGGAAGTGAATCAATACGGCAGCTAATGACTGATGATCGGTCTTTATTCTCGCTTCCAGCCTGCTTGATAATGTATGATATTCTTGGGAGAAAATATATGTTGATCATTCGCTTTGTTGCATTGGGGGACTCTTGGGGTAATTAAAAATTCAACTGAAAGAGGCTTGATCCTTTTCTGCTCTTTTCTTCTCTGTAGAGGATTCGTTTCAGCTGAGAAGTTGTCCAAAAATCGTCTTTGGGATTTGGAAAGTGCTGGGAAGTTGATAGCCTCCTACGCAGATGTATTTGTCACGCGAGTAACTCTCGCTTCACGCGTGCGGTCAGCTCGCATGCGCAGGCTATATGACTCTGTCTTCTACTAAACCTTCTGTGGCTCAAGGCTTAGCAACTCGAAAATTAGAGTTGCTCCAAGTCGAACGTTTTTATTTCTACTGTATGCAAAACGTTCCACGCAGATGGCGCGCATATTTAATATGTTGCGTGTTATACGCGCGAGTTATTGAAGCACGAGCGCGACGCGCGAGTATAGCAGGCGCTTCGCGCACGAGACAGCAACTCATCTCCCTCTGGTTGACTCTGGCTTTCCTCCTATTGCTTATAAGTTATTGTATTTTAATCACGTCTTCATTTCGCTTGTTTCCTCGTCCAAATTCTAGAACCTGGGACATGCTGAGTATTTTGCTGTTGGTCATATTAGTTCATTTTCATTGTCTTATCTCGTCTCCTATTCTTTTCTTTTTCTTTTTACAGACCAAATGTTTGCACTCATCGGATTCCCATAGGAGTATTCCGAAAATGCAGAAAAATACCTGGAAAACTGAGGCTGCAATGCAGGTACAATAACTACACTTTATGAAATCATACCAATTGTCCATTCACTGACCCATTTAATGTAAAACTGTTAACATTTTACAGGACTGAGCAACATTATTTGACAGAGTATCGGTGCTGTCCCGGATACACTCAAGTGGATGGAAGTCCCGGATGTCCAAAAGGTATGCATTGCATGTATCACTGGAGCCAGCGCATCTTGAAAAATTTAACCTACATTTTTTCAAGTTCATCGTTCGTAATCCATCTCAATGTTCCCTAATCTCAGCCATTCTTCCTTTTCAGAGCTTTACACTTCAGATAAGAACATAATGCACGTAGCAGAGTCTCTTGGCTTGGGTGAATTTGTCAGGCTCATGAAGGCTTCTGGTCTGTCATCTGAGCTGGCTTCTGATGTGCGTTACACAGTGTTTGTACCCTCGGACCAAGCGTTCAACGCCTTGCCACCAGAAACGTTAGAAGAGGAGACACTTCGCGAAACGCTTCTGTTGCACTTGGTGTCTGGAAAGATTGTAACCGAATCAATGGAAGACAACAGAATGATAACCACACTTGACGGCTCACAGGAACTGCGGATCAATGTAGCAGATGAAGGAGAGGTAATCCAACGTTACCTGTACATACGAATATGAATTGTCCATTGCACATCGTATTTCAAAAGGTGTCTTACATTGTATCTCTTCTTTTCTTCCTTCGTTCCTTCTTTTCTGTTCTTCGTGCCTTCGTGCGCCTTCGTGCCTTCAAAACTGATCAAATCAATCAAAAACTTTATTAATGTGTCGTGTCTTCGTGCCTTAGTGCTTTCTTCCCTTCGTGCTTTCCTGCCTTCCTGTCTTCGTGCCTTCTTGCCTTCGTGCCTTCGTTCCTTCTTTCTTTCGTTCTTCGTTTCTTCGATCCTTATGAATGACCGATTCTAAACCTATACTTCCCTTTTAACAGACAATTGTGATTCAAGGAGGAGAAATTGTTGTTTCAAACCAAGGAGCAAGCAATGGAATTATTCACGTTATCGACAGAGTCCTGACACCAGCCGCCGGTGACATTGGAGACATTCTAAAAAGCGATCCAAACTTCAGCATCTTCTCACAGATGATCGACAATTCTGCAATGAACTTCGCCAACATGACTTTGTTTGCACCGACCGATCAGGCTTTTGAAGTGATGGACCGCGAGAGACTGGAAAACCTTCTTTCCAATGAGCAATGTGTTGGGGTAAGGCACCGCCCATTTTAGTCGGAAAGAGGCTCATAAAAGTTGACTTTTTTCAGAAACAGGGCCGTAAATTTACACCTAATTAGGTTTATCTCGCTTGATATTATTGGACAGCAATCCAAAAACGGAAACGAGAGAAAGTTAATAGAAGAAAAAACGTCACTAGATGTATTTGATAACACGTATATAGAGAGCATAATTATGCACTCGGTCCTGTGGGACTCAAATGACAAATTAAAGGCCATGACTTAACATAGGAAGTCAATTAAAACTCTGGTGGCTATGACGTCATGTGCATACGCTCTATATGAACACTTAGATGTCTTTCTGGTCTGGAATTCGATTCTCATTTTAGAGGTTAGGTCTGAAAAAGATTGCCCGATTGTCGTCGGATCGAAGTAGAAAAGTGGAAAAAGAGGGTGGACTGGATTACCGTCTCCCGGATTTCAAGACCACTTCGATGAATCACCTTACATAGCGCAACAA
The DNA here is from genome assembly GCA_029204205.1 of Desmophyllum pertusum. NCBI lineage: Eukaryota > Metazoa > Cnidaria > Anthozoa > Scleractinia > Caryophylliidae > Desmophyllum > Desmophyllum pertusum. Next base: position 446,739 of record MU827791.1, on the reverse strand, counting down.
ACTGACAATGCAAACTACTTAAGTTGGAGAGGAAGGAAGGGTATATGCTCTGTGGGAATGCGCGTCCATTTTGGTGTTCCGAAATGAAAACAGTTCTCCTTTAATCTTTGCAGAGATTTGTTAAGTACCACATGCTACCCAAGCCAATCTACTCAGCTGCGCTGGACAACGGTCGGTTCACTACTGTCGAGGGACACTTTGTTGACATTAGCGTGGAGGGAGGAGAGGTCACAGTGAATGACGCTAGCGTGACGGATGCTGACATCAGTGCCAATAATGGCATCATTCATACGATTAACAAAGTTCTTATGCCTGTTTCAGGTTGGTAGATAATGTGTAAATAGAGTACTCTCCTTTATAGTGTTGCGTGACGATCCAGATAACGGTTGCAAAGGAGACTGCTTGCTGCTCACGCAACACCTTCACTCTACATTTTAAGGGGGATTATATAATTGTTGGGTGACAAAAAGCTAGTTTCGATATATCAAGCTTGACAACGAGGCTGAGTGGACAGCCACTTTAAACAAGAATTTGTATAGGTGGAGAGGGTAGTGGAGGGGGAGGGGGTTACCAATGTACAGTAACTTATCTTTAATTTTTGTTTTGGAAAAAATAACATGTTACTTTGACAAGTAATGCCCTAGCCTATCTATCTTTCTTCTCTCAGCGATGAATCTCTTGGAAGTGGCCAAAGCGCTGAACCTCACAACACTCGTGCAATACCTTGACTCCACCGGTATTTCCACCATTCTGAAGGACGAACAGGGACCGTTCACGCTGTTTGCTCCAACGAACAAAGCTTTCGAGGCTTTACCCGAGGCTACCAAGCAATCGTTGCGGGACGATCCCGCCAAACTCAAGGAACTGCTCGCTTATCACATGATTCCAGAGCGGAAGTGGACGTACGAATTTGGAAAGGATATACTGGTGAATTCTGTCAACGAGCCTAAAAAACTCCGTTTGAATTCATTCAGATACGGAAAGGTACGGTTTGGCTTTCACTACCCGTGATTGCTTATAACATAAACTAACAATCATAATTTCGCGTTTCAAGGAAATTTGACTGTGTTTGTGAAATTTGTGTCGTGCCTGTTGTCAGTTCAAATTTAAACACTAAGGTCATTAGGCAGAAACTTGCCAATCATAAAAAGAGGTGGTAAGTACAAAATTGGCGCCAGAAATGGAGAGAGCGATCGGCTGTAAACTTTAATATCGCTATTAATTTCACGAGTGGGCTCATGGTAGCCTTTGATTGTAATTTACCGTTAATTTGAATTTCGCCCTGTTTGTAGGTGCACTCCGTTAACGGCGCATGCATAACCAAAGCCAACATTGAAGCCTGTAATGGAGTCATTCATGTCATTCATAAAGTCCTGCTGCCGCCAAGCAAGACAGTTTATGACCTCATCAACACTGATCCTCGCTTCATAACGCTCGTGGAGGCCATAAACATTACCGCGCTCGCGCCAGTCCTCCAGAACCCCTCTGCCTCGATAACTCTGTTCGCGCCAACGGACTGGGCTTTCGCCAAACTAGAACTCAGCTCTCCTGGGTCTATGGAGAGTCTTCTCGCCTTCCCTGAAGAGCTGACAGAACTTCTTCAACAACATATGGTGAATGGAACTCTCTACACTTGTGGCATTCATTGCAAGTTTAGCTACTGGTCGCTGTTTAGCAATCATTTCTCCGTGTACTCCATGGCTCGTGGAGTCCTGAGAATGCGCTATGGCTGGAGCGGTCGTGTGTACGTCAATAGTATGCGCGTCGTGGACCTCGATCTACCGGCTACAAATGGAGTTGTTCACGTGATCGATGACGTGTTGGAGCTATATCCACAGGGGCACCGCAAACTGAAGCGTCAAGCTCATAGTCAAGGGGCGAGTCGCGGTAAAAAACACCGCTCACATTAAAGATGGACTGAAATATCTCTTTGCTGTCATGCACTACATGCAAAACACCAATGAACGGCTTGTGGTGCTGATAGTTACAGCAAGAAGCCCAAAAGTGTGACCACTATTAAATTCACCTTCTTTCGCGCGCGCGCATACTATCCAATCAGAAGTCGAGAGGATAGCTATCATCGACTTCTGATTGGATAGTCTGCACGTACAAAAGAATGTGAATTAATCAGACGTGGTCACACTTTTGGTCTCCTTGCTGTATTAAGGGAATCATCCACTGTTACATGTACTGTTGGAACAAATTGCCATTAAATTGATGGCAAATAGTCTAAACAGAACATTTGTGGGAATAATATATGTGGGAAAACGTTTTGGGAATATGTGAGACTAAAAACTCTTTTCCGCAGACACAAACAGTCCACATATTTTCTGTATTTTATTTTATTTTATTTTACGCGTGCAAAGTCAGTACAATTCACGCGAGGCAGCGTTACACGTTTTTACATGTTCGCCGCAACACAATATTTTTTTAGTCATTAAAGGGGCTACGTCACGGATGGCGCATCTTGAAAAAATTGGCAATTTTTTTCAAGTTCGCCGTTCGCAATCCGTCTTAATCCTAAACCATCCTTGTTCCTGTTTGGTTTATTATCACCTCTTTGGTGTTTTTCTACATTAGAAAACAACTAAAGTGTATATAACTATTTCGAGGTCTTCTTCAATTTAAAGGGATTTTGCACTTCGCAAAAATGACTTAAAATATCGTGACATTGCTCCTTTAACATCATAATAAGCCCAGTTGATTCTGTTTGCCAGATCATTTGACTGTATACGTTCAGAAATATTCATATCCTGTATTATTGCTGCTAAGATCCCAGTGTAAAACAATACTGATAATTTGTAAAGTCATACTTTACTTACAATACTTTACTTACATTTTTTTTACTTATACAGTCGAATCTCTCTGAGCGGACACTCTTGTAAGCGGACAGCTCTACTTACGGCCGTCTTGACAAAACCCCATGTGAACTCTAGCTATAAGCGGTCAGCTCCAGTTGCGGACAGTTTTCTGCTTCCCGAGGCCGGTGGGTGTCCGCTAACTGGAGCTTCCACTGTACTTTATTACAATACTTTACTTTAATGTTATTTTTAAAATAGTGAAGTCTTTATCGAAATAGCACAATAAAAAAATTTTTTTGGTTAAATTTCAATTCCAAGATGGCGGTTTCCATCAGCGAACCAAATAAGGCGATCATCTCGTATGTGCCCAACAGGAAGCCGCTGGTCCGTCGGTTTGACTGTGGCCTCGAAGCTGTAAGTCTTCTCAACTTGCACTGCAGGCTCATAATCGCACTGACCAGTTTCTCAAAGGAGGGGGAATCTCAAGTTGAGTCAAGTCATCAGTGAAATAACCATTCACAGCCATGAATTTCTACAACGCAAAAAAAAAAGAAAATTGAAAAGAAAATAGACGCTGGCATTTCGAGATGGTCCGGCAGTAAATGGCCAATGAACCAGAGATGTCAGAGATATAAGAGAAATTAAGACGAAATCCATTAGAAAATCGAGTAATATTTATGGCCAGTGGACAAAAATCTTGTACTACGACGCCATACGCTTTCACGCTTAAACTAGACATTCATGAGCCATACCTTAACGGTATTTACCAAATAATATAACTCCACAATCCTTAAATTGCTTTCCGCCTTGAGTTTCCTCCCGTGAATGAGTTGAGTCATAAGAAGTGGCAGCCATGTTTCTGGGAAACATGGCTGCAACCTCTTATGACCTTACCCATTCACGGGAGGAAACTCAAGGCGGAAAGCAATTTAAGGATTGTGGAGTTATATTATTTGGTGAATACCGTTAAGGTATGGCTCATGAATGTCTAGTTTAAGCGTGAAAGCGTATGGCGTCGTAGTACAAGATTTTTTCCACTGGCCATAAATATTACTCGATTTTCTAATGGATTTCGTCTTAAGCATTACGTTTGTTTTTCAGCGAACGGCAAAAATCCCACTTTTGCGGTCTGTCGTTTGCTGTTTCTAAGTGAAAGTGAGTAGTTTCGCGTTTGTCGCGAACGTGTGTGAATTATTTTCGATTTTCTGATGGAGTTATTTAACATTAACTGAAAGCTGACGTTTTGTCTTTTGCCATAGAACGTGGTGCTTAATTTCTCAAATCTCTCTACGTTTTACGGCAAACGGGAAATGAATCCTAAGGAATAAATTCAGACTTACAACAAACGCGAAATTACTCATGCACGTTCTTGGGAAGAACAAATGTAATCCTTACAGTTGGGGAACATTGTGCCGTTTTCAGTAGGAACTCTTCGTTGAAGCACAGTTTTGACGCACGCGAATAGTTGCCGATTGTTATTATCCAATCACGAAACAGCGCGAACACTCGTGCACGAATACTCTGAAAATATCACGCCAGCATAGCGCAATGGGAGTACGTCGTAATTGTTGCTTAGCAACTTTGGGCGAAAATCGTGGGCTCAGTCCCGTCGGAGAGGGAGAAAAAACAAAGACGTACCTTTTCTGCGTCATATAGCATGACCAGCGCGGAGTAAACAGGCCAGTTTGGTGTACGAACAAACTCGGTTTTATTTACTGCGTCTGTGCTGTATTGAATGAATCCCCATCTGCAGATATGAACACACAAAAAAGAGAATAAAGAAAACTGTTTTAAAATTCCCGCAATTTGGCAATACAGTCGATACAGGATACAATACAATACAATACAATACAAAGCCTTTATTTCAACACGATAAGTATAAAAGCTACAAGCTTATGGGGTCGTGCATCTAAAAGTAATAATTACATACATTCGGAACCATATAGTATATACTATCTACATTATTTAATAAGGAGGAAAAATAAATAAATAAATAAATAAATAGAACAGAAACTGTATTTTTCAAAAGTAAATAAAATCAGTGTCCCTAAAGGATCGAGAAATCGCGATTCCACTGTAGGTAGTTTTAAAGCTACTGAAGTCATTCTACGGAAACTGTCGCTAATGAGTCACTAGCCTACAATAAGTCTTTACTTTATACTGTATGTCCCTACGCAGTCGGTCCAAAATTTGCCAATGTCTGATGAAATCCCAACTGTGGTCGGACATAATTCCAACGCAAACACTAACGCATTATAGCGTTGTAACACGTTTGTTTTAAACGTAAACTATATGTAGTTTACTCTGCATTGACAATACGTTAGCTAAGCGGGTTCACTTATCAAGCAGTACTGTAATATGATGTCCGACATTATTTTTTTTTTGTCCGACCAAAATGGTGACTTAGTCCGACACGTCATGTCCTTTCAAGAAAAACAATTATAATTTGCAGCCCTGCCTACGTACCTTTCTGGAAGATGCATATTAATAGAACTTTGTGATGACCACACCCAGTTATCTTCAGGTACATTCGGAACCTGTATTAAAAGACAAACAAGTAACGTAATAATGATATACGACACACTGGGTTTTTTTTAATTTCTTCTGTAACTGAGGAGCAATAAAATTGAACGCATAAGTGTATTTACTTAGTATGGTAAATTTTAAAGGTGCTGCGAATTTTGAGATGTACAAATTTTTAAGGAGCAATGTCACCATATTTTAAGTCATCTTCGCGAAGTGCAAAATCACCTTCAAATTGAAGAAAGCCTCAAAATAACAGTTTACTAAGGTAGAAAAACACCAAAGAGGTGATAATAAACCAAATCATTCTCAACCCCAGACCTTCGCTGCTTTCTTGACTACGAGATTGTAAACCAAATAGGAACAAGGATGGTTGAGGATGGAGAAGATTAAGACGGATTCATTGCGAACAGCTATATATATAACTTGAAAAAATTGGCCATTTTTTTTCAAGATGCGCCAACCGTGCTGTAGCTCCTTTTTAATCATGTTTTTCTCTATATTTATTTCGGATACTCCTTGGCGGTCGTCTAGCAACGCTTCTAGTTAGAAAACAATGCATAATATACCAACCTTTTCATAATGTCCTTTGACATTCCTAACATGCCATTCAACCCTGCACAGGAAAAAAGAAATAGTTATTGGAGAAATAGTCTATAACAGTTAGTCAGTAGGTGCAGATTACTACTGACAGTGTTAAAGGAGGCAAGTCATACATGTAGATGGCATAACGGTGTTTTGCTCCCTTACTAAATCATTCAGTTTTAAAAAGATTTTCTTCAATTTATAGAAAGTAATTTAATTTTAATTTGCACATCACAAAAATGAATGTAATCTGGCCAACTAATAATAGATAATGATAGTCATATTAGTGATCGATGTATCATTTTGTAATAAAGATAATTATCAAGCGATGTTGCGACTTTCACACCTGCTAAAATTAATCCTCCATTGGTCTTTGTTGCTTGGTGGTGCTGAAGCTGTGGGACTGTGATCAACAAGATCATTGAAGGGAAGAGCCAGTTCTACGGTCCAGTACTTGTCTTCAATTGTATGATGGAAGAACCAAATTAGAAGCCAGCATTGTACAAAATGTAGTCATGAGAGAGTAAGAAACAAACCAAGCTTAAGATATGGGTGGGCATACTGTAGTGGTAATTGATCATAGAAAATATCCATACTTCCGCCATGGAAGTTCCGTGGGGGGGGGGGGGGGGGGGGGGGGGGGGGCGGGAGGGGGGTATGGATATTTTCTGGAACAACACCATTAACAGACAACAGAAATATCCTGTTTTTTAGTTTGAACATAAATTCCAATTTATCTTTATACTTCCCTTTAAAAAATTTAGCTTTTGAGATCCCCCTGCCTCTCGGAATTTCCAATGACCTAATCCTGCACATTGTTATTAAAGTGGACCATGTCATCTATTCTGAATTATTAATTCAATCCAAACTGAATGGTTCAATCACCTTGGACAGATGCATTGTTGATTGGTCCAGCGACATAAATGGCACTCTTCATACTCGGCATCTCCCAGCTGCTATTTGGCGTACCACCATTCAGATATGGCTACAGTAGAGAGGAACTATGATTTACATAGTGTTCTACATGTTAATTAAAGAAAGTCAAAGAAAAGGTAACAGAAACTATAGACCCACCAACCTTGTCAAGCTCAAGATCCCACGTGGTGTTTATAGCATTTATTTCAAATTCTTTGTACCTGCAGCGCGCAGTGAACAAATGAAAGAACATTATTTTATAAATTTGTCTAGCTAATGCCTATTATTATTGTTAAAGGTTATGACAAATTTTATTTTAAAAATGCAAACTAAAAATAATTATTTAGTATTTACAATGTATATGAATGAAAATACAAATACAAATTATTAATTAATAACAAAATAAATGTTTAATTAATATAAACTTTACTTTTATAAAATTAACTTAATATTTTAATCATTTCATACCAGTGAGTATCTCCATCTGGATCCATAAATACCTGACAAGTATAGAAATAATAATATTTAAAGATATATATCAAGAACATTGTACAAAAATCACATCAAGTTAAGCTAGCAAGTTACACTTATACCTGCCAACTTTTCCTAAGTCGACTGCGTGTGATTTTCGTATCCATATTACCCAAATTTCCGAAAAATTTCCGACAACTTCCGAACATTGCCGAAGATGTTCCGACGACTTCCGAACATTGCCGAAGATGTTCCGACGACTTCCGAACATTGCAGAAGATTTTCCGACGACTTCCGAACATTGCCGAAGATTCCCGAAGATGTTCCGATGATTTCCGAAGGCTGCCGAATGTCGCGGTGCGAAGCTAAAAATCTCGGCGCCATCTTGCCAAGATCACGCTTATCTCAAACGCGACATTTAGCACCGTTCATTGGACTATTTTGGGTGGAAATTGAATCCAATTTTTCACGTTATGGTTAATGAACAAGTAGTCCGGAATTGTGAGTCAGGCGTGTGAAATTGTCATGTATGCGTGTGATCGATGTTTTCGATCCGCAGGCGTGTGACACACGCATAATACGTGTGAGTTGGCAGGTATAGTTACACTGTACATATAAAATTATAATTATAATATAATAATTATTATTAAAAGTTCTTTGTACACTGTAATTACTTAATTTCTTAATTCAATAGCCCTTTTCACGGTTAACCTGAAATATTTACATAACAATACAGCTAAACATAGAAGCGAGGCAATTTCGGGCACAAGCTGTAAAACATCGTGATTTTCCTGAGCTCCTTAAACTATGTTATTTTGCATAAAAATAGTTTTAAAACGGGGAAGAACTAAATATGCAACTATTTTAGTTAAAGTTTGCCGTAAAGATCGTAATCCGATCTCCCTGTTGCTTATGCGAGTCTACTCTTTATTAATAGAGAAAGTCGTTTTACATTTTTTTTTTCTAAAAACAACGTAAACTAAAAGTGTAGTTCTTCTACATTTTAAAATTGTTTTTATACTAAAAGAGTTGAAGGATATTTTCAAGAAAAACACAATGTTTTGCAGCTTGTGCCCGAAATTGCCTTGCTTCTGTGTTCAAGTGTATTGTTATGCAAATATCGCAAGTTAACCGTGAAAAGGGCTATTGTATTGCAAATGGTATCAATTTAAAATCATCAATCAACAGATCAAGATTAATTATCATTTATAGTTAATAATTACCTCAAAGTCATTATCTTGAAACACTGGAAATTAAACCAACATAAAAGATTAATTAACTTACAGTAACTCTGAACTTACACCAAAATCTACCAGCCCTATAATGGCATGTAGAAGTAATTATACAGCGTCATAGGTCCGAAATGTGTGCAAAGATCTATGCTAAATTAATCAAGCATCATAGGTCAAAATGCATGCAAAGACACTAGAAAATTATCTAGCATCATAGGTCCGCAATGCATGCGAAGGCACTAGATAAATAAACCCTACATAAATCCTTCAGAATGATAGGTTTCTTGCTAGGAGCGTAAAAACAAGTCTGTTCGACAAAACTGGAAGCAATTCAAAGCAAAAATCAACTAAACCAGTGCACCATTTTCCCACCGATCCCTTCAATATTCTAATAAGCGAAAATTTAGTTATTCATTTCAATATGAAAATAAGTGAATTGAAAGTAAAGTGATGTTTCGATGTCATCTTGACATCATTTTCAAGTTTGAAAATAACGGATTAATTTGTGTTTGTTGATATTTACCAACTGAGTCATGCTTTGTTTGGTTTGCCCACACATCAGTCTCCTGAAGAAAGGCTCCAATGTACAAATACTTGTCATCCCATCGCATTTTAGCATGTGTTCTGAAGCGTGGCTTTTTCCAATCTGATCCCTGAATATCTAGTTTGGGAATATATGAAAAAATAAAAATTAAACATTAGTCCTGACAGCTTGTTTTACTACAGAGCAAGTCCAATACAACAAGTAAATGACTCATTTTTGCTGAACTGAGAAATTGCACTGACTGATCACCAAAAATTATACACCTTTTGGTCAATATTTTGACTAGTTCTATACAGCAACAAAAATTAAACTAACATATGTAAAATTTGGGGCAGTCCCACACTCCTCCCCACCACCCTGTAGCTTTATCAATAATATTCTGGTGTAAATTTGCCACCCCCTTCCCATCTACCACCAACCCACCCTCCTTTGAACCTAACCCGCACCCGCTACGCCACCAGGATGCACTACCATCACCCCTACCCCTCCAGGATGCACCTACCCCACCCCTCCAGGATACACTACCCCCACCCCTTACCCCTCCAGGATGCACCTACCCCCACCCCTCCAGGATACACTACCCCCACCCCACCCCTCCAGGATACACTACCCCCACCCCTACCCCTCCAGGATGCACTGGAAACGATATAATCACCAATGAAATCCTCTGTCCAGGAGACATGTTCCCATGCTTTCTCGTCCAGTTTACCATCGACTTCAATGGATTCCTGCTCGCTCAGATGATACACCACGTAACTTCGCGGGAAAGGAAGAACGCATTCTGACGAAAAAACAGTTGACGTGCACTGAAAACTCTACAACACACCAGGCCAACAACAGATACAGCCAATAAGACAAGCCCATCATAATCTATTCTCCGTACATCGTTTATCAAAAGTTTTAAACTTGAATTATGATAAATAATCTTTAGCGTGACGATCCGAGAAAATCCAAACTTTCCTTTGACGGCCCTTTGACGGAGGAACAACAACATTAGGAGCCCGCAGTTTCTGGTCAGTGGAACTATTTAGTTACCAGTACCCTATCGACGTGGTTTTTGACGCCTGGTTGTTTCTTTTCTTTTTGTAGCGATTTGTAATTTTTTGTTCATTTGCTTTATTGCAAGTCTTTAAAGTCCAGCAGGCAATTCTGTTTAGTAGAGATGACTACAATTGTTAGCCAGGTAAGTTTCAATGGATTGTAGTGAAAGTAAATTAAATGTTTAATTTAATCTTCCTTTGCGACACATGCAGCAAAATCAAAATTTACGAAATAATAAGCTTAACTTGTTTACTTAGATAGAAAACCCCATAGAAGTAATAATAACCCCCAAAATGGTTAAAATTGGGGAACATGGAGACGGATTACGAATGCGTAGCTCCTTTCATATAACATATTGAACTTCTAATATTAATAAGTTGACGTCTGTGAGAACATCAGACAATTTTTACAACAAATAAAGGACCCAAGAAGGTTAGAAAATCTCATTGGATTATCTAAGGTATAATAATTTCCAGTTATAATTGATGAAGAGTACGTGCTGAAGGTGAACACTGTTCTTAATGCGTGGTACTGCTGCTCATTAATATAGCTTTTCTTCTGTCCAAAGTTCATTTAAATGCCCAGAAGTAAGCTTATAGGGTTTACATATACTGTAACTATGTTCTTCTTGTTAGATTGAGGATGTTGAACATAATATAAGAGGTTGTGAAGATGAACTGGATGTGATTGATAGAAGTCTTCGTTTAAAAAAAATATCGGACGGTGAAAGGTAATCCTAAACTACTAGTAAGAATGATAAAGTTATATATGAATTTATGCAAAATCACATTTTATTGTCATATAATTAATTATTATAATTTATTGCAATTAATTAGCTCTCCACAAAATGCCTTGTGTGACAAAGCTCCTACAGCCCCTCCTCATAATTCCTCCTGTAGCTTACTGCTAATTTCCTTGGCTTTAATTTGTAGCCTGAATTTCAGCTGCCTCCACTGTCACTTACTCCTGAGATCTCTCTCGAAGTATGACAGAGGAAATGGCTGAAATTAAGGCTACCGGCTTCGTAGCTGCAGTAGTTTTTCCTAACATTGCTTCTATTATATTGCCGTTGCATAAGAATTCGAGGTAAAAATGAACATATACATGTATGTAGCACCAGCCATTAGTGATACCAGTTATATGGTGATGTTTATTTTTTTAGGGATGAATTGGTGACTAAACAAAATCAATTAAAAGAAGAAATCAAAGAGCATGGTGAGAACATTTAGCAGTGATTGTTTATTTTAAGCCGTACAATGTATGATTGTGCATTAACAGTGGTCAGTAATCAATATACATAATATTTAAAGGCGATTAATACTAAACGGGGATTATCGCATGTGGAGACATGTGGCCATGGCCTAATGGCATGTTGGATTTCAGATTGAGCATTCCAGGTTCAAATGCTGGCTGGGCCAAGTCACTGTGCTGTGTTATTGGGCAAGATGTGGTACTCTCACAGTGCCTCGGCTCTCCGCCAGTAGTATAAATGGGTGTGACCATTTGTATATACTGGTTCTAAATGGGGTAGGTCCACATCCGCCTTTGGCTGCCTTACCAACCTACTCATCAAATAAGTATGTATGTATGTATGTATGTGGGATCCCTGCGATGGACTAGCATCCCATCCAGGAGTGGCAATTTATGCTATGGAAACCGGAGTTAAGTGCTGGCTTGTTAAAAAGCCCATAACCCTTTTTTTTTCTCACCTAAATCGACATCACCCAAATAACTTTTGCGAAAAAAAGTTGTGATTTTTCACAAAACACAAATTTTTTTATGAATATTTCAAATTTTCAAAATCCTATTTTTGCGGTACACCCGCCCCGCTGTTAAGAAGGCTGACGGGCTCACAATATGTCCGCAAAAGGAATCTTGTGCATGCTTATTCTGTTCTTGGTTCGCTCGTGTTGCCACATCTCGCTGCAATGCATCATTAACGCATCGTTACAGCATTTTTCGATACGATCTTGACTTGTTTACTGTAAGATGAGAGCAAGTCTAAAGTCATTTGCGTTTCCTGCAAATCGCAAAATGTTTTCGCAGAAGTTCCTTGGGTGATGTTTAGATTCAGATGAGAAAATAAAATCAAAATGGTTATGGGCAGCTAGGCTAGTAGACAGACTTTAACCTTTTCAAGAGATGGTAAAGCAGAAACAAAAGTAAGTCGGCTGAGTTGCTATAAAGTAACTTTCTTTGAATGATAATTATAACCATGCCGATTCTTGTAGATATAGATCGTGTATAATTAACAATTATTCGCCTCAGGCTCGAGAATATTGGTGAATATTCCCCGAGACGAAGTCTCGGGGAATATTCACCAATATTCACTTCGCCTGAGGCGAATAATTGTTTTATAATATACAAATTACAGGGAAAATGTCGAATTTCTCTGAGGAGGAAACTGAAAAATGCGAAAATGTTCCTCCATTTTCCCCGAGACAAAAAAATTTGAACTTCGCAGCATTTCCAATAAGGTAGAGAGGGTATATTGTCTCTGAGACCATGAGCAGGGAACCAATCAAATTGCTTGCAATTGCATTATCCCATGGTTAGTATATTATAATATAATGTATAGCCCACTCCAATCCCCTCCCCCCTAAAAAAGCTAGATGTAACCTCAAATAATAGGTTGAATGCCATTTTGACTTTTTTTTTGTCTTTAACTCACAGAGATATACCTTGGAACTCTACGTAAAGAAAACAGAAAATCCATGGCTGTGTCTGTGGCAATCCTTGCGCTCTTAGTTCTAGGATACCTGCTTATATGTAGCTGAGCTTGTTATTAAGAATGAAAAAAATTATGTATGCAATTTTATAACAGAGAAATTTATTAAAATTGAACGTGCCTGGTGCCTGACAATTGCTAGTCTGCGAGGAGACTCTCTTGTTTGGATTGGGCGCGAACAGCGTAGGACGGCGAGTTACAAGCTGGTGGATTTGCTGCTCGGCCAAAACACAAACAAGAGAGGCTGCTCACAGGCTAGTCAGTTGTGGAATCACTTGCAATGGCTAACTATCTATTCTTGGTTTGCAACTGACGTCAGCAGGGTACTGAGGAGATGATCGGACGCAAACGAAACTACAATGCTTGTTTAAACCACTTTTATTAGCATTTTAATGTGTTTTTGTGGTTTTTGAATGAGACTTGATGAGTCAGCCGTCTGGTAACTGGTTCTATCTGTTACTCAGTGCATTGGATTGTATACGTGTTGACAGCGATCTCCATAATGATACACATCACACTGGCAAAACGGTTCTATGCCCGTCCCTTTCACACATCTTCCCTGTGATTTGACGCATCGTGTCCTACTTTCTTCACTTTTGGTACACCCTTGGAGATAAATGAACGTAACAGTGATTAAATATTATATATCCAATTAAAAAAAAGCAGACTGCACACTGTCTATAGATAGGATGTCCTCTACGGATACAAATTTAAAATCCACCAAGCTACAGATGAGATGTACTAAATATCGATAGGTTAATGTTTCAGGGCGGCAAATCCAGATAAACCAGGAGCTACAGTAGGAGATGGGGGACGGGAACTCGACGTAGGTTACGGGAAAAGGAAGAGCGGGATTGCCAAGGTGGCGAGAACCGGGAGACAAACAGGAAAGCAATTCGCAATATTTCGAGGAAAAAGACCGGAAGCACCACCACCACCCAGTCTCATTTTTGAGTTATAAGTACTTAAATCTAAATTTTAAAATGTAGGGTATAGTTGACAGGTTATATTGTTGCTTTGGTAACCTTTTATGTGAAAAAGTTGATGATATGATAACTTGTTCATCAATAATTACATTACAATGATCAACCAAGCATCAGTCCTGCAGTGATATTCTATATTTGGATCTGAGTATTAGTGTTAAGTCTAAGAAGCAGTTGTTACCAATAGATAGAAAAACTTTATTTACGTGTCAAGCCTTATAGCCTGGGAAAATCCCATATTAATTTGGGGACGCAAAAAAAATAAATAGATACTAACAAATTGAAAATACCTACAGGTCGCCCGTGCTGTTCGACTTATTTCACTTCCTTTACACTCTAGAAGACAAAAGAATATAAGAAATATTTTATTACCTGAAATGAATATGATCATCGCAGTTTAAGGAATTGCAATTTTTAAGCCAGAAAAAAATTCTGGCTTTAACGGCATTTAAACCCATGCATGACCTCCGCGTTACTAGTGCGTGTACTACCAACTGAGCTATGAAGCCACACGTTGGGAGCAGGTCAATTGTGAGTTTATACACCCGTGATAGGAATGAATAATGTGATGATGAATATATGAATGAAATCATATATATATGATCATATTCATTTCATTCCATTTCGGCAGTTCATATATATATTTAAAATATAGACTGAAAATTTCGCGCGCTCTGATTGGTTAAAAACCATGTTTTATTAGAGTATAAATCATAGAAAAGCGTGTTTTATCGTTTCGCGCGCGTAAATCTATATTTTAAAGCACATAAAGAAGCCAAAACCATGTATTATACTGTCATAAAACACGACGGGAATTTGAGAACACTTGAGAAATATAGAAAACACTCGCCTGCGGCTCGTGTTTTCTAAATTTCTCTCGTGTTCTCAAATTCCCGTCGTGTTTTATGACAGTATAATACATGGTTTTGGCTTCTTTATTTGTTAAATATATATATAAATATATATATATATATGATTTCATTCATATATTCATCATCACATTTTATTACCTCTTATAACCACAGGTCACGCAAAGCCTGTTACGAGAGTTTGTATGGAGCTGAAATTCGATAGAAAATAATTTTCACTTTTCCTTCGAAAAGTTGTAACTACTGATGTGAATTAAAGTGTTTTTAAAACCTCACCTGTTGTCTTTTCCTGTGTTTTTATAAGGCCGTTTTGGGCGAATTTCGACCTACGGTCGAATCTGCCATGTAGGCCTCCGGAAGCGATAAAAACACAGGAAAAGACAACAGGTGAGGTTTTAACACTTTAATTCACATTATTTACAACTTTTCGAAGGAAAAGTGAAAAAAATTTTCGATCGAATTTCAGCTCCATACAAACTCTCATAATACGCTTTGGTGACCTGTGTTATAACCTTAGCACCAGAAAAGTGCGCGCGAAACTGTTTTTTTTTTCCTCCATCGCTTTATTTCGTTTCTCGCTCGACAGACAAAGGGAAAGAGCGACTGCTAGCACTCTACTCTAAGCTGGTTGATGAATTTATTCCAAAGCTCCCGCGAATCGCGCAAATAAGAACTCCTGGGGAGGAGACCTTCTGACCATGATTAGAAATCCACACGATCAGGAGTTTTGGAGAAAACACTTGTTGTGTGGTAACACTTACGGATTTGGATTCAGCAATGCATTCTCGTTATTTTCTCTTTCTTTTTTCCCCTTACTGACCTTACTTATTTTAGCATTTTAACCTATTTTTTTATCACCTTGTGTTTAGCATTTTAGTATATTAGGTAGATTTTTTTATTCATTTTAGTGTTCCCATTTAGTGGCTTTACTACTGCCATTTCAGTAATAGCAGTTATTACAGATGTCAGCGGTATGACATGCAAACGAGGCGAAAGGGTCAATCTGGCATTGTATTGGCCCATTGGCCTCATTTGTAGGCTCAGATTACCAGCAGCTGTTCGGGAAAATGAGCCTGAATGAAGACCGGACTCGAAAGAGCGGCGCAAATCGAGCCTAACTCGTTTGCATACTTTTTAAAAACAAAAGAATATTTGACTGCGGGCTCAACTGTAATAACTGATTGACCCTTAATAAAGGTTTCATCCGCATTCATCCATCCATCCACTGCAATCGGTTTCCTTTCGAACTGTATACCATCTTCAAAGTAAAAAACATTCTGACTTTGCCTGGTTTTTACCCTTTTAAAATTCCCGCAATTCAGTTTATACACCAATATTAAATTTCAGCTTACTACTTGCCTTCCAAACAAAGGGTCGTGCCATATAAAACATTGTCATTTTCAAATATTTAGTTTATTGTGTGAAAACTGAGCGCGCTGGACCACATTTTACCAATCAGTTTCTTCCCGGTAAATAGAGCAACTGCCAGTAAAAATATTCAGTATTCAGGATCAATTTCTCTCAAATATTGTTCAAAAAATAGCCATTAAAAAGGGTACTATTAGGTAACTAAACCCGGTGTAAAGATTAAAAACAAATAAAAGCGACTCAGTTTAAACTGAGTTGTGATGTGGATGAAATAATCGTTTCTTTCTTTGCGAAAACTTGAAAATAACAACTTACCGCATAAACAAATCATCAAAACAGAAAACACAGAGATGGCCACAGCAATCTTCATTGTCGAAAGGTTTTGGCCTGTTGAAAAGTCTTGTTCTCCTTTACGAACTTGCGTTCCCGTATACTCGAAATATACGATTGTTTGATCAGTGATTTTATTTTTTCTCGAGCATTTATTGGGTAACCTGATAAATAAAAAATATCGACCAAGTGGGATAATGTGTTTCGGCTTACGTTCAATTCCTTTGTTCTTTAGTATCCAATCATTTTCGTTCCCATCTCGTTATTTATTCAGCCTGAGAAAGTCCATTTAGTGGTAAAATAATTCCACATTTTGCAGACATTGTTCTCGCATGGTCCTTATTAATAATAAAGTTCCATTAACGAAGCTATATACTTGGTTTAACGGATAGCGTGTGGGACATTGCTCATGTTCCATGTATTCTCGGATAAGTCAATCGAAGCAAGCAAGTGCTGTTCTATTGTTTTTCACTCCATTTAGGGGTGAAATATCGCAACGGATCATCGTTCTCATATGCCCCCATAATTACTGACTAAAGATCCATTCAGGAAACTTGGTAGTGAATCAAAGCAATACTGCGAAAAAACAATATATTTAGCATTTGAAAAAATTCAGCATCTCGTAAACTTGACGATTAAAGAAGCTCAGGTTTACTTCATGTGGGCAGTATCGTACTTTGGAATTTTGCGTTTTGGTGTCAGTGATGTGTCAGTACCACCTTTTACGTGAATTTTTTTCTTTAGTTCCTAACTCCTTATAACTCTTTTTGTATGCCGACTTCAGTTCAATGTATCCCTGATGCCACACCAACCAAAGAGAAATGAAACATTTTAGCACTGAATGGGCTTGTTTGATGATTGCTTGTGAAAACAATAGAACAATACTCTTGTAAAAGAAGGTCAGTCCAGTTTTTGGTGGTTACTTAGGCGATCGCACAATAACACACGCAGACTTG
The DNA here is from genome assembly GCA_029204205.1 of Desmophyllum pertusum. NCBI lineage: Eukaryota > Metazoa > Cnidaria > Anthozoa > Scleractinia > Caryophylliidae > Desmophyllum > Desmophyllum pertusum. Next base: position 429,393 of record MU827791.1, on the reverse strand, counting down.
CCACAAGTCAACATCTTACTTAGTAGAGTTACGAGTGCGCACGCCAGCCGTCGCCCTCGAGCGAGAGGGCGACCTTCAAACCAACGTAAGGGGAAAATAATATTGAAAAGGGATTTTAGAAAATCAAACGCCAAGAAAAAATAGCCGAGCTTCGTTAATGGAACTTTATTAATCATTTAGGAGGGGACATGTGCGAACAATGAATACCACTTGGATAAATATTTTAACCGGTAAATGAGTTTCGTGATGATTGCACGCGAGTACACCGTGAAATTAATAGAACAACATTTGTTTGGTTTAGTTGAGTAATCTCAAACAACTTTTTGTGTCTGAATAGTGAGACAAACTAGAATCAAAGTCATACAGCTACGTACACATAATGATTGCAGACTCTATACAGAGTCCACATATGGGCTAAACTGCAAGCCTGCGAGTTGGAGCCTCTTAGAAAAACATGTAATTTGCCTTTTCGATTTTTACCTAGTTTTTCTAGTCGTAACTCGTTTTTAACCAGTACCCCGAGCAAAGAATGGGCGCTCGGAAAATCCCAGACCATCGGGGATTTTGTTATTTCCCGACCGTCCCAGACATTCCCGACTCAGGGATACAATGGGAAACATCATTCTACCTCGTAGTGTTTTCATACGGTCTGGGACGGTCGGGAAATAACAAAATCCCCGATGGTCTGGGATTTTCCCGACATATGAAAACCTAGGCTCCTATAGCCGTAATTTCAAGCAAGCAACCGTGACGACACAAATAACGTCACTTTAATAGAGGTAATAGATTACAAAGATTATATGAGCGTCTATTTTGTTAAGTGTGTCCCCTTAGGAGGTGTCCAATAGAGGTGTCCCGAATTAGAGGTTGTTGATTAATCAGTCCGGCTATATTATATTCAAACCAGTCCAGGTGAGAAGTCGGATATTCTACAGTTCTCGCCCATTCAATTATTTCTGGCCGTTCCAGTTCAGCTTGAAAGACCCGAACAAAAGAGAAAGACTGTTAAATACAACAGTACTTTTAAAAACGTGACAAGAGTATCGGCTGGCCGGCAGCAATTGTTCACTTGTAGTTTAAAGTTCAATTTAGGACGAATCCCTTAATTAATGCCGGTACACCAGAACGGATTTGTCCCCGGGTCAAGTCCCGTGACAAGTACGTTCGTGTATACAGCAAGCTCTGAATCACTATGGTTTTGACCACGCTTAAAGTCCATATAGCCGCTTTTTCCCAGACTCTGTTGAATAAGCAAAAATGAAAGTCGTAATGCAGAAACTAGATCAACATTTGGAAAGCCAGTAGCTGGTATAATCTGGCCACACTGTATTATTACTTGGAAACCGAAAATCAAGCGGTCTCATATGTAGTGATTGTATATAGAGAGCTTATAAAGAAATTACACCGTAATAGTTTGCTTAGCTTGCGTACTGATATAATTATCTTTTGAGTTCTATCGGTCTTGGTGGATTTCTATTGAACAAGCGTTGTTGCCTCCTGATGTCCATCCCACATGTTTTCGGATACTTCAGTATCCATCATCGGTTCAAGAATATGTTTAGAATTCAATATTACCCTACTCTTACCTACCCCATCATACACTCCCTCGGAGTATAATAAAATTATATAAGTACAACTCATAACAATTAAAATATCAAGTTTCAAAATTATTTTAAGTTCAACATAGGATGGCGGATGCAGGCTTTGCATTCTGCAGACACGTAGGCTGATACGGGTCCAGTTTCATAATTCAGTGAATGTTTAAAGGGAATCTCGGCTGAAAAACAGTTTTGCTCAAAATCATAAGTTGGTGTTTGTGTAAAACGGGTTTAGGGGTTTGAAGTCGATAATTCTTTAACTGATTTGAATACTAGGCGATTTGTTTCTGCTTTTTCTACTTTCAAATTTCCCGCGCGCCGCCATATTTGTTTTCGCAAAGTTTGATGGGAGATTATGACGTCATTGCGTGGTCGTGCGTTGCATTTTGGCAGTCAGTTTGGACTCTATCATGTCGTTGTCGCGTTAAGTGTTCTACGTAGTATCAGCCTTACTTACTTGATTTGTATTTCTATTTTGGCTGATTAAATCTTTCACAGATCCTACGTATACCAGTAGCATTTTCGTTCGCGGTCCTTTGCCACTTATTCACTTTTAGTTTTCAATACATGGGAATACATACGTCAGCTTAAGTCAGCATGGACCTTAATCACGCGGCGGCCATCTTAAATCCCAGAGGATTTAAAACCTTTGTTTCCTCATCTGAAACCCCGCGTAAACTCGTTGTGAAACGTCTGAATGCGAGGCTTGGGGGACCTTGGGGAATAAAAAGGTATTGATTTTACCAAGAACATGGCGGGCTGTGATTAAGGCCCATTGCGTGAAATTAGAGATATACAGCTGTTTCGAGAAAGGTTGTCGGAAAAAAGCGCACGCGACAATCCCGAAAGGTATTGTGGGTAGTTTTAAGTTCACGGTTCCTTGACTTCAGCATTTCAGGGAAATCTGAGAAAATGGCACGAGACGCCATGGAAGTATATTTGCGAGTGCTAAAAGAAAGCAACAAAAGTAGGTTCGACAGCTACAGCGTCAGGAACGTACCTTGCTGATCATATCCCAGATTACCTTTCGGGATTATCGCGTGCGCTTTTTTCCGACAACGTTTCTCGAAACAGCTGTATACGTGCATCTAATGCGTATTCCGTCTCTGACCATGCTATGTCATACTGTTGTCTATAAGAGTAAATGCAATGGCTAACTATCATCTATTCTTGCTTTGCAACTGACATCAGCAGGGTAAGGAGATGATCGGACGCAAAAGAAACTACAATGCTTGTTTAAACCACTTTTATTAGCATTTTAATCTGTTTTAATTTGTGGTTTTTGAATGAGACTTGATGAGTTAGCCGTCTGGTAACGGGTTCCATCTGTTACACCCCATACGGCCGTCGTGAGTCGATACTAAAGTATTGACAGCGCAATCCATAATGCCCAGGGGTACAGCTGCAACGCAGTCCTATGCCAATCGCTTTATAACATCTTCCGTATGGTTTGACGCATCGTGTCCTTCTTGCCTTCACTTTTGGTACACGCTAGGAGATAAATGAACGTAACAGTGATTAAATATTATATCAAATTAAAAAAAAAAGCAGACTGCACACCGTCTATAGATAGAATGTCCTCTACGGATACAAATTTAAAATCCACCAAGCTACAGATGTACTAAATATCGATAGGTTAATGTTTCAGGTACAACAGTGCCGTTCTCGGCAAATCCAGATAAACCAGGAGCTACAGTAGGAGATGGGGGACGGGAACTCGACGTAGGTTACGGGAAAAGGAAGAGCGGGATTGCCAAGGTGGCGAGAACCGGGAGACAAACAGGAAAGCAATTCGCAATATTTCGAGGAAAAGGACCGGAAGCCCCCCCCCCCCCCCCCCCCCTCCCCCCGGCCCCGGCCCTAAAATTGAATCTGAGTATTAGCGTTAAGTGTAAGAAGCAGTTGTTACCAATATTTACCGCCCGTGCTGGTCGACTTCTTTCACTTCCTTTACACTCTAGAAGACAAAAGAATACAACAAAGATTGTATTACCTCTTATAACCTTAGAACCAGAAAAGTGCGTCCGACGCAGACTGGCAGTCGCTTTATTTCGTTTCTCGCTCGACGGACAAAGGGAAAGAACAACTGCAAGCGGCTCTACTCTAAGCTGGTCGATGAATTTTATTCCAAGGCTCCCGCTGATCTCCTGGGCAGGAGACCTTCTGACCATGATTAGAAATCCACACCATCAGGAGTTTTGGAGAAAACACTTGTTGTATGGTAACACTTACGGATTTGATTCAGCAATGCATTCTCGTTATTTTCTCTTTCTTTTTTCCCCTTACTGACCTTACTTATTTTAGCATTTTAACCTATTTTATTATCACCTTGTGTTTAGCATTTTAGTATATTAGGTAGATTTTTTTATTTAGTTTAGTATTCCCATTTAGTGGCTTTACTACTGCCATTTCAGTATTGTCCCTAAATAAAGGATTCATCCGCATTCTTTCATCCATTCATCCACAATCGGTTTCCTTTCGAAGAACTACATACCATCTTCAAAGTAAAAAACACTGACTTTGCCTGGTTTTTACCCTTTTAAAATTCTCGCAATTCAGTTTATACACCAATATTAAATTTCAGCTTACTACTTGCCTTCCAAACAAAGGGTCGTGTCATATAAAACATTGTCATTTTCAAATATTTAGTTTATTGTGTGAAAACTGAGCGCGCTGGACCACATTTCGCCATTCAGTTTCTTCCCGGTAAATAGCGCAACTGCCAGTAAAAATATCCAGTATTCAGGATCAATTCATATATTGTTCAAAAAATAGCCATTAGGTACTAATTTAACTTAACCCGGTGTAAAGATTAAAAACAAATAAAAGCGACTCAGTTTAGGTTGTGATGTGGATGAAATTAACGTTTCTTTCTTTGCGAAAACTTATCATAAAATAACAACTTACCGCATAAACAAATCATCAAAACAGAAAACACAGAGATGGCCACAGCAATCTTCATTGTCGAAAGGTTTTGGCCTGTTGAAAAGTCTTGTTCTCCTTTACGAACTTGCGTTCCCGTACGCGTATACTCGAAATATACGATTGTTTGATCAGTGATTTTATTTTTTCTCGAGCATTTATGGGTAACCTGATAAATAAAAAATATGGGATAATGTATTTCGGCTTACGTTCAATTCCTTTGTTCTTTAGTATCCGATCATTTTCGTTCCCATCTCGTTATTTATTCAGCCTGAGAAAGTCCATTTAGTGGTAAAATAATTCCACATTTTGCAGACATTGTTCTCGCATGGTCCTTATTAATAATAAAGTTCCATTAACGAAGCTATATACTTGGTTTAACGGATAGCGTGTGGGACATTGCTCATGCTCCATGTATTCTCGGATAAGTCAATCGAAGCAAGCAAGTGCTGTTCTATTGTTTTTCACTCCATTTAGGGGTGAAATATCGCAACGGATCATCGTTCTCATATGCCCCCATAATTACTGACTAAAGATCCATTCAGGAAACTTGGTAGTGAATCAAAGCAATACTGCGAAAAAACAAAATATTTAGCATTTGAAAAAATTCAGCATCTCGTAAACTTGACCATTAAAGAAGCTCAGGTTTACTTCATGAGTGGGCAGTATCGTACTTTGGAATTTTGCGTTTTGGGTGTCAGTGATGTGTCAGTACCACCTTTTGCGTGAATTTTTTTTTCTTTAGGTCCTAACTCCTTATAACTCTTTTTGTATGCCGACTTCAGTTCAATGTATCCCTGATGCCACACCAACCAAAGAGAAATGAAACATTTTAGCACTGAATGAGGCTTGTTTGATGATTGCTTGTGAAAACAATAGAACAATACTCTTGTAAAAGAAGGTCAGTCCAGTTTTTGGTGGTTACTTAGTCGATCGCACAATAACACACGCAGACTTGCCACAAGTCGACATCTTACTTAGTAGAGTTACGAGTGCGAACGCCAGCCGTCGCCCTCGAGCAAGAGGGCGACCTTCAAACCAACGTAAGGGGAAAATAATATTGAAAAGAGCTTTTAGAAAATCTTTAAGACACGAAAAACGCCAAGAAAAAATCGCCGAGCTTCGTTAATGGAACTTGATTAATCATTTAGGAGGGGACATGTGTGAACAATGAATACAATTTGGATAAATATTTTAACCGATGAGTTTCGTGATGATTGCATACGAGTACACCGTGAAATTCATAGAACAACATTTGTTTGGTTTAGTTGAGTAATCTCAAACAACTTTTTGTGTCTGAATAGTGAGACAAACTAGAATCAAAGTCATACAAAGCTACGCGGTACACATAATGATTGCAGACTCTATACAGAGTCCACATATGGGCTAAACTGCAAGCCTGCGTGGGCCTCTTAGAAAAACATGTAATTTGCTTTTCGAGTCAGTTTACCTTTTTTAGAAGATTAAAACCTAGTTTTTCTATCATCTTACTCGTTTTAACCAATACCCCGAGCAAAGAATGAGCGCTTCATGTTCTACACTATCAATATTATCGGCGATTAAAAGAGTGCGTTCGACATGTTATTAGCAGTGATGAAGTGTCCCTTAAAACCTGGTTTTAATATGCTGGGAAAATCCCAGACCATCGGGGATTTTGTTATATTTTCCGTCCGTCCCAGACATTCCCGACTAAGGGAGACAATGGTCGACATCTACCTTGTAGTGTTTTCATACTTTTCGGCAATGTCTGGGACGGTCGGGAAATAACAAAATCCCCGATGGTCTGGAATTTTCCCGACATATGAAAACCTGAGGCTTTATAGACGTCCCTTTAATAGAGATGATATATTACAAAGATTATATGAGCGTTTATTTTGTAAGTGTGCGTCCCCTTGAAGGAGGTGTCTAATAGAGGTGTCCCAAAGTAGAAGTTGTTGATAAATCAGTCCGGCTATATTATATTCAAACCAGTCCAGGTGAGAATTTCTTGTGTTCCAGTTCAGCTTGAAAGACCCGAGCAAAAGAGAAAGACTGTTAAATACAACAGTACTTTAAACGTGACAAAATGGGTGTGTCAGTTGACACTTCTTTATATACCACGATTAAAATTCATTCAACACGAGAAATATTATTTGCTAAAAATAATGCATTATATACATATGTTTTTTTCTGAACGTTTCGTGAATATTTTTGTGCATTTGAATAACTGGCACACGCACTAATTAATGCAGAATGATATTTTTGTTATAAAAAAGCGCGTCAATCTCTGTTATTTTGAATAGTTTTGGCAAAATTAAACCTCCGACATTAATTAAGAACGCAGGACTGTAAAATTGTAAAATTGTTTTATTCATTCGAATGCAATTTTTCATTCAATAGCCACCGAGGAGCCTATTCGTGGACTAGCACTTTATTTCAGATATTCAGAGGGAATGGGCAAGGTGTACTGGGCTCCTGGCGGACGGTTGGATGTTTTAAAAAAATAAATAAATAAATAAACAAGAGTGGGCCGTTTTCACTAACGAACACCCAGCTACTTTCAATTCACCTTACTTGACATGTATTGAAAATTAATTTTCGCGCATGTTTTTAAATCATGAAATCCCCACCCCTCTCCCACCACCCAAATCTCCACCCCCCCCCCCCCCCACCCCGCCCGTGCTCGTCGATCGCGCGTCGAGACTGGGTCATAAAGCTTGGTGACCTGGCCTTGCCACCGTGGTGGCGGACAAGTGTCAAAAAGCAAAATGTCCTTCGAAGTTTTTGCCTTTATTTTGGCGATTCTTATCAGTATTGCTTTGATATTTTTCGCAATTTGGAACGTAAGTACATGCGGTTAGCCTAGGTGTAATATTTCTATTTGTCACTGAGATTTCTGTTCGTTTATTTCCTTCAGATAATTGCGTTTGATGACCTTAAAACAGACTACAAGAATCCAGTGGATCTGTGCAATAGCTTAAATCCCGTGAGTTATTGTTGGTTTTTTATCGATCTAAAACAGCCCATCAACATGCCACAATGTATCTTTGTGCATATAGTTCGTACCAGTATTAAGAATGCAAAGAAACGGAGAGAAACGATGATATTTTGAATAAGCTTACATTTCGCGTAACCATTCAACAAGCTGATTTCGTTTGTTTAGTGGAGGGTGTTGGATCTAATGTCTTTACTAGCCCGTATATTTGTTCTTTGAGTTTGCTTAGAATTTCATCTCATCAGTTTCAGATTTACAATACGTGTGCGATTTCCAGATGTAAGTGTCTTTTGAGGGACATTTATAATACATTAAAAAACACCTGCCCCAGTCTTTGGTTTAAAGATATAACTTATAATATTATTGTTATGCATGTTTATTATATAGACACGAGTGTTTTACTGGAAAATAGACCACTCGTAAAATTCATACAAAACTACATCCGGGACCCGAGTGGCATATTTTCCATATCCTCACTAGTGAGGATATCGATGACGTCATTTCCCGCTTTTGCATGGCTTTTTGTGCAAGGTTGAAAATGGTGAGCGATGGATTCCATCGTGAAATTCGCTGAAGCCGACATGAAATCGTTCACTGAGGAGTAGGAAAATGTAAACACGAAGAAGAAAACTTCATATGATATAAAATTATTCAAGGAGTTCCTTGCAAGTGAAGACGAAAGGAGAGAAATTCGGAAAGTCCAGCCACCGAGCTGCAAGATTTCGCGATAAAGTTTGTGCTTTTGTCTTTTGTCTATATAATAAAAAGAAAATTACACGGTGGCTTGAAGATATGAATTTTATTTATTTTACTCATTCGCTGTGCTCATTCGTAAAATATTGTTCTTACATGTACCATTTGAAAATAAAATTCATATCTTCACGCCGCCGTGTAATATCCTCTATATATTACACTACATGGTAATATATTAATTTTATGCTTGTTGATTTTAGTCATCTAGAAAGAGACTTTAAATTTTTGTCTGATGAGAAAATCGTTTTTTTTCTCAATTTTCTTTATCCTCCCTTTACCGCCTCCCCTTCCATGTAACCCCCTGGGCCAAAACGCCTTTTGAACAAAATGAGCCCAGGGCTTGTTATCAGCTGTTACCGTTGAACCCGATAACTCAAACCTTCAAGGAAATCGAAAAAGGTTTGAGTTAGCGGTTTGAGTTATCGAGGGTTTGAATTGTTGGGATTCAACTGTATTGGGATTCAACTAGCCTGTGAGCAAGCTCTCTTACAGGTATTATTTTGATGTTCCCTTTGATTTGAAGGCAATTTGTATCTGTAGACAGGTAGCTAATACATCATGTGATTATAATGATTGTAATTTTAATGTTCTTGTTGTAGCTTGTTTTACCAGAATATGGAATCCACTTGTTCATTAGTCTTCTTTTACTGGCTGGAGGCCAGTGGACAGCCTTCCTTTTAATCTTCCACTGATAATTTACAATATTCACAGGTAACTATTTATAATGTGCTTTATTATTCTACTATTACGCCATTTCACCATATAAGGTCAAGAGAACACGTAAAATATGAGACGGTATTGACCAGTTGAACTGAGCGAATACGGAAAATAGCGTAATAGTCGGGAAATTTTGCAGTAGAATAATAAATCCCTTATTCGATGGTTTAACATATAATACGAGCGGACATTTTGCTCATTGCTCGCATTTTTCCTCGCCCCTACAGGGCTCGGAAAAATACTACGCAACTCATTGCTCATTGCTCGCATTTTTCCTTGCCCCTACAGGGCTAGGAAAAATACTACGCAACTCGCCAAATATCCACGCGTATTATATGTTAAACCATCGAATAAGGTGTATATAATATCTTTATACACTGATCATGATCAAGAAAGAAAATATCTCAAGATTTTCCAAATTATTGTAATTTGGCTTGGACAGAAAAACCCTCAACACTGCTACATGTACTGGTTTCTGTAGCATTAACCCTTTCACTCCCAAGAGTGCTGAGTTCAAAACTAAGGAAAAAATCTTGAATTTCATTTTTCAAATTGTCAAAAACAAACAGCACCACTTGAAAGCACTGCTCAATAGCTTTCATTTGGATGGTCACACACTAGGGTTTCATCCACAGACCTAAAAATTAGAACCACATTTTATTGACTCAAGGTTTGACTCTGGGAGAGAAAGGGTTAAGCCATTAGGACTACTGCTACTATTCTTCCTGGATGGAATGCTGCCTACAATGTATTCTCGCAAGCACCTTCCCAGCAGGTTACCCTAAATGTTCACCAGTAAATACTCCTGGGTAAAGTGTCTTGCCCAAGAACACAACACAATGACCCGGCCAGGGCTCAAACACAGACTGCTCAATCCAGAGTCCCGCCAATGCGCTTCCATTAATTTTACAGACCTATGGGCCTTTTAGAGTATTTAGTAGCAGAATTCTTTAGTTTGAGAGTTTTAAAAACTTTTCTTTTAAAAATTGTAAATTAGATGTTAATTTATATCAGTAAAGATTGTATGTACAGCCATTTGTATGGCAGCAGTGTTTTAGCATAATTTATTTCCTTGAACATTAAATTTTTCTTGATCAAGCCTTCGTTAATTTGCTTCTGTCATCTGTTTATTGTCACAGATTTCAATGAATTGATTTTATCTCAGGTATGCCAACAGGCCAGTTATGAGTGTGCCTGGTCTTTATGATCCTACCGAGGTCATGAACGCCAGTGAAATGTCTCGCTGCCAGAAGGAGGGATGGATTAAATTGGCTTTCTTTCTTCTGTGCTTCTTTTATTATCTCTATAGGTAAGTGATAATTATGCAAGTTTAAATTAGATGGCTGTACCACGCCAGCACTTGACTCTTTCCATAGCATGAAGCGACTCTAGGAGTATCACTACTTACTAACAGTAAAAACCTGCATATAAGAAACTGTGGATTAAGAACATGCAGGCTGAAATTTGGCAAATTAAACCCCCAATATATAAGAACCACTTCAGCCTGACAAATGAAGCAGGTTCTTATTTGGAAAATAATTAGTACTTAACAACTACATACATGTTGTATGTAAGAAAACACAGGCTCAGACCAAAATGTGCTTTGGAGGTCCATAATCCCAATGTACAGTATAAATCTATTCAGTTATTATTCTGATTACCTTTCAGATCTACTCATTAAATTATCCATTATACGCTCCCAACTGTAGGGTCATCATGCAATGCTCTCCTCCCCCACTAACGGCTGCTTAAAACCAAACCACATTCCTTTCCTTTTGTTTTGACCGCAGCAACTTTGGCACCTATTGGCAAAAACGTGACTGTTATGGTTTGCCGAAAAGCAGCTAGATCACTTCAATTCTTGAACTAGGATGTCTGCTGTAGTTATAATGGTTTTTGACATTATTTTTCATATCATACATTGTTTTCAGTAAAACCGTATTTTATTTTGATGGTGTGCGTCAAATTCAAAAGGCAGCATACTGGCGCGCATTTACAAGACGTTTCCGACCCTATGGTCACGACCTATTATTGGTGTAGTTGGTTATGGGGAGCAAAGTTGTGATTGGCTAAACCGCGTAAAGTAATATGGTTCGGATTTAAGCAGCCATTAGTGGGGGAGGAGAGCGTTGTGTGACAAGCCAAATAACGGCTGTGAAGGAGACTATGACTTCTCTGGTAGTTCCAAAGTATCAGAGTTCCTGAATTTTGAAACATTGTCGATGTGATGTTTAACTGGATGACATGTTAGTACGGCAGGCTAAGAGCACTTTCTTGTGTTTCATTTCAGAATGATGTACGCCATGTTGGTCTAACAGAGTCTACATATTAATACTAGATAGAACATTCACGCAGCATTACAGTAGATGGTGGTGGATCTGGCAAAAGACATAATATTTAATTATTCACATGGTCTGCATGCTCTGCTATGCTCCCTCTGAAGCTTTTACTGCAATATTTTTGAAGTTATCAGAATATGAGGATAATATTATTGGAGCATCTTACACATGGGAAATTTTTCTCTGCCATTTGCCACTTTACCAACACGGAGCCTGAGGATTAATCTTTTACATTCAACGGGCACAACAAAATTACATTTGAACCTCCACTAACAACGGCCACCTCTCTACAATGGCCAGGATTTTTGTCCAAACTGTTCTTCAATGGCCAGTTAATTCTGTTCTAGGTACAAATGTAGAGGTTCAACTGTAGTACTGCACTCTTCCTAAATGTATTTGTTCATGACGTTTAATTTGTTACAATGCAAGACTTTAAAACCCCCAGGGGCAGATAACCTGGACTGTCAGGAGGAAGATAAAACGGGTGAATAAAAATTGGTGCGTGTAAACCGATTTTGGGCACCGGGAAAGTAAACTTTTGCACGCACCGATTTTGCCCATTTTCAGATCTTCCTCCCACCCGGATTGTCTGCCCCTGGCCAGTCTCCAAGGATGCAACAACTCCATACAGATGTCTACATTAATTTTCATAAACTGCATCTGCCAGGCTTAGCATACAGTACATTCCTTATGAGACATGTAACAAGTACATGTACTGAATGTTTTTGTACAAGATTTGTATGTCATGGAGCACATCTCGATGTAAAACTAAACTATTTTGGTTGTTTTGTGGTTTACCTTGTAATTGGATACTCAGATTATATCACATGACATGTGGTTATCATTGCCACATTAGCTGAAAGCTAACAGTCTGTCGCTCTTTTACAATAATTATGATGTAATAAAGTACTACTGGTAATAAACTTTCAATAAGAAGTTGTTTTGGTTGAAGTTGAAAATACCTGGGCAGTATTTTGGCCTAATCCCTAGAATGACGGTTGTGCCTCTTGATTTAAGGGCTGTCTAGTTTGCTTGCAGTCCCTCTTTACTCTTAGGGTCCATCGGGAGCGTGTTCGTAAAAATGGCCGTCGAACGAGAAGGGATTGGGACGAGACAAGAAAGAGAGAGAAGGGATTCGGGTGAGATATAATTTCTCGCGCAATCCTTTCGATTGCGTATTTCGAGAGAAAAACAGGCTGCAAGCAGTCTAAGGGCTGTCAAAGCTGTAAAGTCTTCACGAGCCTCATGACCCACAACTGCCAGAGCTTATCCCGGTTTCTGTTGCATGAAGCGACTAGAAGTATTGCTACTCCTCCTGGATGGGATGCTTAGTAGCAAATCGCAGCTTACCCCCAGTATTTTGTTGACAGTACCCATTTATACTCCTGGGTGGAGAGAAGCACTGTGAGAGTAAAGTATCTTGCCCAAGAACACAACACAACCCAGACGGCTCGTCCCAGTGTCCAGCGCGCTAACCATTAGGCCAGCACACCTCCTGCACTACTAAAGTATGCAGTCATAATTTCAAGATGGCCTCCTTAGGGTGTGGTCTTTTGGTCATTTTCAATCTTTCAGTTTCCGGTCTTTTCTGCAGTTGCCAATCATAATACATGTACACAATGCAGCTGCTGTTGTCGGCTACTAACTCAGCTTCTTCTACTCCTATATGTTTTTTTATGATTATATATCAACTGAAGTTACTGAACCGTTCATTTCAGTCCTGTAACACATGCGAGGGGTGTCACTTGTGTCACGGCTGTGCAATAAGTGCTGTAGAACACAATGTACACCTTGTCATACACTACTGCAGGAAGTTTATATTTTAAATTAAAACTCATTAATAATTCATAAAAATGAATGTTTAATGAATATCGGATACAGATTTTGTCCTGATTTACATAAACATTTCCTTTGATTTACTCGCCTAAAATGATTTGTATAGCCAACTGAAGATAGTCGATAAACATGAGCATTTAGATGCATTTGTGAAATATTTGCGATTTGGGATTTACAATGGCGCTCATAACTACAAACCATGGTGAGCGAACGTTCGCATTCGCTCACCATGGTTTGTACAGAAAAATAGAGGCTGCTGTACCTTGTTACATATATGTGCCTATTTAAAACTGAAATATAATAAATTTAAGTAGACAAAAATATTATTGAGAACCCTGGTACACACATCTCTGTAAGAAGTGACAAAGCTTACAAATAACATAAAGAACTTTCACTTCTAAAGTGGTAAAAAATTCAATTTATTAAGATCTCTTATTACCATCACTAAATTAAGAAGAGTTTAAAATTTTGCAATCCTGTGTTAAATGCTAGAGGTTAACGGAAAAACTTGAGCTTCTCAAGCAGCCATTCCTCAGTCATTTCTTCTACAGATCTTAATTCAAAAACCTGAAAAGAAAAGAAAATGGAACATGAGATCACTTTTAGGTACTAAATAACCAACAGACAATAATTATTATAGACAGGGTAAACTTTAAAAATCTGAATTAAAAGATGAACAATAATAATTTAGCTAGTATCATAGGCATGAAATACACGCAAATGACTGCAGCTACATAGCCCTATGCACATTGCATGCATCATTATTCATAGGTACGGAAAGCAAGCTATGATTTAGGTAATTAAAATTATATTGCATCATAGGTACGTAATGTGTGTTGTTACAGCTACATAGCCCTTTGCACACATTGCATGGCTATAATGCATGCCTATATGAGGCAAGACAATGGTTGGGTTGGTATATAGTGGAAGCTGGCATCCATTTGAACATAAAATTATACGACAGTCGTGTACATGGAAATTGTATAATTATAAATTTGTTACCTGTAGGTACAAACAGAAGCTTATCACCTAGGTGATAAGCTTCTGGTACAAATGAATACCATATAAAACCAAACACCACAAGTCCGAGTAGATAAAATGTCTTCAGTGTGACGTGCCTTACCATAGCCACCCAACAAAAAGTGTCCTCTTGTAATATTAGTTTGACGAACACGCCAACTTACAAAGTTGAACACGATCAAATGGAAACTTGTCACATCGTATTCAACAAAAGTTACAATATTACAAGAGGACACTTGTAAAAAGAACTAGTTTTTTAGGTGGCTACAGTAAGGTGCGTCACACTGTAAGAGGACATGACACAAGGATCCAGTTCTCATGCCAAATTATTTTGTTGTTAATTAGAATCCTTCTAGTTTAACTGAAAATAATTACCTTGGTTGCTTCAACTTCTTTAACAAGGCTCAACTTAGAGCCAGCATACATCACCTGTTGTTCTGGTTTACATCCTGATTGAAAAATAATAAAAGACAATTTTCAATGGCAGAAACTAATCGCGATAAGCTTCTGTCAATGGTCATTAATTATTACACTCTGAGCTAAAGACCTAGCAGGCGTGGCAGTGGCGGATCCAGGAGGAGGGGAGGGGGATCCGGACCCCCCCCTATCAGACCTGAGGAGTTTTTTGCTTTCTCAATCCATTATCCATAGCGCGTAGCAAAACCATCTCCAGGATCCACCAAAACACACTTTTCGGAGCCGGAGATCTCAAACATTTTCTGGGGAGGCTTCCAAACACTCCCTCCACTCCATTTAGTAATAACTCAGTACTGCCATCTACTTTCAAAAATTATCCCTCTACTTCACATTTTCGGGAAAAATCCTGGGACCACCCCAATCAATTTTTGATAGGGGGGTCCCAGGGTTTTACAGAAAATGTGAAGTAGATTGAAGGAGAATTTTTGGAAGTAGATGGCAGTAGTATTACTAAAAGGAAAGAAATTTGAGATTTCAGGCTCTGAAAAGTACATTTTGGTGGATCCTGGAGATGGTTTTGCTATGGATAATGGTGAAACCAAAAAAACCCTCAGGCCTGATAGGGGGGTCCAGACCCCCCGACCCTCCCCCTGGATCCGTCACTGCCTAGTAAACATCTTCAATCTGCAGTACTGAGTCATTGCATGCATCATTACAAAACAGCAACACTCAGCCATTTTTATCATGTGTTATTAATTATTTTACCTCATACTTACCCTGAGGAGAGATGAAAATAAAACAGAAAGGATATGATACTCTTCCATCATCATGTTTTAGAACATAACTGTACAACACATAACTTTATGGAATTAAGGAAAAACTTGTACATCAATCATCATCATCATCATTATCAGTCCTTAAGATGCCAAGTGGCGCATAAGGCATCAACAAGATCTCTCCAATACTGGTGGTAAGGTTCTACTTCTGCAGTCCTCCTCCAGGTGCCTGGGACGGCCCCTTTTCCTTTTGTAACTATTATCATGAAAAGGATACCGTGGCTGATGCGCAGGTAGTTCCTCTCTTAGATCATCAATGGATATATCCTGCAAAAGTTAAATTGAATTAGGTGATGAAACTGAATGCAAACCAGGTATTACGGCAAAAGGGCAGGTTTAGTCTTCCTCACTGGGCCAGGGCCAACCAGCCATGCAATCAGTTTGACAGTGTACTGCTAAATTTGCAAGGAGAAATTCAATTTTAATCACCAACATGAACCATACCTCATGTTCCTCATCTACAATCACAAGCAGTCTCGCAGGGTCAATCTTCACTAGATAACAATAAAAAATGAATAAAACACAATCAAATTATTATCAAATTTATATGACTTTAATAAATTTTAGAAACAAAACATGCAGCCAATGATGATATATAGAGATCATTTTTGGGGGCATAAGGGAGGAGAGGGAGGGTACTATGATATTGCAGTTCCCTCCCTCCCTCCCCTCCCCTCCCATCCCATCTCTGCAATTATTGCAGATGGAGCCGTCCCGGAAGTTATTCAGTTTGTGCCTTGAAAGATGTGTATAGAAACATTTAGTGGCATTTGCAAAAATGTGCACATGCTCCACTAATTCATTGACACTTACGAACAAGAGCAGCTGTATTTTTAGCCTTCCGAAAACGAAGTATTTTTGCTCTCTCCTTGACTTCTGGATCAATGTCGCAAACGTTTACTTCAGTACTCTGAAAATATCATCAAACACATGTTAGGTCTTATCAAACTACCATGCAATGAAAGGTCAGCTTTGCTTATCATTTAAAACTGGTAAAAATTAGTCTAGCTCTGATCGTATCTCGGTTTATACGCAGCTCGAAGCATAAAATAAAATAAGCCTAAATATGTTTAAAATATGTTTTAATAAGCTTAACTTTAAAACGCCGCATCGAAAGAGTACATTCCGTGATTTAAATTTTAGCATAGATCACTGCATTTACAGCCACAAAATCTCAAATGATCAAGATGTTCATATGAATTCAACAAAAAGGAGAGAACTAAGCAATATAAACATGCACATAAAGAGCAAAGCACTCACCATTTTGTTTAGTTTTCCGGCTCGTCCCACAAAGTGGCTTAGCATCCAGGCAGAAAGGGACTGTGGAAAAGACTGGGCAGGAAGATAGGTCCTAAATGCGTACATCCCGACAAATGAACTGTGAACTGGAGTAACTTTCAAACTCCAAAATAGAAAGCAAGCTATCATTCGCGTTCCTCGACCTATACCGGGAGTGGCCATGTACATGCTATCTAAAAGATCATGAGGGAGGAGACCAAAAGAGAGACATAGAAAAGAACGTGTTTCAAGGAAAAGTAGCACGGGTCAACCTCTAACCGAGTCAAGCTCGAGTCACGAGTCAAGTTCGAGTCGACAATACTAAATTCATTCTCCATTTCCATCTATACATACATACATTTTATTGGACACTCCCATAGGGCTTTTCAGGCCAATTTACAATAATGATAGTTAAGAATATATACATGTTTACAAAGGCTTGAAAAGTACTAATTAAAACTAATAATGCAAACTAAACTAATGCTAGACTAAACTAATAATGCTAAATTAATATAAGAAACTATTTGATCTCATCTTTCTGCCAACGTTCCAGTAATGATCTCTTGAGAGAGCTTTTGAAAACTTTGGCGGACTTTTTGTCTTTGAACTCGGCTGGAAGGGCGTTCCATAACTTTGTACCTCTGTATGAAAAACACTCGGAATTCATCGCACAATAAAAAAATATATAAGTCCGCAAGGCGAACTTTTGTGGCTTACCAGTCTCAAAATGATGAAAATTGCACTGAGTACTAATTTATTGCTTGATATGTCTAATTTTGTACGCGAATCTAATGACAAATAGTTCAGTTTCCCGTGGAAATCTTGTTAGAAATAATTATATTCTCCAAAAACACATACACTGTTGATCCTGAATAGCACCATTTTGTTCTAACAAAGGTCATAATGATCAACATGTTGCTTGTATTTATTTTCATGTCCCTTGTGAAAACCAGCCTTACTGATGGTCACTGAATTTCATCGTGAGCGAGGCGGAATGCGATCATGTCACCTACATGTTTGGTTATCAAATTCTTTGTTTTCACACAACGATCAGAATTTACCGCGGTATTATTATTTTGTCGCGCAGTGATGAAGTGGTCATTAATATTCAAGACGGACAAATAACTGGGACGGCGCCGGAGAAATGGCTGAGTCCAGGTTTAGACCCTCCAAAACGATCGAAGAGGGAGAAGTTTTGGTAAAAGTGCGATTCCCAAGTCCACTCATTACAAAAAAAAAGTAGCAACGCTGGAACCAGGAGGTTTATTTAAAGATTACGACATTCACAAAGTGCACTCCTTGGAAGTGTCGCAAATTGAAATGGACGCAGTAACTATTGGCTGACAAGGAGAGATATCTCCCAAAACCTTGTACCAGATAGTTTGCGGTATTCGTCGGTACCTTGTTGAGAAGAAATCAAATATTGATTTAAATCTGGATACTTCAGACAAAGGTAACAAAATGAATTTTGCACCACAATTCATTAGTGCATTGATACTTTGGGTTCAGTTCAATGTTGTCGTTTATTCGCAGATTTTCTATCTTTCGTCATACTCTTGATGCTGAGATGAAGGAGGCGACATGATTAGGACTTTGCCTTAAGAAACAAGAAAGAAGAGGAACAACCATATGCAGTATAAATTAAAAAATTTTAACGACGAATAAAAGATAATATATAATACCGTATAATCATGTTATCCATCATTTTTTTTTCAGATAACAGTTGTTGTTATTTTAGTTGAAAGTAACCACCTCTCTCTAAAACACATAAAACGCACCCGACGATAATAGGTCCTCCTGTATACATATATAAACCCATGGGCTTTGTATTTCGTTTCACTTCCACATTCTAATTTCTTCCGTTTTATATCTATGTCATTTACAGTATGTTTAAACATTTTTTATTATATAAACTACAGTGAATTACCAGGATTTCTCTCATTAAGAAAAATCATATCTAAACACATGTGAAGATACCATTTTTATCTTCACTGTAAAGAGTGAAGATATCGATGACGTCACGTTTGCTGCCGAGTTTGCCATGTTTCGATGCTGAATGAGCCAAAGTTGACCGATATTCAGTCCAAACTTCGGTAATCTTCGGAAAAGTTCGGAAAATGTTCGGAAACGTTCGTATGAACTTCAGACAACATTCGGAACATCTTCGGAAATCTTCGGAAAATGGTCGTAAATCTTCGGAAAATCGTCAAAACTTCGTTATTAGTATGTTTATAAAATAATGGTTGCTTGGAGATAAAAATTAATCTTCTCGTGTTCAAATCGATATCAAATTGAACACACGAAGATAAATTTAATATCTCCGTGCAACCATGTATTATCCAATATTTATCGAATGTTATCAATTTTTGCCAATCGATAACAATCGATTAATTTTGTTTCTGTGAGTTCGATTGTTATCGATTACCGATATCAATCGATAGCAATCGGCGATTTATTATATAGATACGGATGAAATACCAGGATTTTTCCTGTTACTAAAAAATGATATCTTCATCCAGCGTAGTGAAGATATCAATCATTTGTATCTTTTCACATGTGAAGATATCGATTTCGTTATCTTTGCTGACGAGTTTGCAATGTCTCATTGCTGCATGAGCCAAAGTTTATCGATATTAATTCGAAACATCTTCGGATCTTCGGAAATAGGAAAAGTTCGGAAAATATTCGGAAACGTTCGTATGACCTTCGGACGATATTTGGAAAATGGTCGGAAATCTTCGGAAAATCGCCAAAAAACTCGTTATTGGTATATTGAAAATGAATAAAAAACTGAATGAAAAACTCTATCAGCACTCGAAGATAAAATTCGTATCCCCGCGCGGCCATGTAATATCCTCTAAGTAGTTTACCCATCTGAATGTTGGCATTATGTACTCTTGGCTTACAATATTAAAAGTTTAGAATTTATATCAAGTCTTTGTTCCTTGATGTCTGTAGTCACGTGGTCGAGGGCGAATTCCTCTCTCCGAGATAGGACTACCGCGATGCTCGTCCTGAATAAAGTAATTACGCTAGCCTGACAATTTTCGGAGTACTCGTGAGTTCCCACGCTGTTTCTTGATTGGATAATAACAATCGGATCAAACCTCCGAGTGCTTCAACTCTCCGACCTTCAACCAAGAAAAACGGCAAGGGCGCAGGATGCAATCTAAGCCAAAGCCGAAAATATTTATCTGTGCCATGGTAATGGTAATGGAATTGATATAGCACATTTTCCAAAGTTCAAATGCGCTTTGCAATTCATGTCAACTCAGGGGTGAGATCAGACATCAGCTTATAAAGGCTCCTATGGCAGCCGCTATCAGCTCATTCATGATCTCACCCCACCCACCCAACCCACAAATACATGTGAACAGATCAGACCCCAACACCTACTACGTCCCCTACTGTTTTCGAACAGTGATGTGGGCTCTTTAATTTCCCCTAATAATTACGTATAAGAAGGTGTAGGAGACAAGGTCGACGGCTGCCCAATGACGGTATCATCTGAACTGAGACAAGGTGAGTAAGCAGGGAATGAATAAAGTAAGCAAGCTCCTTAAGAAATCGTTGGGCATAGGAGACTAGGAAAACAGAACCAACAAATTACGTGAAATTTCATTTCATTTCATATCATTACCTTTCCTTTCCTTTCCTTTCCT
This sequence comes from Desmophyllum pertusum, assembly GCA_029204205.1. Lineage (NCBI taxonomy): Eukaryota > Metazoa > Cnidaria > Anthozoa > Scleractinia > Caryophylliidae > Desmophyllum > Desmophyllum pertusum. The sequence continues at coordinate 409,041 of MU827791.1, read as the reverse complement.
TTCCTTTCCTTTCCTTTCCTTTTCCTTTCCTTTCCTTTCGTTTCGTTTCGTTTCGTTCGTTTCGTTTCGTTCGTTTCGTTTCGTTTCGTTTCGTTTCGTTTCGTTTCGTTTCGTTTCATTTCATGAATGGCCCCCAAAGGGCGAAGCCACGGGCGCCGCCGCCAACGGGGCGAAGCCCCCAAACGGGGCGAAGCCCCCAACGGAGCCCAAACGGGCGGAGCGCAAATCACTCCAAGCCGTATCTCCGGGTTTATCGTCTGGAATTGATGTTTCATTGTCTGAGTTGGAATAATTATTCGCAATTATATGAGAGTTAGTTCTGTTTTCATGGCAATAAAATGTTCGTGTTGTCTGATTTTCGCTAATGGTTCCTTTCGTTATCAAATTTGCACAAATATTTCCCGACCTACTTTGTTACCATGACAGTATATTAATGGACTAGTTGTGTTGTAGCTTTGCTCCTTTGCACTTCACAGGAGTTATACCGATTCTCTTTCTTTCTTGGTGCTTTTGAGATATCTATGGATGTCCTCTTTCCCGGAAGGAAGTAGTCCCTTGACGGTTGTTCATAGATTGGGCAGACTGGCAACACAGGCCTTTTAAACGGTATCACGTGGGTATTGATATCCATGTCGTTTGCCGAAGATGATATATTCAGACTAGACAGAATGATGCAATAACACTGTGTCGACGTCCGATCTGACGAAAATGTTAAAGATCATCACCACCCCTGGAAACCTTTACTTTGTCTTTTAAGAGAAAGCCTTTAAAAGGCTTTCTCAGTAAAGGGATCTTGCTTCGATAATTATTAGAGCGTGATTCCGTATAAATTTATCGAAAATTCATTGAGAGTTATGATAAATTGATGCCGACTGTGTTATTTAGTAGCTGTAACAAATATGAGAGAGATACGTTGAGTATTGAACAAGATATTTCCTTTGAAAAACGTTTAAAAAATTTACAGACGCATTTGTATGGCTGGGTGGTTGCAGCCGCCACCCATCCACAAACAACGTCTGTAAATGCTGCATCTTTGAATGCATCGTTTGACAATGGTTTGAAGCATGTTTTGTCCCTTTTCACTTTAAATTGTTTAACTGAGTACGATAGCTAAATTGTGCATGCTCTTTCTATTTATGATGATGATGATGATGATGATGATGATGATGATGATGATGATGATGATGAAAGCATTTATGTTTTTTAATCGGGTGAATTTCTAAAAATGACGTCAGCAAAGTCGGCCATTCCATCCAAACGTGGAAATATTGTTTATAAAACAATGATGCATAAGAAATGACTTGCGTCTCAACATGTTGTTCGTGTCTCTCGCCTGCTTCATGAATCAAAAGGGTTAGGTGAACGTCTTTTCATTGGTCAAAATCGACCTTGTTGGTTTTGAAAATCAAGACGGATTTGTTCGTCCGAGACAATAGAACTTGGATCATTAAATAAATGCAAATACTTTCCACACTCTCCTTGTTGAGTGGCTTTTGTTCTCATAATTGCTCATAATTGAAATTAAATAAATCAGGGTGAAAGGAACTCGCATGCAATATTCCTTTGTTCAACTAAAATAAAATTATTTTCCAAAAGTAAGAGATCGCCATGTCGCTAGGTACCGTGGTAAAAGCTCATCAACACTGTGCAATGCAAATAAGAACATTTCAATATTCTTGCTTTAGCCTCAGGGCTTTTTAAGGTATTTATAAAAGCACAAAGCAAAAACAAAAAAGTTGAAAGCAAATAACTGGAGTGTGTCGTTTTCTTCCATCGCAAGCCAATCAAAAAGGTATTTTATTGTATCAAGCATTAGAACCTTAAATCACGATGGGTAAAGTTATCCGAAGATGAAAGAAGCCTGTTTTAAGATACAAGGCTTTGTTGCCACTTTAAACATATAAGTATATTAAAGAAGCTACGTCACCGATGGCGCATCTTGAAATGTAAATTCCAGTTCGTCCGCCGTTGGAAATCCGTCTCAATCTTCCCACTATTGTTCTTTTTGTTTTATTACTTTCCTTCTAAACGTTGTTTCAATGTTAGTAACTGAACTATTATTTCGAGGTTTCCATCGATTTGAAGGTAATTTTGTATAACGCATAAAGTGACTTAATCATTATCGTGTCAAAGCTCCTTTAACACTCGTATTGGATCAAAGTTCACACGAGAAAAGGTAATCATGCCGATACCGAAATTAGTTGGACCAAACTCATTGACAGAAAAAGGATTGTTTGACTGGAAATATTGGGATCGAAGAAATAGAAATATGAGATCAAGCAGACAGTTTTGACTATCCCACTCGTCTGTTTGCGATTTATTTCGTTGGCTTCGTTCCCCTGAAAGGGAGAACCTTGAAAAGGCTCCGATTTGCTAGGCTTTGTAACTGTGCTCCTTGTTTGAAATACGTGAATGTTGATCTTATATTTCAAAAAAGTGTGCTTGACGAAATAATTTTCTACTTACAAGTGCCGTCTATCACCGAATGGCCACATCACTTTAGTACTGATCTGTTTTTATTAGCAAAACCCAATGGTATATTAAAGCGCAAGACATTTTTGGAAAACCAACGTTGTAAGCTACATGTAATATGGGCGGGCAAGCCTTCATAATAACAGCCACCAATTATTCTATCTACTCAAAATGGATAACTTGTCAAAAAAAGCGATTAATGACCTGTCAAATTCACGAAATGATTTGTTTTCCTTCGAGTGTCTCGGCTATTGTGGTTATACCAAGGGTCTGGTGCCCTACATTACGAAACGTTTGCCTCTCTTTTTGCAAAATTCTGCTAATGTTGCTGCTATACTTGAGGGAAGACGATTCTGAGGAATAAATCAAGTTCTTTCATCCCTTATTTGCGTTCAAACACCGAACACCACCCGTTTAACAAACAAATCTATTTTTATCTCCTGGACCGACCGCGAGGTCAATCTTGACCAATTAAAAGACGACTAGTAAGAGTTAGCAATCAATCAAAACAGCAGTAGACATGAATGACAAAATACAAATTATTTTGGGGTAGTGCCAGCGCCCATCAACAGAAAATATATGGATACGTTTTAGTTCAGCGTTTCAAATATTGATGCTGAACAAACCTTGAGTATCTGTTTCCTTTTCGTTTCTATTTCAGGTGCTGCCCTTTGTGAAACTGTCAGAGAGAACATTCTAGAACAGCCTTCGATGCCGCCAAGTTGAAGGACTTATCCGTGCATGACTAAGCGTATTCCATGATGGCCTGCAGATATTTTTAAAGTTAATCTACCAAGTTGGCATATAGAAACAATAGCGACTCGCCACAACGAAATATCAAGTGTTACAGATATGGTATCGTTGATATGGTCTTATGTGCTACGTATAGCACGAAGAGGATTAATAAGTAAGTATGGTATCGTAATCGAATGGTATAGCGATTCTGAATTACAGTATCGGCGTTTATCGATGCTGTTTTTAATCAAGAAAAGAACAATCTATCAACGTCTGAGAGTATCTTCAGTTTAAGGGTTTCTTGAAGCACGTTTTCCGGCCTCCAAGGAACGAAGAGGTCTAACATATCTGAATGCAGACGCACGATTATGAAACTATTCATTAAAAAGGGCAGTACATGCTGCGAGGGGGGGCGAATCATAATATTATTTGATCAAACAAACGTCTTTCGGTTACGCCCATGCGTACTTCTATTCATGATCTGTCTTGCATGGTTTTGGTTTGAAAAGGAATAGTTCCACATTGCGTGAATCGTGGAAATAGTGATGCTGGACTAAACGTAAGATCTGATGTCCTTCATGGACGAAAGAACAAGAGGTCAGTGTCAAGGAGTTTGCTTTGCACACAAAAACCCCAAAGGCCTTCAATTCTAAATTTAGAGTCAACACTCCATGTAGTGTTAGCATAATCAATCACGGATTGAAATAAACTTATTCGTGCGTAAAAGCATATTTAATTTGTTCTATAGGCTGCAAGTTCTGCCGTGAAACTGATTTCAAACTGACGCGCTTGACTGTCAAGTCGTATAAACTGGAATTATCAACAAGAAAAAACCTTTACACACAGAAAACGTGCCCGCTGTAAAAGTTTCGATGAACCTTTAAGGTTTACTAGAGATACATGTGAAATAGTGTTATTGCATCACTCTGGAAGATTATCAACAGCCCAAGTGCATCTGAAGAAGATGGTTTTCACCAACAACAATGAAATAAGAACAACGATGGTATCTTCAACAAATAACACCGATACCGAATTAGCAGCCTTCATTCATACTGTTGTTAACATGGAAAATAACAGCACTCCGACGTCTGAGAGGATCTGCAGTTCAGGTGTTCCTTCAAGTACGAATAGAGGCCCCAACAGCACCCATATGGAAAAACAAAGCGACGCTGGAAACTGTATGGTATTGGAGAGAGTTTATTATTTATCTAAAGAAGATAGATTACTGCAACAAGGCTTCCAGTTATCTGACGTAACAAGCGTAGAAAGTCTTAAAAACAGTCAATGGTCAACCCAAGCGGAACATTGTCGAACACATGAGATACCATTTCTCCACCCAATCTGTGAACAACCGTCAACAGATTCCTTCCTTCCAAGAAAGAGTACGTCGATGGAAACCATGAATTTAAAGCAACAAAGCAGCATTATGTATAGCTCAGTTCAAGGACAGCAAAACCATCGACTCAACGGAGCAGAAAATGCTGTCTGCTATCTTGACGAGCAAACAAATGTTTTTAAGACTAATAATGGCTACAGATCCGGACAGGTTTTAAGGAATTCGGGGAGTGCAAACTCGACAGTATATGGACAAGTGAAAGAGAAAAGAACACCACCATTTTGTTTCCCAGAGAGCAGAACCTACTATCCACGAAATGGTGGAGGCTTTAATCAAATATTCAAATATGACCCACAGAATGACAATCAACTGCAGAAAGGCGTTGAGGGAACAGTCAAGGTGACACCCAGTGAAGTATGGAACCAAAAGATCCATAGTGCAAATAACGCATCATTAAGCGAAACATGGCAGCCAAACCACTTCGCCGTCAAACAAAACGGAAATGAAATCCAATCGCAATCAGCTTATAATTTATCTGGCTCTATGCAAATGGTTTCACCTAAACCTGTTCCCCGCCTCCAGACACATCCGTCAAACGCAAATTGCTTCAGATATCAAACAATGCGACATGAAACTGATAATCACACTCAGAAGAAAGTAATGGCTGAAGGATGTTATGCTCAAGTGACCAGAGGAAAAGATGGAGAACTTCAAAACCTGATGCATCCTATTGTTGAACATCATGTTGAACATTATGATCGTCGTCAAGCATTTGGAGAAGAAAGCCAAATTTGCAAAAAGGGCGTCAAAGGGGTGCTTCCAAAGCGCCAGTTTGTGTTAGGCGAAAAACGTTGTGCCGTGGTTAAGGGGACGTACGATACGACTATTTTATTAAAGGAACCACACCATGATAAAACCTCTTCTCGAATTAACCACAGCCGTGCAGTCCTTGAAAGCAATGAAGAAGAAGAGTCTTTTACAAGAGACGCAAATTGTCAGTCTATGGAAAATGGCGGGACATCTCAAGAAAGCAACTCCAGTCTCACAGGAGAACGACCCTTCAGATGTCCTTGGAAGAATTGTACTAGAACATTTAGGCGAAGTCACGAAAGATCGCGACATTTTCAGCAACACGGTAGTACAGTTGGATTTAAGTCTTATCAATGCTCATACTGCTGCCGATGCTTTTCCCGATCAGACACTTGGAAGTTACACCTTAAAACAAAACACAAGTACAATATAACACTCCTGCCGGCTGGATTTACTATATGAGATCGAGTATACAGGGACGTGCCGAATAGAAGAAACTGCACTAGTTTCACGTACCTTTTAGATATTTCATGGATGTATAACGTTGTCCATAACGTTATGGTAGAAATATAACTGTATAAAAGTGACGGTGTGATCGTCGGAAGTTTTGTAAGGAGCCCCTACTATAAAAGCTACCAAAGTCTCGTTTTGTTGGCGTAACTCAAATTCATCAGCTTTCACCTCTCAGAGAAGGGTGTTTCAAATACCTTCTTCTTTGCTAAGTAGTTCCTGTCATATTTTAGTTTAATTCCGCCTTAATACCCTAAAACGTACCGGGATGACTCTAACAGAGATATAGTGGTCTGCCTGCGTCACTTTTAAATGGGAGTCTCCCCTCCAGGGATACATCCACGTTTAAAATATACAAGTATAAATACAGTATTTCTTATAATTAAGGTCAATCAGCACATGATGGGACTTGTCTTTGACGTGCACGCGTCTCTCCTAACCAATTTTTAATCATTTCAAGGTGGATGTGTCCAGAACTATATGATATATCAACATCCACGTGTAAAAATATAGCTAATGTTATTTAATGGGCTCATTTTAGATTTCAGAGTTTAAACCTTAAGAGTACATTTTTGGGCCGGGGTGAATTGTTCTCTCACTATACTAGAAAACATTTTGTTCCATAAACAAGGCATTTTAATTTCATCGCGTTATGTGATATTTCCAGACCCTAGTAGCAGTTGAGCAACTAGTACTGTTCATGTAAATAGTTAAATACCGCAGCATTGTTGGGAAGACCTGACATTTTAATGCCTGAGCGGAGTACCCAGAGTCTCTTACAGAGATCGAAATTTAGTGCCATCACTCTGATGAGCCACCAGGCGGCCTTTCTCAGTCTTTTGTATTGTTGTTGCCGTGGCAACTAATTAGTTTGGTATATAAAAACTGAAAACAATTATTTTATTCTATTTTATTAAGCTTCGCCAGAGTACATAGGACTACTACGTACTGTCCAATTTGGGAAATTATTGGACGATTAAAATTCCGAAAACTGCCAAATTAGACGAGGCTGCAGGCCGAGTCCAATTTGCAGTCAGAGGAATTTTTAATCCAGTTATTTCCTAGATTGGTCAGTTAGTAGTCTTATATTGTGCACGAAAACGTACGCTGTCCAGTTTGGGAAATAATTAGATAGTCGCTTGAATAGGATTTTACACTATCAATATAATCATTGATTGAAGTGGAGGGGAATAGCGGAGGTTTAATTTACCGCTGTGATATCCATGTCCGTGTTTGGTGAATTGTAGAGCCATGTTGTAAGCCATTTATACTGTTTTATTATCAGTTCAATAAAAAGCTTCCCAGACTACTTGCATACGCCAACATTTCAGTAGAATGAGACAACAAAATAATGGTCTGAATTAAATACAGTCGAACCTCCACTTACGGCTACTTCTTTACAACGGACATTTTCGTCCCGAGCGTCTGCCGATCCATTCGCTTTATTCTTATTGAAACCTCCCTACAACGGCCAGCCGTCATTCTTCCCAAATGTGGCCGTTGAAGAGAGGTTCTGTATCAACTGTAGAACGCAAAAACGAGTCAGGGAGAATGAACTGGCCGGCGTTATAGGAAGGTTTCAATAAGAATAAAGCGAATGGATCGGCAGATGCTCGAAACGAAAAACCTGCCTGTTGTCTAAAATAGAACAATAGTCAACAACTCACAATAGTCAACAGCTCGCGTTGGGAAAAGTCAATTTTTTGGTTAGTTTTTTAGAGCTGAGTTTTCATCACTGACATTACATGTAGTGAATTAATTTAATTTTGAAGCTTTTGCTGCTCATAACTGTCACGTGACATTATTACGACACGAATTGTTTCGTCTTATTGTATTGTATTGTATTGTATTGTATTTTATTATACGACATAGCATTTTAGAGTGCGAATACGCACAAAGACGAGAGCAGATATGAGACCGTATTACACGGGTCTTAGTCCCCCTGACCGCGCGCTACGGAAAACACTGTTGAAAGCCTATATTTTAGGAAAGATATTATGTCGTATAATAAACAATTTATTCAGCGGAAAGTTGTGTAATACGGCTGGGAATTTTTACTCGTCAGTGTTTATTTTTTCTCACCTAAAGGCTCGAAAAAATAAAAACTGACTCGTAAAAATACCCAGCCGTATTACACAACTTTCAGCTGAATAACCTCTTTGTATTGTATTGTATTGTATTGTCTTAATCAAACCTACAACTCGCTTTCGATAGTCGCAACAAATCGCACGCGTGTAAATGGAACCCAGATCGTATCGTAAACAAAACTCGTACTGTCGTCGATTGCCCGTAACAAGAATTTTGATCCGCTTTGTTTTAATCCATAGCCCCTTAGACACACTCAAGCTGAAACTCAATGGCCATTTCATGAAGGGGTAACTGGCCTTATAAGGCCATGGCAAACGAGGAAAACGAGGAAACATTGTTGTGGAAACAAATGTTTCCCTGTTAATTGCCCGCGCATGAAACATTTGTTGCGGACGCAAAAAAATGTTTCTCAATTTTTTCAGAATTATTTTGCGTCCGCAACAAATGTTTCCCCATTTGTTCGCGGAGGAAACAATGTTGACTAGATTCCAGGGCAATTTTCGCATCATTTGTTTCCCGTGAAATGTTTCTTGGTTTGCGCAGGAAGAAAGCAAAACATTTGTTTTACTTCCAACTAGTTGGCTCACACAAGAAACATTATAAGCAACAATGTTTCCGCAACAATGTTTCCTCGTTTGCCACTCGACCTAATAGAACTGAAAATTAGCTTTATATTTTAATAAAACATCAGTTTTCCATCTCACATTGTTCCTAGCTGAACAAAATGAAGACTTAAGAACCAAAAAGCGTAAAACCACCCGCGGTGCTTTGTTTACATACACCTGCAGAACTCGGACATTTCAAGCCACTCTGCGCCTCACTTTGACCGAACTACCAGCAAAATGACATAATTATTTGATGCGCTGTGGCTCTTGTTTAAGTTTTTGATCGCGACTGACCACAGACGTGCAAGTAGTGAAACAGCCGCAGTCATGGAGCTCAAACGTGTTTTAATATTCCTTGTCTTGGCAGCTTTGCTTATCGCAGGCCATGCACGGCCTTCGTATGAGGTAAGATAATAAGATGGGAAAATATATGGCTGTTATAAGTGGAACTCGAATTTTTAATCGCGAAGGATTTGATTTTTCCACACTCCTGTAATAGTAGTAAAACTTTATTTAGACACAATTCAATGTACATGAATTGTTGTTCGGTAGTTTCTTGTTTATAAAACAAAGTCTATGCATGGTTTGAAAATCGTCAACATAACCTCTTTAATGCACTAATCATTGCTGATAAAGCATTGGAATTGTTTTGTCTACTGGTCAAATTTTTACATGCAGTAACTTTGCTTTACGTAACACTGATTTGTAAAGGTCGTGAGTGATTTGGGATCGAATCCAAAAATAACGGTGACATGTGAGTGAACGGGGTTAGCTTCCATACGAGTTATATAAGGGAATTACAGCCATATTGTTTTCACAAAATTGACAACGGATTTGTTTTCTTGAAGAAAGTGATATAACTATTTATAAGGTCTTATAATAGTTATTTCATCCTTAAGTGGTCCATTAACAGAAATTTGCAGTTAAAACGAGTGTTCCCTCCGTCTTTAATTAGAAAAGCAAATCCAATACACAAACCTTTCAAGCAATTAGTAAATCATTTGAGTAAAAAATTGTACCCAGAAAAGACTGAAAAACTCGTTTGGAATCGTAGAGAATAACATTTCTTTAAGTTATTTCTAGTCGTCGCCACTTGAGTCATTAATGTTTTAACACTCGTGCTATAAAAGCTATTGTACCCGTTTTCTTAACAATCGAAACTCATCTTTATCAACCTTTGTGGGGCGCAGCGGCCTGAATATGGCCATGAACGCTTTCTTGAAGAGCCACAAGTCTATGCTGTGATATTCTGCTATGGAAAAACCTGTAGATGCTGTGTTCTTGTCTTTTGCTTCTACACTGACGATCGAAAAAGATGAAATGAACAAAGGCGACTTTTGTTTTAGAACAATTGAAGCCATGCACTTTTGTCCTTTTCTGCTTGGAACTGCGAGTGGCAAAACCGGCCTGAACAGCATCCTGGTCGAAGTGCTATATCCTTTCAGACGTCCTCCCTTGATTTTCTTTGGGTACAAATAAATAGCCTTGTATTACTGATATTGTCGTCTCTCGGTTGTTCACAAACTAGGTGATTAATGAGATCACGTAAACCAACATTACAAAGAGAAATTTGCGTGGCTGCAAGGTTAGCTAAGGCCGGCTTGTGCAAGTGGGAAAACTCGTTTTGTCTTTTGCTGAAATTGAAACAATTTTATGTCCTTTAAAAGCACATGCAATAATCTTAACTTGATCTGGCATTATCGTTGTATATTTTACATTAAATCCGGGTCACGAGCACTGACGAGATTTGCCGAGAGTCTCTCGCTCTCGTTTGGCCTGAAACTCTTATGCGTTCTCAGCGACTCTCTTCGATTTTCATGCGCTCAAATCGAATTTGAACAGGCTCAGTTTTTCTTCAAAGTCGTCGAGGGTTTTCTCTCGATTGGCCCGAGCTGGTGATGTGATAGTCGCTGAGAGTTAAAGAAAACCTTGGTGAGAGCCCACTCTCGCAGGCTATGTCACGTGATATATCAAGTCATTTTTGTGATGTACAAAATTACTTTCAAATTAAAGGAAACCTCAAAATAATCATTTAATAAGGTTAGAAAAACACCAAAGATGTAACAAGCAACCAAAAAAGAACGAGGATGGTTAAGGATGGAGAAGATTAAGACGGATTGCGAACGGCGAACTTGAAAAATCTAGGCTAAATTGATCAAGATGAGCAAACCATGACGTAGCTTCTTTAAAATTGATATACCGATCAAGGGCCGTTATGTAATGATTAGTAAATTTAAAGTTTATCATTTATCTAAAATCCATACTGTATTGCGCTGTGTATAGCAATTTTCTTTTGTAATTCCTTTGAACACACAATTTTGGAAAGAAGCGGGGGTGAGTAGGGGATGTAATCTGTCAGAATTTTAGTGGAAGTTATACAAACACAAAACCTCATTCTGTATCCACCATTCGTTCATCAACGGTGCAACATCACCGCCCTGTACATGCGGTGCTCCCATCATATAATCCATCAAATATTTTTCTCTCGCGCGATTGATCCAAACACGTCACGTGACGCAGCCAAACCTGGGGAATATCCGATGACGTTTAGAGGTTCGGTACTTAGTACTGGCATGGGCATCTTCAAGGGTAGTAAATGGCAGGAACCCACTTGTCGTTACAATTGGTAACTTTCAATGGTGCAAATGAATTCGCTCTACGCCCACAAAACGAGATTCTGGTACCTTTCAATTTATGTTCATCCCGGGCCCACAAATGCCGGAGATTATTCCGGTTTCCATGTGACTAGAAGTATTGCTACCCTCCCTGGATGGGATGCTAGTCCATCACAGGTTATCCGGCCCCATCCCGGGGGGGACTCCTATAAAGGTACGGGACGGGAGGGATTGTACATTCCGATTGTTGTAAGCCAACATACAGACGGTTGTTCGTCAGTGTTAAATTCGGCCTCATAACTGATTTATCTTTGTATTTATTCTCATCAGGATGAACGCGAAAAGCGGGAAGAAGACGGAGAAGAAGAAACAGACGAAGAACTCCTGGCTGATGAAGGTTAGATTCTTACCCAATGCAATCAACAAGACTCATATTAATATTACATTTACGGACAAGGTATATTAAAAATGGAAAACGCAACTGCACGCTTACGAGCACAGCTTCGTGTCTCAAATTTGATCAAAACATTTCGAGACTCGCACGTTCCTATTACAGGCCTCCAAAGTTTTGCTCCATGAAAGTTCTCGTTCCAGCTCCGTAAATATTGAATATTTTTACCGTATCCTTAAGTGACTGTATAGTAAGAACATTTCGCAACACATGTCATGGTGATTCCATGACATATTTACCGGGTAAATATTCGACCTTCTACGGAACCGATATATAACTGTAATATAGGACTGCTATGCCCATATACCTGCACCTAACCATCCCCTCCCCAAAAACTTCCCCAAAAAGATAAAATGAACTGAGATGTGATGAGATAAAAGATTGATGTAAAAGAAAGTTAAAGAAAAGAAAGCAGCCACATTCAAACAACTTTACATTCTTACTTGTTTTTCAGAAGCCAAACCAGAGGAAGAAGGAGAGAGCGGAAGCGCAGAGGAACCTACAACTCCCGCACCCCCCGAAGAAGCTGCACCAACCCCTGCCGGAGGAGCTCCCCCTCCTCCTGGCGGAGTACCCCCACCTCCTGGCGGAGTACCCCCACCTCCTGCTAATCCCATCGTCGGAGGAGTTGTGAGTTGCTTTTAATTCTTCCAGTTTTCTTTACCTTTGTCACCTTAAGAAGAAGTATTACCATCTATTTAGATTTTGGGAAGAGTTAACTATTAGGTAAGTGTAGCGGATCCAGATGTATCCACCGAGGGAGCCCCGAAGTGAAAATGGGCCTTTTCTTTATTTACTAAGGGGCCGAGGTGAAGTGGGCTTTTTAACTCTACATGAAAGCTATGAATCGACATCTAACTGTTCTCTGTGCGATATCAATACATTGTCAAGCAGACGTGACGAGAATAAACAAAATCATCAATTAGGGGATATATCGTCGTGATGTAATGAAAAGGGTGATCCAGTGAAAGAAGGACATGGTCCTAGCGACAGCTAGAGGACATCTTTTGGTGCTAAAAATAGAGAACGTCCTTTTTCCAAAAACAGAAAACGTCGTCTCTTGGTCCCAAACAAACAGAGGAAATTATCTTTCTTGTCACCGAGTGTGACCTACAGTTAATTAAGCACTTTAACAGACTATACATCAATCAAATAACTTTTACTTCAAGATGCTAAATACGATGCTGTATCTTTTGCTACACAGACTGAAGCCTGCGCAGTCTTTCAGGCATGCGCTGCTCAAGGCGATCCCTCTGTGTGTCTTCAGACGATGATAAATACCTTAACAACCTTGTCAGGTGGAGCTGGGGCTGGTGGAGCTCCCTGTCAACCAGCTCCCGCTCCCTGCCAAGGCGCCGCTGTAGCATCCCCCGTGCCCATGCCTATGCCCTTGCCCGTGCCCATGCCCTGTCCTAGTCCTATGCCGCAGCCTATGCCAGTGCCATATCCGGAGCAGGTGATCGTAGAGCCGGTGTCGTGTGGTGGAACCTACCCGTGCAAGGACAAGGCAACTAAGAGCAAAGGAAAGAAACATCAGGACAAGAAACAGAAGAAGGAGGATTAAGTTAATGCAATAACATCTCGAGCGCTGACCTGTGTATTCCGTTTACAGGATGTCGTGATGCAAAGGCAATGAAGGTCGATTTATTATGTCCTTTCTTTTCCAAGCGCTCTCCATTGCTGGAGATAATTTTTTGTCTCTCGTTATGTATGACAATCCCGTTCTAAGGTCCTGGTCAAACAGTCTCAACGGCATTTTCATAATAATAATAATAATAATAATAATAACTTTATTTTCGTGTCAAGGGATTTAGCATTTCTGCTAATTGTGGACACTTAATTTACAATACTAAAACCAAATTAAAACCTATTTACAATTCTAATATAAGAGCTAATAAAATATTAAAGATTATTATGCTGTTAAGAATGACACTAAAATGAACACTGATCTTCTGTTGAGCCTTGTTGTAATATGTTGTGGCCACAGGAACCCAACATTTTGGACTGTTTCATACGATTTTGAAAATGTTGGAAGATGTTTAATTTGAATCAAATTAACATTCGGTCCAACGTGTCCTAAAAGGTTGTTCAAATGGTTCCAATATTATCACCCAACAATCAATTTTGGATCAAAATGTTTTCGGACCGTTTGACCAAGGTCTACATGTAAGGCAGTGGTATTTACGTAATGAATGTAAAATAAGCACCGTAAATTATAACATTGTATTAAACGCTCGTCATGTTATGAGCTAAAAACGAACTGAAACAAATAAAACCCATCTTAAGGATTGTTGCGCTTATTTTAGTTCTTATCTCAAACACGCCACACAATGATTTCTTTTCTTATGCTTGTGCTTGTCGCACATGTTGGAACCAGTTACAGAAGGTTGGAAGCAAAAGAAAACACCAAACCACATGTGTATAATTAAAACTTAAACAGAGACTCGGTTTTCTACATATGCAGACGCTGTAAGACTGCGGTCGGCTACGACAGGGAACAGAAGATGCTAGATGAAAAATACTTTTGTTAACTGCATGAAAGAAAGGTCATTTTCAAAGTCGGAATGGTCTTCTTTGAAGTCTACCTTTACGACTGAAAATTGTTTATTTTGACAAGTTTACCCACACAATTTATATCGATTACTCACAAAAACCAGGATTTGAAGACAGAACATGTAAATATGGACAACTGAATGCATTAAACACCCATCAGTGTTTCGGGTTAGTAAAAGTCGAAACATTTTCTCGAAATTGAAGTTTCCAAAAATCCATTGCTTTGGAATTGACCTTGGCGTGAATTTGTCAAGGTTGCAAACTAAACTTCACCACAGGTAACCAGCGAACATAATTTACCATCTTGTACTTCGAATTATGCAACAGAATGTTGGTGCATGGGACTAGAATTGAAAAATTATATATATCGATGATATCTAGTGAGCAGTATTTACTCATAAATTGGTTTAATACGAGAAATTAAATATTACTAAAAATAATTGACATTTTTAAAATGTAATGATAACTACCCGGGGACACTATATCTTGCCCAGTATGAACCTGTGAACTCCCCTCGTGGGGAAATGCCAATGTTTATTACATGTATGGGAATACAATGGCTCAATACACACCGGTGCAATACAATGGTTCAAGAATTTCCTGACAAATTTCATCTTTAGTTTTTTGCATGATCAGGACGATATTTTTTAGGAGAAAAACATGAGTCTGGATGTAGCATATCAAACACGAGAGACAGTGTTTCATCCGATTTCCAAACACCGCCGAAGGGAATTGAAAATACAACAGGTAGCGGAGTATTTTTGACAAAATTCGAGGTGTTTGGAAATCGGATGAAACATTATCTCAGGTGCTTGATATATGTTCGCAATCGAAACAAAAACTAAAGAGTAAACGGAGAAATAAAATTATTATAGTAAAACAAGAGACTATGATCTTGAGTAAAAATCTAAGGTAATTAGACCAAATCCGAACCTTCGCCACGGTGACGTGATTTCCTTAATTTGTTTGAGAAGTTGGATTAATTCCCACGCAAAACCTAGAATATTTCTGGTCATGCAAAATGGCGGCCAGATTGCCCGTACAAGGCAAAAATCAACAAACTGTCAATTCACTGATTGGCAAAAAATCTACACCCACAACTTGATGGTTACATTGTTATTAAAAGCACGCGGTTATAGCAACCGCCAATTTCTTAGAGACAATTCAGTGAAAACGCCATGACAGAACTTTCACTCATGCTTTTCTCGTTCCTGCGAATGTGGCCAACTCGAAAGCGAAAGCTACTTTGGTCACTGTGCACATATTCTGTAACATTTTGATTTTATCTTCTTTTTCTTTATGTATTTTGATTGTACTGTATTTCTGTATTTTTTCTTTTTGATAAACAGTGTATAATAATAAAAACTGAAAAACTGAAACTGAATGAGCCCGCGATTTTCGGTGAGAATGTTGCTAAGCAACATGATGGCGACAAACGTTCGGCGAAAAATCGAGAAGTCATTCGTAGTGTAAGTGCCATTCTGATTGGGCAATCATATTCATTGACCGGCTTCGGTTATTTCAACGACACTTTGCCACCGTATGCTATTATAACCCACTTTATATTTTTCAGATCTGTATAAAATAGTTTACACACACGTACTTGTGTTCTTCACTTAGTTCCACAAACTTAGCTTTAAGAAGCCTACATTCGTAGAACTTACGTCTGTAAAATTCACAGTAAAACATCACCCAATTCCACATATAGTAAAACATTATTTATTTATTCATTCCATTGAGGTAATAATATTAAACGATTTGCGTTAACTTGACAAAGTATTATATCGCAAAAATAGCGTCGAACATTCCAGTACAAATTATATTAACAACCATGCTATATAGTGCAATTCAATGTAAACGTAATGTAAGATGGAAGTATTTGAAGTGTGCTTAATAAAAATTATTACAAAAAAAAAATTGACAACCATGCTTTCCCCTTTTGTCGTTTATCTGTATGTGTATTCACTGTAATTAGGCTGCCTTTTGATGTCAACGGCAGGTTTCCTATTGCGAACAAAACATTTCGTAACTCGTCAAAATAAGAGAACTGTAAAAGTCAACAATCCAACATTGAGCCCTCAGCATGCTTTTGGCTGTTTAAATATTTCTATTATTCATGTCATCATCATTCAGTTGTCCGCTCTGTCGCATTCAGCATGCGAATCAAAAAATGGCTGCGTTAAAAATATTGAGCTTGTTTCTTTTATATCTTGGATGTCATAGCTCAGAAAACAAGACGGCTACTTCTGATATTACAGGTAATAGATTCATTTTGAAATTTAATGCACTCCGTTTAAATCGCGTGTTATTTGAAGAGATGAAAAACAAGTGTTTTGTTGTCATAAACAGGTGAATGCCTTCATCCTTTGGGAATTTCCGATGGCAGAATCCAAGACAATCATCTTATAGCCACATCAGCTTTTAACAACGACTTCAGATTTGGCCCACACAGAGCGAGGCTCAACATGTCGAGTTGGCCTCCAGGTTACCGCTCAGCTCCGGAAGATGCCGCTATGGGTTGGATGAAGGTAGAGATCGGACACACTGTAGTTATCACAGCGATAGCGACACAAGGATACGGCGAGGAAATGACGCCAGAGTGGGTCTCAGCTTACATCGTACTGTACAGTCAAGGCAACGATTATTTATATTTCACGGAAATTAATGGTCAAATACAGGTAAGTGATAACACAGCTTTTATCGACGACAAGCTGTCGCAAACTTTACATTGTTCAGTTTTCAAAGAGGATTATCCAATATATGGGACGTGCAGTTTTAGCGCCATTCTTCAGCCCAGAATGGCAGTAAAATCGCTAGAAATTATAAATTGGATAACATGGAAAAATTCGCGTTGAAGAAATAATGCAATATGTTAAATTTTTCCCTTATTTTAAAATGCCGATGAATTTACTGACGTTTGGTAAATTAAGACAACTTTAAGCGACTTCAATACACTTATGCGACTTTATATTTTATGTAATAACTCGCACATGTATTTATTTACCGCTTCAAATCATTGTCGTATTGTAGTAAAATCCAGCAATCTGCAATGAAAACTAACATCGATTTCCGGAATGTTATTCCTGGTATAATCCTCCTCTTAACGAAAACATGACGACTAGGGAACAAATGACTGTAGGTTTTGTTTATAGACGTGAAAACGTTTACGGTAACACAAATTAGTGAATTTAATAGTTGAAATATTTTGCTTGATTATTCAAGCAACCGAGTATTATTTTTGTTAAAATTCGCTGTTTCGAGTTAAACAGACTAGTTTCTCAAACATAACTTCTGCGAACGACGGTAACTAAAGTAAAGTAAATTAAATCTTTATTTAAACAGGGTGACATTCAGCTCTAGGCTGGTATCCATACGGGCCCTGCGTCTAAAAAATACACAGCTATCTAAAGCCAGAGCTAAACGAGACAGAGAGTCGATGAGTGTTTAAAGTATATCGATATGGGAGTTTCATGAACTCTCGGCGACTATCGTGAGCCGGGGCCAAAACTCTCGACGACTCAACATGAGAGCACACGAGAGTCGCCGACAGTGCATGAGAGTGAGAGAGCGAGAGTTTGAACTCTCAACAACTCTTGTTCTGGCTTTGCCTGATAAAAAAAACGAAGCCAGTAAGTTTCCCGCTCAGCTGTTAAGAAGACAGCAGGAATATAAATTGTAAATCGGCTTTTCTATGGAATATTTGACGGGAATATCATGGAATTTCATGGAAATCTTCACGATATACACAGCAGGTGATTAGCACCAGGTGCTTCGGTTGAACAAATGCATTATGCTTTGATTTCATTGTTTACAAGAAGTCGGTTGGTGCGGTAATTGCTTTATTTAGATTTCAAGTAATTTTTTTCTTCAATATTACATAGTGTTTTTCTACCGCCAAAAATATTACAAAACTGGGTTCTTGCAGAGCACGGAATAAATATTATACACTTGAAAATACAGGAGATAGCTTATCATAAAAAAAAGACTACAAAAATATGTGTAAACTATTTTAAATGTTTATTTTGTCAATTGGTGTTTGCGGTATAAGGGTTTCTATGTTTTGTTTGTTTGTATGTTTCGATACGCTTTGTAATATAGTTATCAATGCTAATTACAAGACAGTTTACATAGACAATCCCATCACCGAAGATGAAGATGTAAACTAGGGTATAGGCCGAAGATGTTATATGATGTTAGATGTTATAGATGATATATTACCGAAGATGTAAACTAGGGTATAGGCCACCTATATTTAAATTTAAATTCAAAATTCATGTACAACTTTTTGAAAAAAGGTCTTCTTACAGAACGTTCAATAAATATTATCACGCAATAAAGAATAAGGTAAAATTTATTGATGCTGAACAATTTAAAAGACTCGTTCAAAACGAAAATGGGCGCTTTTGCTTGTAGCTGACTTGAAGAAACGATCTCAGTCTTTATCGGAGAACATACAATGCAGTATTACGTACTAAACGGCTCGGAAAGTGAAAAATGTATTTTTAGCTCAGTTTGACCAAATGTCTTGATGCTGAACAATTTAAAAGATTCGTTCAAACAGAAAATAGGTTCTTTCTCGTGTAACCACTTGGAGAAAATATCTCCTTTATCGGAGAACATACAACAATAAAGAACAAATGGCTCGCAAGTGGTGTTTGGCTTCTCGCAAAATGACTTGCGAGAAATGAATTTTAAAAGTTCGTTCAACCGTTATTTTCCTTTGAAGCAAAGGAATAGGCACAATTTTTAGGATAGAACAGCGATATTTTCCCAACCTAAAAGACACCCTTCCAGACTTAATACATCCATGCAGCGACTGTGGCGCACCGCAAATGGTCGCAAGGGAAGTTTCGCGTAGTTCTGCACGAGAACAAGTTTTCGAATTGAATTAATCCGAGTCAAAATATTGAATAATTTGCCGACGGGTTTGGTAGAGTACAGACATAGCGGAGCCGGTGGTCAGCTAACCTTTAAAATAGATTTCAAATAATTATCATTGGAAGAGTGCCATGTATGCGGGAATGCTTCTCTTAGATCAGTCGTCCTCTCTTGGTTGTAGATACAAATTGTCTGGTTGTTTCAACGTTATTGCTCTGACAGTACGAAAACGTTCGTCATCCTTTGTTCTCAATTTTAAGCATTGTGTTTGGTTAATTTCCTTCCAAGTGGCCCATGTTTCAAGTAGTCGCACTATAATTACAACCCAGCACAATTCTTACACTGACAAATGGCTGCACAGACAATACAATAACCTTTATTTTGACACGATGATAATTAAAGCATGACAATGCTTGTGGGGTCGTGTGCTAACTAAAAGTAAAATAATAATTTAACATAAAATAAGACATGAGGTACAATAAAGAAATAATGAAATTTTTATTTTATACTAATAAAATTTGAAATGCAGCATGATCTTTGGCTGCGTTTGTACCCGCGATACACTATTAAAATCAAGTTTCTTAATAACGTTATCTCGTTTCACTATAGAGCAAAACTGTTTGAAATTGTCGGAGTAATAGTCTGACGTTATGTTCCACAGCACAGCCCCTCTATAGCTAATAGAGTTCTTCATAAAATACGAGTTGAATCTCGGGGCGATAGCCTTTGTTGTTCTTTCTCCATACTGCTATAATATCGAGGCAGAAAGAAAGAATCGATGTTGTTCATGTAACCTAAAAATACATAGAGGATATTACACGGCGGCGCGAAGATATGAATTTTATTTTCGAGTGGTAAAAACAATATTTTACGAATGAGCGCAGCGAATGAGTAAAATATTGTTTTTAACACGTGAAAATAAAATTCATATCTTCAAGCCACCGTGTAATTTTCTTTTTATTATATAGACAAAAGACAAAAGCACAAACTTTATCGCGAACTCTTGCAGGTCGGTGGCTGGACTTTCCGAATTTCTCTCCTTTCGTCTTCACTTGCAAGGAACTCCTTGAATGATTTTAAGTCATATGAAGTTTTCTTCTTCGTGTTAGCATTTTCCTACTCCTCAGTGAACGATTTCATGTCGGCTTCAGTGAATTTCACGAGTCTATCGATCGCCATTTTTCAACCGGAGTTTGGCAGCTTTGCACAAAAAGCCGTGCAAAAGCGGGAAATGACGTCATCGATATCCTCACTAGTGAGGATATGGAAAATACGAACATAGAATATATATTAGGTAATCATGAATTAACTTAACCGGCCTTTAGCAAGACTTACAAATGATTCGGAGGGCCGGATGGGCAAATAGTCGCAAGTAAATTTTCATTTCAACGAAGAAGTTCCATATCGGGATTTGATGTTCTTCCGTGAAATTCGGAGCAAATGTGGCCATTTCTACAGACATTTTTTCCCCGGGCTACATGCTTTGTGACATTCAAAACTTACCTTTTTAATGTTGAATAAGTTATTCATTAATTGTCGATCCAAGAACTGATTTGATTTTATTCTGTAATTATGCAATGCATATATGAGAGAACTATAACTTTTAACTCTTTTCAGTCATATTATTGCTCTATTATTATGAGACTTGGTGTCAGAAGTGGGATTTCAACGTATTATTTAGTGAACGAATAACTAATATCACAGTTAAGTTAGATGGTTTCATTCTAGCCGGAATATGGAAAGAAATTTAAAGTAGTTTTCCCGACTTTGAGGCGCCTCAGATGTGTTTATTTTTCGTGTAGTGTGTGACGTCAGGGAAACGCTTGAAAGAGAGGCAAGCATGTCAGAAATTCGTGCCGGGGGGGGGGGGGGGGGGGGGGTATCATCGTGTTGTGATCGTGTTGTGTTCTTGGGCAAGACACTTTACTCTCTCCACCCGGGTAACCTGACTGACAATGCTTGTTCTCAAATAAATCAATATTATTCAGTTTGATGAAATGTCACGGTATTCTTTCCTCTACAGCATTTTCAAGGTAACTATGATAGTAACACAATAAAAATGAATCACGTGACTCTACCAGTCAAAGCTGTTAGTATAATGCTGATGCCCCTCTCTTATGAAAATAACTTCGCCCTTCGACTGGAGCTATATGGATGCGAACCAGGTCAGTTGTTTTATTATTTTATCTTTTGTTGGCTGAAATTAGTTGTCTTAAATTTAAATTCATGTTAAATGAGTATCTATATAAATTGGTAACATAGTTCGTCCTGATTTACTGCAAACAGGGCCCGGTTGTTCAAAGGCCTATATTTACAAATGGTATTAAGCTATTGTGCTTGTTCGCTTTTCAGATTATTACTTTGTGGCCTGGCTGATGCTCGCTAGAACACCATTCACTATTGATTCTGTGGCATCATGGGAAGACCTTGATCACTCAAAGACATTGATAGAAGACGTACAGTACCAGGTGAAGTCCACAAAAAATCCCGGGGGGAACTTCCATAAAAATGAGACAGGGGTGATCGTTATACCTTTTAGGGGTTTTAAAAATTCATGGTTTAGTACCGGTTAAGGTGTTAAAATCTAAAATAGGAAATAACTAGTTTTGTTTTATAATTGGTGCCTCTCAGGGGGGTGAAAATTAATTCAAGCACCCACTAGGTGAAAATGTTGGTAGCTTTTAGGGGTTCATTTCAAAGTTTCCGATAATCACCCCGGTCACTGAGCGTCCCCGTTAAATGCAGTCAGGACGACCCCGTATACGCGTACACGATGGAAACCAACGCAGTGTAAGCGTAGACATGGACCTTCACAGCATCTTGGGGTCTGACACTTTTTGATATAATATTTTGCATGTCCTTCTGTACTTGCGTAAATGACGAAAAACGGTGTTCTTATTGTACATTTTTGACAACGCCTTCCAAAGTTAGTGGAGATTTGTCGCCTTAGTGTGGACCGCAAATAAGGTGTACACCGATAAACGGTGACGTATCAAATTATGGAACCAGTCCATCACATGCTGTAGATATCGCGTATCATGCTCATGCAATTTCTGTTTTCTTTTCCATCCCACTATTAGGTGAGCGACATACTCAAGAAAACACCAGGGTTTTTGAGTGTTCAAGTTCAACATTTCAGGTAAGACAAAGGAAATAAAAAGGTTACAATCAATGACAATCGTTCGGGGGGAAGTCAAAAAGTACCCAAAGTATTTCCGACTGTCAGTGTTCTGCAATCAGAAATAGCACGCCCTCGGCTTGTCTCTATTACAGTGTCGCTGCCGTAAATCGTGTTCTCGGAGATTGATTCCCAGCCGAGACAAGTATATATTACTTCCTTCTCCCAACCGACTTTTTAAGGGTGTTTCTTGCTACTACACACCTAGTTCACAGATCTTTCGTTCATTGTCGCTTGAGACAGTCGTCCATGGTCATCTAGTCATTCTGGACTGATCATGGTTACCCTAAACCGCACTCTATCGTGCCTACGTGCCTTTTTTTCCTTTCTCCTCCTCATCTCCTCCTCATCTCCTCCTTCTCTGTCTCATGCTTCTGCTCCTCCTTTTGGTCCTGCTTTTCCTCCTTCTCTTTCTCCGTTTTCTTCACTTTCTTCTTCTCTGTCTTCGTCCTTGTTTTTCTTGCTCTTCTTTTTCTTCAGTTTTTCTTTGTGTTGTCTTTCGTAGCCCACGGGAGGTTGCTGAAGGCGCACAGCTAACAGCTGAGGTGAAGATCGAATGTCTTCGTGCCAGTCAAACACATCTCGTTACCTTGTTAAAAGAAACGATTGCGTCTGGGAGAACGCGGCTATTTAATTCCAAATATTTTGAACTACAATACACAGGTAAGAACATTTTGAAATCCTTTCATTTCAGTTTTGTAACAGAAAAATATTTTCTGTTTCTATTTTTTAACCTTCAGTTTTCACATGGAACTTTTATTACAAAACATAAGTGAAAACCAATATAAACAAGAGAAATTAAGACCTCGATTAACTTTTAATCCTGCATGGATTAGCGTTAATCAGCTTTGATACTTAAATCCAATCACAAATCTTAGTGCCACCTCGCCTCCACATCTTCGGTTTTACACAATATCTACAACAATAGAACTTTATAGAATATGCCTCAAAGGCTTGATCTCATAATTGCTGAAGCAGTTGTAAAGCCCATTTCAATCTCACATTTCACTGGAGTCCAGCCATAAGCAACCAAATTGCGTCCACGAATTTGAGATATTCGGATACTTACTTGAGTGAGCACAGCTACTTTTTATAACGAAATCATGCACAATATCTGGAGTTTTCTGGAAAAAGAGATCATGAGCAAGGATATTTTTAGACTTTTTAGCATCCGCATTTAAATAAATGAAAATAAATAAATAAATGGGAATTTCAGTGGAAATCCACAGAGTGGCTCTTCTCTTCCACTGTTTCCAGTCCGAATTGGAATTTAGAAATGTTGTTTTTTGTGAAAAGAGGAAAACCCTCAGAGCAAGAATGAAAACCAACAACAAACTCAACCCACATTTGACGCCAGGTCGACCGAGATTCGAACCCAGTCCACATTGGTGAGAGGCGAATGCTTTCACCACTGCACCATCCCTGCTCCCAAAGTTTGTCAAAAATACGCACTTTAAAATGCTAATTATTTTTTTCATTTTCCAGCTGACCAGGTAAATCTTCTTGCCAATATTTCCTGGAATCTAACCGCAGATTTCAAAGAAGCGAAAGAAATACTCCCAGACGAGTCGTATGTAATTGAAGTAATAACAGCTTCTCCCAAATTAAATTCAATCGTTACACAGCCTCTAGAGTTGAACTTCCAATGGGAGCTTTCCACAGTGGATGAAGATACTGGACAATTTTCTCCATTAGTTATACTCGCAGGCAAGGGATCGAATATAACAGTCAGCGCCCAAGAGATGTCAGTGGGACTTACGTATGTCCGTGTGTCAGCCTATCCGAAAGCAGTAAATGGAGCCATCAGTTACGACTTTGGCTTTGTTCGAATTCTTCCTCGTTTGGAGGCCAAGGTTACTGGGCCAAATAGAGCTTTAAAGGGTCAAGGTCCCATCGAGCTACACGTAGTTACTCACGGTAAACTGCACGACTCCCAGTTTGGATATAAAGCGCCAAATGTGGAATTTGTGTGGTCTTGTAGAGAAGACAACACAACAACATCCAATGCATCCTTGCCATTTGACTCGCCGTTTGGTAACCACACGACCAACAAGGGATGTTTTGGTTATGATCCCGGTATTTTACATTCCACCAGTGAGCAGAGAGTGCTAATTAATCCCGACTTTATGATTTCCAAGCGAACTTACGTCTTCCAAGTGTTGGTAACTCAAGGAATCAGATCTGTGATAGCATCTCACAAGATTCAAACTGATACGAACATATCGCTTGCCATAAAGTAAGAATAGTTCAATTTCTCATCTATATAAACTACAGCTACACATTAACACTAAGATGTCGTTTTTTTAGATTAATAATCCGGTAGTACCTTGTTCTGTCTTGGGTGTTCTCTACAAGCTTTGTAACGGCTACAAAGGCCAGGTTGTCCGGATGCAGTCTGTTACTATTCAACTGGTCACACAACTTTCTCGGAACATGGAGAAAAACAAACACTATAATGTATAACATACCGGTCAAAGGACAAACTGACAGCGACTTGTTTTGCGACAGTTTTGACCTCTTCGCGAGGTACATTACACACGGACAGCGCATGTTTTCGTGTAACTCTCACAACGCGAAAAATCTCAAAAAAAAATGACACCGTTCAAACTTTTACAATCGGGAGGTGTGGTTCGCACATATTTCTTAAGCTTAGTTTCTACTGACCTTTTCTGACAGCCAAGCTGTGTCCTTTTACTGCCCAACCCAAATTCCAACACACAATTCTCCTTACTGGATGGTACGCGTCTTCTATAGTACTATTTGGGAGAATTATAATATTTAACGGATAAATAGAAAACTTATCGTCAAAGTGATACATCAAGCCACTGACAATAAGGTGCATCATCGATTCTTAGAACTACCATTTCCAATCTACTAACAGTTTGATTCTCTTATCTTAGGTGTCACGCAAACTGTGAACAGAAGGTTAGCACGCACAGAAAACTGGTACTAGAGACTAAATGTACAGGAATGTCCTGTTCCTTTCTCAGTAACTATCGCTGGTCTCTTTACGTTGGGCTCTACAATGGCTCCAATCACTCTTGGAAGGAGATTGAAAACCTCGCCAATATATCGCTAACGTCCTTGACGGGCCCAAGTCTAGTGATAGGAAGAGGAGATATATCCCATAAGAAGAGTGCTCTACTACGCAACAAAACTTACAAAATCCACATTGTCGCCTGGTTGGACGAGGAAAATTACCAAGAAGATAGTTACATTTTTCAGACGAATGTCCCACCCTCCACTCGAGCAAAGGATGATGGATGCTTCGTGGATCCTAAGATAGGAGAAGCCATCACAACCGAGTTTACTGTTGAGTGCATCAACTGGACAGACACTGACTTGCCACTTACTTACCAGTTCTCGTACGAAACACAATTTGGCATCGTAGTTTTTCACGCAGGACAGCAACCAAACGTAACAACGGAGTTACCAATAGGAAACCAGATGACTAACTACTCGCTTCAGCTTCAGTTGGAAATCATAGATTCATTTGGTGATTATTCCGTAGTGTTTATCACTGTTCAGGTAATTTTTGTCTTTTTTACAAAGTTCACAATAATCATTGCACTCTCGGGGTTTTTCCCCAGAAGCCACAGACCTGAGGAGGCACCTTGCAGTTTCATAAAAGTACTTACAGCTAAAACTGAAAATACTACAGTTCTTATACTGCATGGAGACAATCTCTATGTGACTAAACAGGTGACGCACAGAATAAATGGGTAATGATGACGTAGCATCGACTAATGCCCGCAAGGGGTATAGGGTAATGATAACTTCCCTGTGAGAGTTTATAAACGCAAGAAGTGAGAACATTTGAAGTTCTATTTGCAAAACGAGAACAGTTTAAAGATATCTAAAATAATGTGTGGCTGGATTGAAAGACTCGTTTTGATTACCGCGAGATAGAAAAACTTGCATTGAATACAAAAGCGCTTAGGAAGTTATGAAACCTCCTGTTTACATTTTATGTCTTGGAGTCTTTCGTGCTCTCGTCACTTCCCACTATAACAACAAAGCCAAGATTTTTTATTGCTAAATAACATAAAACTCACCACCACCGTTCCACTCCAACTTCCAACCCTCTTTGAAACTTTTCTCCGCTTTGAACATGCGAGACAAGTAAAAAGAAAATTAAATAAACTACAACCGATTTTTTTTCCTTCAGGTTAGACAACCCACTTCAGACTTGACGGAATCTCAAGGCCAGCTGGATGGACTTTTCCAATCAGGAAATGTTGACAAGGCCATGCAGATGGCGTTTGCAATGCTTTCTGCTACTCAAGATTCAGATTCTCAGTCAGTAAGTTTACTAAGACTATTAAACTTTAGGATTACTGAATACTTCAGTATACTTTGGAAGCAACATTGAAGAAACAAGTTGACAACCCCAGCAAGTTAAGAGTTGAGAAGCTACCTTCATGCACTGTTTACCACTCGGTGTCCCGTATAACCTTCCGGTTCTGGGCACATGACATGTGAATTTGTAGAGTATATAGAGTGAAACTAATTTCCAGATAACTACGCTCTAAGGTAGCAAGTTTGGTAGACTAAAAGAGAAGCCAACATTCTACCTGCCCTGACAATACACATTGACGTGATTCAGTACACGTCTCACTTTTCATATTATAAGGAGAAGGACATCATATGAGTATACTGCTCAATAGCTTTCGTTTGAATGGTTACACACCACCGAACACATTTGATGCTTCCCATGGGGCCTTTTGACATCCAATTACAATGCAAACAGCACTAAACAAAATTATTGATCATTCATCTGATTGGTTGTATACACACTAGGGCTTCGTCCACACACTTCCAACTAAATCAGTTAAAACACGAGAATTGACAGGGAAATAATCACAAAACTATTGTCTCGTTCTTTAGTACAAAAGCTCACTCATCGACAATATGGCAAATATGAAGGTTGCTAGTGTACAACAGGCATCATTAGTTGTGGGACTTCTTGCTATGGCTACAGATGGCGACGGCTTATCAGGCGATTCTCAGGTAAAAAACGTATTAAGGACGGTGCCTCCTATTGTTACTGCGCATACGTTCTGCGCATAATTTCTCGCGTCATTAGCGCGCGCTCGAGCGCGCGCACATACAGAACATTGCAAAATCTCTTTAAGGCTAAGCTCGGCAGGGAAATATATGGTCGTTTTCTTCATATAACTTACAAAAACGCGTGGTGACCCCTACTTTTTATGTTATAAAATGGAAGCGGTAAGCCTATTAAACATATGATTAATTTTTTGTTGTGTGCAAAAGTTATTTAGACTGTATTTTTGGTATACCAGAGGAGAGCTGTCAGGGTTGATAATGGCTACGTTGCGATGATTTTTAATTAAAAAACACATAAACAGTAGTTGTTATATTACCATTTGTTAAGTATTTTAAAGCTTTTTATATGTATTGTTGCTTTCGCGTATGTCAAGGCAAATTCAAAGGGAATCTGCGAAAAAATATTTTTTTCTTTTTTCCCGAGAAAATGCTATTTCAGCATTTTTTTCCAGATTGAAGCTTGATTATCTCTGAAAAATGCGTGGTTACCCCCAATTTTCTTTTTGGAATCCAATAGCCCTTGCTAAGATCTGCTTTTCTCGCATAGTCATAAACCGCGCAAAAATACTTTGGTATTAGGAGGCACCGTCCTTAAGGATATGTTTACACAAAACTGGTGTACGTTTAAACTTAAATATCTGTTGTGCCATATGTGATCCCCACAAAACAAACAGACATTTGGTCGAAGTTGTACTAACAGCTGTCATTTAAAACTCTCTGTACAGCCCTCTGTCTCCCAACTACCTTTGTTCTTGTGGCTTAATTATGTCTGTCTTTAGAATAAAACTTGTTTTCTAAACACAGTATTTTTTTATTTTTAGGACAAAGTCTTGAACTTGCTAGGAAGCACAGTGGATTTTATTTCATCTCAGATGGCTAGTGGCGGGATGGACTCGGATCTAGTGAAGAGTATAGGTACCGGTCTCTTCAGTGGAATTGGAAACGTGTTGAACGTAGCGTCTAGTGAAGCTGGGTCCGAAGGTGAGGAAACGGAAGAAGAAACAGACAGCGAGGCAATGAAGGAACAAGTGAGTAATGTGTTATCACAGAGTTGTTTTGTTTTGTTGTTGTTCAGTGTTGTTTAAACTTACACGCCCATATAGGCTGCAAATCCAATTGTTATTTAAAATTCATGGTATAGTGCGACGCATTTTGTCAGGTAGCCGTTGGCCATTTTTCGGGTGTCAGTTTTAAAGGCACGGTAGTAGTCAGGGTCGGCCGAGCCGGAGGGGGGGTGGGGGGGGGGGGGGGGGGGGGGGGGGTGACACCGAAGTAGAGAACATATGCTCTACATCGAAGAAAAAATGAGAGGGATATAAAACTTTCAACTTGATATCTATTGAGTTATCTTCAAAATATAATATACCAAATACCCATATTTCTGCATAAAAATACCGTATACCAAATTTAATCCCCCCCCCCCCCCCCCCCCTCCCACACCCTGTATACCATATACCCAAGCCCCTGGCCGACCTTGGGTAGGCGGTTTAAAGTAGTTATTATATGGATGGCGAGGTAGACACACAATTTTGCAGGTGACGTTTGAGTTACCTGGGGAGGGGGGGTTTCAGTTAAGTTTTGGGTCTTTGTCATGCCATCAACTGGTCCTCGCATTTACTTAACTTTTACCTTGGTTTGTGAATTGTTCTTGTTACAATATTCTAAACAGGTTTTTCCGTTGAATTCTAGTTGAACATAACTGAGTTGTACGATAAATCTAGGCATGACTTTGCATAATAATATATATATGAGCTCTTGTTGCTTGCATAGATGCATGTAGTGCCAAATTAACTAATTTTATTCTGTATATCTTTGCAATTGCAACAGAGCAAGGGAAGGGCAAAAAATGCTTTGAACCTGGTGTCACAGGTAGGAGACAGCCTGATGTCAACCAAAGCAGTTGGAGAGGAACCTACAACGTTCAAGACAAAGTCCTTGGAAGTTTTGTTAGATCGCCAAAAGAGCTCCGACATGGGAGGCAAGAAGCTCGGTGAAGGGTCCAGTGGAGTGGCCCTGCCTTCGGCGGGCTCGCTTTTTGGTCAATCATCGCCTGATGCTGTTGATTCACAGGTACCCGGTTTAAAGTTGTTTATTCCTCTACTACGCATTCCTGAGGATCTTTAACCTAAGGATCTCTCACTTAAATATCTCTCACAGTTACATATAGTCATCATCATCATCATCAGTCCTTTAGACGCCAAGTGGCGCATAGGGCATCAACAAGATCTCTCCAATCCTGGTGGTCCTTTCAACCCAGTCACATATAGTGAAACCCGTTAATTATTCCACCAAAATATGGCCTCATAAACAGGTGGCTGTACGAAGGAAACGACTGATATTCTTCTGAAAGCAAATTGAATGCATAGAAGCAAAGCCCGAGGAGGTAAACTCCCGTATTTAACTTACAGGTATGTAACGTCCCAAAGGGTTTGTTTTACAGATTTTTGTCAGAAACAATAAGTCGCTTTATACTACGGAAACTGGGTTAAGCTCCGGCAAGTTTGGGCCACTGGGCTCGTAAAGACTTTAGCCACATACTTTAGCCCGAAAACATGTAACAGATGTTGACCTTTTCATCTGAAACAGAGTATCATTTTTCCGTCTAATTTAGCTTGAAATTGGGTATGATTTGTAAGTAACTCAGAACAAGACCGGTAAGTGTATGGTGAGGGTTTCCAATATCTCGCTGTACACATCCATCCAATGACCGATTGGTCGCTTCTCACAATTCGAATCATTTTTATTTTTTATTTTACATAGATGATGGCATTTAAAAACAACCCATTCACATGGGACAAGAGCGCTCAAACAGTCAAGTCTTCAGTGCTTGATTTCAAGCTCAAGGCTAGTGGTGGGGCTGCATTGAACATCTCAGGACTCCAGGAGCCAATAGCACTTTTTATTCCTCTTGCCAAAAAGGAAAAGCCCACTGAAAAGGACAATAGCTCCGCTGAAAGTTTGTTTGTAAAACCAAGCAACGGAACATCCGATATTCGCTACCACTCGTTTACAGTTTCTTCTCATGACGTTCTTGTAACAATACAAATAAAGCCCGAGAAAGGTAAAACGATGGACGTGTTTGTCAACTACAAAACGAAGCCCACTCGTCTACGCAACGTCTTTAACACAACCCTGCCAAATTTCTCCAGTTGTACGAATTGGAACCCGAATTCTAATTGGAATTCTACGAAAAGTCTCAACTGTTCGTCGGATCCTTATACGTTTGCATTTTCGAGTCTCATATCTGGACATACGGGAACTCACTACCTTGGTATTCAATACATCAAGAAAAAACCCGAGGCTGATTCAAACATTGATTCCAGACGAAAAAAAAGATCTTGCCGTCACGTCCATGGGCGATGGAAAAGGTCCTGTGTGGATGTCAAGGACGCCCCAACCACTCCTCCCCCGATCCCAATAATTATTATACCAAAGTACAACTCTACCACAGACGCAAATTACTCATTGAGCATTTCGGTCAGCGGTTGTCTGTACTGGTCAGAAACAAAAGAGAAGTGGACAGGTGAAGGATGCCGGGTAAGACAATGTTTAATGAAAGTCCTATTGCTTTGAATACCTTGTAAGGTAACTTATATTTATAAGAAATGGAAGATCGTGTTCTCCGCTTGGACACCACATTTAAAAAATTGTCAGTTGACTGCGAGTTAAAGGAGCTATATATATCACAATATTTTAAGTCATTTTTGCGAAGTGCAAAATCACCTTCAAATTGAAAAAAAGCCTCCAAATAATAGTTTACTAAGTTAGAAAATCACCAAAGAGGTGATAATAGACCAAACAGGAACAAGGATAGTTGAAGATCGATGGAGACGATTAAGACAGATTTCGAATGGCGAACTTGAAAATATTCAACATGCGCCATCTGTGACGTAGCTCCTTTAATTTTGGTCAAACCGTGTTAAACGGCCGGTCCCGGCACTGTGTTTTTTATCGCACCAACAAGTATTATCGAAGAGAACCATTTTTAGTCCAATAACGCTGCTCTGAAAAGATAATTTACCCAAGCTGTTATTTTCTTATTGTAAAAGTAAAACACATATAAATAATTTATTTGACAACATCAAGTCTCTGTAGATGAAATTGTGTCAATACGAAGATAGGTCAAGATATCTTTAACTGCATTACAACTCCTAATTAACAAAATCTTTGCTGATTTGATCCACCAGGATCCGCTACATTTGTATTGTCCGTTGGCCCTTTCAGAATTTTACAATGTTTTCACGCATGTTTCCCATTTTGAAGCTAGTATTTTAAGCTGAACACAATTCATAGAGGTCATTTTTGTAATTAATGGAGCTCTGTTCATGCGCATGTACGTTATCTATTCACTACAGGTAGGGCCACTGTCAAACTCCGAACAGTTACATTGCCTATGTACTCATCTCTCCGCCTTTGGAGGGGATTTCTTCGTGGCTCCAAACCCTATAGATTTCGACAAAGTGTTTGCAGCTTTTGGAAACCTGGCCGAGACAGGAAACTTTGTCGTATTGTCAACAGTGTGTGCCATCCTTGGGTTGTACGTTCTTGGCCTTGTATTCGCCAGGAGAGAAGACAAACGAGATGAACGAAGGGTGAGTACAACGTTAATAATTTGTACTTCTTAAGCTCGGGCCAAACGAGGATAAGAGTTCATGCTTAGATTTGGATGTCATGAGAGTTGTTTTCAACTCCTATCGACCTCGGGCCAAACGAGTGCGAGAGTCGTCAACGACTCTCAATAAACAAATTGAGCAGGTTCAAATTGGATGAGATCGGGGAAGGCGGGGGGGGGGGGGGGGGGGGGGGGGAAGTGGGGGTCAATGAAAGGCGCTGAGAGATGATGAGAGCTTCAGGCCAACGATAGCGAGAGTTTCAGGACTCTCAGCAACTCTCATTTTCGTTCGGCCCGGACTTTACGGAGGAATTTTCAGTTATGAAATGGTATAGAAGTTTTTGGGAGGAATAAAATAGGAAGGACTCCACCATATCAACTAGGAACTTCGGGTTGATAGCATTTTTTGGTGCATATTTGTTTGGTCTATTTGAGTGCGGGGCATGCCTGTAAACTAGCCTTGAGCTAAGTGATTACCACTATGATTGATTACTTTTTTTATGTCAATGAAGTGGTTTCTAACTCTAAATCTACAAGAATCTACCGTCTTCAATTTTGTGCTATTTATTTAAAATCCACTAATCCCCATCCTTTCTTTTCTTCCTTCATAAATATCCATCAAAACGTTCTGTGGGACATTTCATTCCGAACGTTGTTATATTACGGGTATTTTTAGATTGACGAGAAACCTCAAAAGGGATCATGGCATGAGAAGAAAATACTAAAGTATGAATGAAAAACTTAGCAATCACCTATAATTGTTACTTTATGCTTTTTTAGGTCGTGGCAAACGTTTTCATCAACGAGGACGCAGGGGATAATAAGTACGCCATCTCGATACAAACCGGAATGTGGCGAGCTAATGGCACTTCTGCAAATGTTGGTTTAGCCATTTATGGCAGCGGAGGAAATACGGAGGATATCACCCTGACGGATCCACAGGCGGATACAATCTTCTTTTCCCGAGGAAGCATCAACAACTTCACCCTGTGCCTACCAGAGCCGCTTGGCGTACTAGAGAAGATCCGCGTCTGGCATGATAACAGTGGAAACAATCCATCTTGGTTCTTGATGCAAGTGCTGATCGTAGATCTCGAGACAGGAGAGAAGACACATTTTCTTGCAAACAGGTAGCTCATGATTCTCAGATTCGATCCGATTGAAATTGTTCCCTGCTGAGGACGTTGCTCTACAGAGACCTGTGTATCGTCCTCGATTGGTTGTTGCTCGGTTTAATTTTGAATTTTCAAAACCCAAGTAACAATCAATGAGAAACACTACATGGATCTCTGTAGAGCTACGTCATCAGTATGGAATTTTTCGGGTTGAATCTCAGACGTCCCTCGGCCGGGTGATGATCGCAAATCAGGCTTATGATTTTTAAGTTCATGCCAGTATTTGATCTTAATATTTTTAATTGGAACAAGCAGATTCGGTTTCTACACTTGTATTTACTGATTTACCACCAAATGTACAGATTCAACATCGCACGAATATATAAATGCATGTATGAAAATCAGTAAAAAAAAAAAATATTCAAAGTTGAAAGGGCACTACTCCAATATGTTTTTGAGCGGTTGGAAAAGCTGAGTATTAATTTTGTGTCAATGTTATTCTTAATTGTGATGTTCCATGGGGACAGTATGGGGAAACTCTCGCGTTGGATGATTATGAAACCCAATATATATATACCTTTTTTTTCAGGTGGATAGCAGTGGAGAAAGAAGATGGAAAATTGGATCTCGAGTTGGAAAAGTCTGGCAAGAAACAGATTTCAGGATTCAAGAACTTGTTCTACTCTAGGACAGCTACAAATCTTGGAGACAAGCATTTATGGCTGTCAATTTTCACCAGACCACCGCATAACCCGTTCACGAGGGCTCAACGCCTGGGGTGCTGTATTTCGATTCTTTTTGCTGCCATGGTGACAAATGCCATGTTTTACAATTTTGGTTCAGCACCAGGTGATGCAGTACAGGTGGGTCCCTTAAAAGTGAGCATGATTCAGATCAAGATTGGCATCCAAAGCAGCATAGTCGCAATTCCTGTCAACGTGCTGGTTGTTACTATCTTTAGACAGTTAAAAGCGAAGGACGCAGGTAACGCAGAGGGGGGAGAAAAAAGCGCGGGATGTCTACCCCATTGGTTCGTGTTCATTGGCTGGTTCATTTGCACCATGGCAACCCTGGCCGCTGCCGCGTTTGTTGTGTTTTACAGTCTCATGTGGGTGCAGAAACCTCCAATGAATGGCTTGTATCTGTGATGGTGTCCTTCTTTCAAGATGCGATTGTTATGCAACCTCTCAAGGTCCTACTGGTGGCATCCATCTTGTCCATCTTGGTCAAAAAACCTCCGGAGCAGGAAAAAGTCGTGGGTGAAAACCTTCAAAGGAACGAGGCAGGAGAAGTCATTCCACTTGATCAAGCAGAACTCGAAAGAGCACGCAAGTTCAGAAGCAGTCTTGTTCAAATTGGGCGTCAAGTGGTGGAATTCATGCTTTTCGCAATATTTATTCTTCTTATGATGGTGGTGTGCTATGGCAACAGAGGTGTTGAAAGATTTATGGTCACTCAGTCCATGGACGACTTATTTCAGTCGTTTAGCAGCAAAGTAAGATATTTTATTAGCAATAGTGTAAACTAATGCCGTACGAGTCACGTGAACTTTGTCTAAGGAAAGATAGCGAACACGCACATTTCTCAAACCGCTGTGTATTTTTCAATTGGATTGCGAGCTTGAGGTCTTTATTGCAGGATGTTTGCGAGGGGCGCAGCCCGAAGTCAACTATTAACGTAGATAGAAAAAGAAAAAAAAGAGAAATCGAATTCTGATTGTTTTAGCACGACCAAGCTATTGATTACATCGAAAATATTTAAGGAACACGTTGGAAGTTTCACGTGATTTCTTCTGCGCGTGATCGAAATCCATCTTCTTTTTTGATAAGTGCGGTGGTAAAGTTAAAAGTTTGCCTGTATAGCTATTAGTTTGGTTGCAGCCAGTAAAAAAGCTAGCTTACCTCTGAATTTGTAAGATTTTATATAAAATACTGCGGCTTTCGAACTGCACAGTTAATGGTTGCGTTTTTCGCTGCCATGAATTAGATGTCACGTCCGTGATTGTGATTGGTAGATCTCGTTGGTTGTCTTGGTAATTATGATTGACGGAAGTGAAAAACGCAATCGTTACTTGGGCTTTGAACTTCAGTGAAAGATGCATTTTACAAAGTTCCACATCTCATTAACTATTTTAGGTAAAAGATGTCCCGTCATTCTGGAAATGGTCAAAGAACAGTCTCGTGCCAAAACTCTATGATGTCGACTGGTACAACGGCCGCCCTTTTGAGTATGAGGAAGGATTCCTTAGTAACCGAGCAGCGTTTTTAGTTGGTATGCCGAGGATACGACAGTTACGAATCAAAACAGGTTTGTACCGGGATCAGCATCCAAATTCTTCGTAGTGTGTTTCATATATTTTGTATGATTAACCAACGGAGAATTTGGTCTTCTATCAAGGCATTTCTTCCCGAGGTGATCAAATCCCTTATTCTCATGAACTTCCTGCTTGCATAAGTTATATAACAACAATATGAGAATTTGGAAATTGGTCATTGCTGGAAACGAGAAAGCTTGTAAAAATCATAGCAGCAAAGGAACAAAGTCCACCGTTAGAACGCCTTAGCTTTGTGGAGCGGTGCAAGTGAACCGAATGCAACGAAAATGTCTCTTGAAATTGACTGATCCTTTGGTTTTTATGAGAATGGCGTTAATTTGATTTGGCAAAATGATCCGAAAATGTTTAGAAACGGTTTTCGGTCCCAAAGAAAACTGAAGTGACAGAAAACTAAAATGCTGGATTAAAATAAGCTGCCATTTGTTTAGGTCATTAAAAAAACACGCCCGTGAGCAACGTTTATACACGAAATAATTAGTACACAGTTGTTAAGTATAATGTTTAGGCTTTGATGTTACCGGAGCTCTAGCTTCTTGACAAAATCTTCACTTTCTGATTTTCTAAACAGCTCTGGATTGTGTGTAGACGTTTAATATAAACTTAAGTAAGCGTTCAAAGAAATGAAAAGAAAGCAACTGCCACATGTTAACTCCCATTTCCTTTCATTGATCAACAGAGAATAACTGTTCATTAATTGCGAAGAACGAGCCCAGTCTGGCAAGAAAATTCCCAAGATGTGTTCCATTATACACAGTAGAGTCGGAAAACATGTCGCCATACAATAGACCAGGATGGATTCCTGTTCAAAATGCCACTGCCTTCTACTCAGACTTTGAACTCGAGAAGGAGTGCCCCAGACCTTGGCGCTATCAAAAAGCCGAAGATCTCCAACTGAGATCTTTCGCGGGCCGGATGGCTATGTTTGTTGGTGGGGGTTACATAGCCGACCTTGGATACAATTCCCCCACAGCGATGAAGGTTATCAGAGTGTTAGAAAACGACGAATGGATAGATGAAGAAGCCGTGGCAGTTTTCATTGAATTTACCATTTTCGAACCATCCAGTGCACTCTTTTCTACAATCAAACTTTTGTTAGAAAGATTCCCGACGGGTGGATACAATGCAGTGGTGTCCATAAAGACCCTTTCTCTCTACGCTGCGGCCAATCCAGGCGCCCGATCACTATTTCAGGTTTGCCAGCTTATGCTAATGATAGTTATCATCGTCTTCTTCTTTGCCGAGATTGGAAAATTTCGTCGCGAGAAATTGTCATACTTCAAACAAGTGTGGAACTGGTTGGAACTTATGCAGATTGTCAGCACAATTTGCTCCTTGGTATTCTTCTTCCTCAAGGAGTCGCGAACGAGCAAATACGTAAAGAAACTTCAGGAAAATCCCTTCGAGACATCAAGCACGGACAACATCGAACATCTGTCTAATTTGGAGACATATGTGCTCTCGTTTGTCATCTTCATAATCACAATCAAGTTTCTGAGACTGATCAAGTTTAACCGTCATGTTTGTCAAGTCCTGGGAACTCTGCAGCTAGCAGTCACGCAGATACTTTCTTTCATGATTGTGTTCTTTATAATTCTGTTAGCCTACACACAAGTTGGATTTCTGGTGTTTTCCTCCGATATCGATGCATACAGCTCGTTCTATAGTTGTTTGCGTACCATGTTGCTGATGCTTTTTGGAGGTGACATGCGTTTCCACGAGCTGCAGTCCACGAGCAGATATATTGCACCGCTGTTTGTATTCGGCTATCTGTGTTGCATGGCGATGGTTCTTCTAAACATGTTCCTCGCCATCTTGAATGACTGTTATTACGAGGTAAAGAATGTTGAAGCCGGGGACGCGTTTGCAGATGCTGAGCTAGGCGCATTCATGGTGGAATATGGGAAGGGCAAGGTTAACAAATTCAAAGACGACACTATGGAACTTGTAGAAGCTACTTTTAAAAGCTTCGTCAGCTATGTTCGTAGAGACAAGCAAAAGATGAGTGAAGATAAGGTTCCACTACAGAGCTCCGAGTGTGTGAATGAAGATATCAAATTGGCCTCTGTGGATACTATGGATGACATTGGAAGCGACAATGACGGCGATGACACGAATCCTATTTTGATTATAACGGCGGCTTCCCTGGACAGCATCGATGACGACTATGAGCGTGATGATGTATCGCTCAGCGAACTTAAAGAAACCATTCTACAGATTGGCCGGGAAATGCGCCAATCTATGACGTCTATCAAATCGGCCTGTGACTCGCCGCTCTGCAAAAGATCATCGCGTTATGACTTTAAGCAAGCCATGGACTTGCTCGACGCGGAAGATGAAACATTATGTTGTGATCACAATCCATCACCTTACTTTTTTACATTTGGAAGTTACCTCGAGGACATTTGGCAAAAAGAAGAAGAAGAAAAATGGAGGAAAATGAAGAAGAAAATGAAGAAAGATCGTCGTCAACGTCGTTATAGACGGAGACAAAAACCTCTAGGGCGATGTACGACAAAAGTCCTTTGCTCGAGGACTCGACAAGTAAACGCGAGACAGTTGTAACATTTAAGTCAGACCGTACCCCGGAGACTTCCCTATAAAAGTGACGGGGGTGATCGTCGTACTTTTTAGGGGTTAAAATTTATGGTACCGCTTAGGGTGTTTATCCTAGTGCCGGAAATAATAGGATAGGAACTACAGAATTGGTATCTGTTATGGGTGAAAATGAATTCGAACCACACCCAAAAAGCGACATTCTGGCACCATTTAGGGGTTCTTTTCAAAATTCATTTGTCATTTTCAATCAATCCGTCATTTTTATACGGGAGTCCCCTCGCGGTCGTGATGCAAAAATAGCTGAACATATAACTAGTCAGTAAAAACATCCCAACTGCATAACACTTGAGAAGTGTTATATGAGTGTGAAATCATGCATACATTTTTGTACTGCGGACATGAATGAGAAGTGAACAAGTGAAAAACACAGTATATTGCAATAAATACTAATTGCAAAGGAGGCCAGAAGTGGTTTCAAATTCATAGTTCATAAAACCCGTGATGAATCAGCAAATTCAGTTGAAGCCGAAACTGTTTTGTAATTAGTAAAATGATTCAGGCAATGCACTGCGTTTATCACTTGTTTACTGTATACGTATTATTCATGATTTCATAGAAGAAATGCCAACGAAAGTACTGTTTGAACGATAAAATATCTCATACCATACATGTTTATTTAGAACACATACCGTTGTACAAAAATCAGTAAAAAATCCAAGAACAAAAACTTACATCAACAATAACAAAGCGCCCCGAAAGAAAAGTCAAGAGGTTAACCCTTTGTAAATACTCCGAAAATAATAATAAATAACTTAAGAATACAGTACAATGCCCTAAAGTGCAATACATCCTATTTATAGGAGATGATGAACTTACTGTATGAAATTAACGTCAAAACTTTGTGGCTGCTAATAAATCCCGAAAGTAGCGAGACCAAGGATTTTCTAATTTTACATATAAAGATTTTTTTTCCAATCAATAGTCAAATCTGTAAGTAATAATCTTCGTACAGTGTCATAACGTGATCACAGTAAAGCCTGGTTTATTCCATATGATCGCAACGATCGCAACGGTCGCAAGAGTGGTTTTCATATGATCGTTGCGACTGCTATCGTTGCGATCGTTGCGATCATATGGAAATCAGGCTTAAGGCACTTTAATTACAACAAGGGAAGCTATCGATTATGCCATAAAGCATTAATATTCTTTCCTGTTGCGCAGTTTAAGAACAAACCCGTATAATTTTATTTAACGATTTTTGTTCCCGGAAAGTAACGACCCCCCGAAAGTAGCGAGCTCAAAAGGCTGCTAATAGGATATTTGCATGATGGCGTCATTTGACTACAACTACCAGAACCCCGTTAGGATTTAAACATTTAAATAATAAAGGAAAAACGAAATGAATTTTCATGCAAGTGTGCTATTCCGATAGTAACGAGGGTCGTTACTTTGGGAACTTTACGGCATGTGAACTGACATGACTGAACTGCATCTGGTCGCGATTTAAAAGATAATTTTTTTTATTCTGTTCGCTTCAGGATAACTGTATGTTGTCCAACTTATCGACTTGTTGTATTTATAACAGCTGAAAAAAATTCTGAAATACCACAAATGGTGGATTTTAAGTTATAGTACGGAGACTACGGACCTAATTTAAAAACAACACTGATTTTGTACGTTTTACTTGTTGACCAGAATATATCCTCTTAGAGAAATATCAGAATAAAACTAAAAACAACTCACCATCACCAATGTTTCGTTTATTTTAATTTTTGTTTGAGGGGATTTGATTGCATTCATTCCCAAGCCCCCCCCCCCCCCCCCCCCCCCCCTCCAACAGTATGGAGAGAATCTCCAAACTAAACACACAGTGAGTCTAATCCACTCAACTCTGTGGGGCCAGGACTACAATAAAAACAACCTCCATTTTACCCCAGAGTCTAATATAAGTCGTTTACAATTTTGCATAAAAAAATAATAGGGTACTGGCTACCCGAAATTCTATCATGAAAGAAAAAGAATATTACAGTCAACTCTCGCCTTGCGGACACCCCGTATACGGACACCCGGCGAAAGCTATAGAGGTTTGACTGAAAATGACTCCTGCTGTTGCAAACTCTTGCTATCACAGACTCCAAAGTCCAAACTACGTCCCGAGGGTGTCTGCTATAACAAACAATTGCCACTGACTGTACTTTGTCTGGAGACATCTCGTCTACATCTTACATCTAACCGTCTAATTTGATAAAATAGTTCCGTCGAAACATCTTTTAAAACACAATTACTAAAAGTACCCTTAATGTTTCCTCAAGATTACTAGTTAAGTAATATCAAGAAATTTATAATTAGGATCTTTTGTCGAACTGGGTGCTGTGTATTGTTTATAGTTCTTCAGCACAGCCAAATCCCGGGGGGGGGGGGGGGGACTCCCATACGAAAGTGACGGGGATGTTTGTCGTCCCGATCCCTTTTAGGGGTGTAAATTACGGATTTTGGTCCCCCTTAGGGTGTTCAGGACGGAACGGCGATATTTTTAGCCATCAAGGTATCTTTTAGGGTTGCACGCGAAGAAATAATAAAAAAACACCGTCATACTGTGTATAATGGTATCTTTTAGGGATAAAAAA
Organism: Desmophyllum pertusum; assembly: GCA_029204205.1. Lineage (NCBI taxonomy): Eukaryota > Metazoa > Cnidaria > Anthozoa > Scleractinia > Caryophylliidae > Desmophyllum > Desmophyllum pertusum. The sequence continues at coordinate 368,498 of MU827791.1, read as the reverse complement.
AGGCTTGAGCCACGCCCAGATTAGTCTCTTTTAGGGTGTAATTTGAAATTTCTGACGAGCATCTTGAATCGTTTGTCTTTTGAATTGCTGTACTTCCGATTTCTTTTTGGTAAAAAGTTACTTGTAACGCCTAAAATTTAGCATGAGTTATAGATATCAATTACGGTAAAATGATTCTAAGAACAAGTAAAACGTAAGTGCAAAACTGGCATTAAGCACCACGTTCTACGGCAAACCGGGCAAACGCCAGCTTGCAGTTCAGATTCTCTTTACTTTTCCTCGAATCGTTAATAAATCCATCATTATCAGAAAAATCGAAAATATTTCACAGGCTCACGACAAACACAGAAGTACTCACTTTCACGTAGAAACGTGCGTTGGCCAGGCGTCAAATTCACGTAGACTCGCAAACAAATCCATTGTTTTTAACCGGATATAACGGGTTTCAAGCTTAGTCACCTCGTGTAAGCCCACACGAAAATTCGCCAACGAGGGGATTGAGCCCAAACTTCGAACACCGGATCCAGTGAAGCTGTGTTTTCTTTTAATAAATTTGCTTTTGATTTAAAGACAACATCCCTTCTCGACTAAATAAAAGTCACCGTAGTCAAAAACACCGCAGACGCTACAGATGACTTGCGTGACGCATACACGGTCGTATCAAAGCGAAAAAGACTGGTTACTAGAAAGTTTTCGAAGCGAAGGCGCGAGAATGGCGGGCGATTGGAAAAGAACCTGATAATCTACAATGCTTGTTTAATTGTGTGTTTATAAACATAAATATGTTCTCATGATGATCGGTTCTGTTAAAGTGGAGAAGTTTGAGCCGTTTGGCAAAGCCATCTGTTCGCAGCATCCATTCGCGTGTGTTCGAAGCCAGGCTGATTCACGATCGAATCAAGAGAGCAAGAACAAATCGGTAAGTGGGTAGAAAACTCAAATAAAATAACTCCTAAACATCTAATAAAAGAGTTACAGTTTGTACCCTTCTGTGAGACAGAACTTTGTGTTCACCAGCCGGCAAAAATTTTTGATCCAAACCCCAGACGTTCACGCTGCAAAATCAGCTGTGTTTTTGAAACGGTACGAAGTAAGCTTAAATTGGTGCTTGTTTTTTAAAATCCCTTCAGTTCCAAACTCGAAACAGTAATTTTTTTCTGACCTGACTGTACTAATAACTATATTTGCCACTTGCTCCGACCTGCATCAAACGCCAGCACCCTCGGGAAGCAGAAAGTGTCTGGAGCTGGCCGCTTATGAGAATGTGTAAATATAGAGTTTGCCCGGCCTGACCAATCGATGAAAATCGATGATCGGAAATCAATCGATGAATCGATAGTTGTTAGTTAATTGATATCGATTGGTATTGGTCAATCGATGACCAATCGATAGCCGATTGCTATCGATTGTCATCGATATCTTGCAGCCGTTTATAGATTTACGCAAACGTGTACCGGTGTAAAAGGTATTGATCACTTTTAGGAGTTGCTGAGTTGATGTACCTATAAGATTTGATCTAAAGGAAAACAATCGATGAAAATTGACGATAATCGATGAAATCGATCATGTAACAGTCACAAAATTTTCACTCATCAATTGGTCATCGATTTCCAATATCAATCGATTAATTTGGATACAATTAGATTGTTATTGATTGACATCGATTATGATCGATTATTGATTGGTCAGGTTGGGAGTTTGTGAGCTATAGTTCAAATGGGGCTTTGTCAAGGCTGCCGTAAGTAGAGCTGTCCGCCTACGAGAGTGTCCGCTCAGAGAGCTTCGACTGTAGTAAACTTGTTCTTATTTTCCAGACTTACAAATGGAAGTTACAGTCATTAAGAGAAAATCCAGATTGCTATGAAGAGGTACATGTCCATTGTAAATAATGTAATAATATACATACAGTCGAACATCTCTATCTCGAACTCGGTTATCTCGAACACCCCGCTATCTTGAACTCAAACCCATTCCCCTTGCCCTTGTTTTTCAGTCATTTACTATTGGCTATCTCAAACTCCCCGCTATCTCAAACTGTTTTTCGTTTCCCTTGAGAGGTCGAGATAGCGGGGTTCAACTGTACATGTACAGTAGAGTGGTTTCCGTAAAACAAAGACCAAAGCAGTCACAATGGCCAATCACAACAAACATAAACAACTCAATGAACCAATGAGAAGTTGAAGCAAATAAATGTAACCAATGCCAAGCACAGGAAAATGCGAGTGACTAAGTCATGATTGGTTTTGCATCTGATTGTTTTTTTTTAAACCAATCACAGAGTATCGTTAAGCAAAACCAAAGCGATTCTAGATTACTTTCAATTCGACACTCAATTCAAATCTGCCCTTACTATAACCTTAGTTTTGGATATAAATAAATTATTATTAACGTTTATCTCTATCACCTTTTCAGTTATTTGTGCAAAGCAATACTGTTGTTTGGAGCATTGGAAAGTCTCAGAGAGTGCAGACAGTACAGAAATGTTTCACAGCCAAGTCTCCAGTAATAGATTGTTTGTGGTGCACATTTCAGCTTCCGTCTGGATGCTCCAACAGGGAAAATGATAACTTTTATACTGGTTGGTACAATCATGTACAAATGCAGGGCTGCAAACAATTATAATTTTCTTGAAAGGACGTACGCACATGTATGCAGGGGTTTCATTAGAAGCCGGCTACCGGCGGTCTACTGCCACCTACGTTGCCTCTTGCCGCCGCTTACTAATCAAGCCTTCTGGCCTTCTGAGAGTTTACTTATAAGATTTATGGAAGAAAAAAACACTTCATATAGAATAATCGCAAGATCGTTTAAAATACCTGAGATCTACAGTGATCGATACAAATTGTCATATATAACACTAGATTTGACTCCCAGAATGCTGGAAATTGCATTTCCGAGCTTCTACATTTCCTGGGAGGGGCATGCCCCCATACCCCCTAGCATAAAGGGCCCTTACGGCCCTTTATTTGTCACAGCCGCCTATTACACCATCAGATGGTAAGCCGCTTACTTCCAAAATTAATGAAACCCCTGTGTATGTCCAACTAGTAAGTCGCCATTTTGGTCGGGGGGAAAAAAATGTGGTCGGACGATCAGTTAATATGTCTCTTAGTGTGTCATTCCAGATACACTAAACAGCAAGGAGCCAAAAAGTGACTGACCACTTTTAATTAATTCACATTCTTAAGTGTGTGTGCAGACTATCCAATCAGAAGCCGAGGATAGTTACATGTAACCACAGCTTCTGATTGGATAATATACTGGATGCACTAAAAAATCTTACCCGTTGTCCAGACATGTGTCTCTAGTATTGACTGTGGGGTCTGGACAATCCAGGTTATTGCTGTAAAATGAAGTGTTAAATTGACTTTTGAATAGTGAGACAAGCTAATACTGTTGCATCTTTCCTTTTTAGCTGAAACATTACACAGCCTGTGTGTGGTTCAGAATGACTGCATTGATGTGCTGACTAAAGATGGTGCTTTGTTTACTATAACTCTCCCATTTCCAGTGAGTATCAAAAACTGATTGAAACTTACAGTATCTACATGTTAAAATAAAATAAATAAATCAACTTTGTTTTAATAACTGACAAACATGTGACCCTCGGATCGTTGGTTTTTGAGGAGGGAGGAAAACCAGAATACCTGGCAAAAAACCCTCAGAGCAAGGACGAGAACTATTTATACTTTGAGTTAAACCGGTATGTGTATATTATTGAAATGTTTTTAGGTAAAACAGGTAGTTTCTTTGCATGAGGGATTGTTGCTTGAGAGAACAACTGCACCGGGAGAAATCATGGGCCAGAAGAGGTAACAGTCATTCACTATTTTATTAATACATCCAATGCTATAAGTAAATAAAATCTCTGCGCAGCAAGTACATTTGTAATTAAAAGTGTACTGTACATGTAAAACAAAATAAAAAATATGTTGTTTAGTGAGCGTAACACATGACAGTCTTATGATCGATAAGCCTGTCACTCAGATTCCAGATCAAATTGGAATTTAGAAATGTTGGTTTTTGTGGAGGAAGAAAAACCAGAGTACAGTGCAGAGAAAGCTGTCGGAGAAATGATACTAACAACAAACAGCCTCAACCCATGTATAACGCCAATTGATGACAGGCGAGCACTCTCACCACTGCACCATTCCCGCTCACAAAAAATGTAGATAAAATTTCCAACATCCTGAGACTTAAAAGAGCCAAGTTGAGTACTTTTTTATGTTCTCTTGTTATGTTCTCTGACTAGTAATATTCATATTATTGTAATATTTAGTAAGGGTGATTTTCTACTGGCTGAGTGGAACGAAATAAGTGGAAAATGTTTTCTGCACACTGCTGGGGCTGGGATAAGGTCACATGACACGAAGGGTGGGCAGTTTTTCTTGTTGCTGCCTGCCATTGTCTGACCTTCCCACCCACCCACCCTTAGAATTTCAGCAGTTTTTTGTCTGTCCCTCTATGGTTCCTGTTAGATTTTGGATTTATAGTGATGTGTAGTGGGTTTTTTTGCATTTTGACTTCTACACTGTGTAAGAATTTGTTTTGTGAAGTTGTTATCATTAGAATAAAGGTCAGGCTTGCGGCGGTCAGCTTGACATGGCTCCCAGTGGTGTGTGAGAAGTAAACATTGTTTCTTTTCATTCCAGGGATGTCCCCACAATGTTTAGTGTTCTGCATCCTTTGGATGAACCAAGACCAATCATATCTAAAGTACAAGGTACATTATTATTCAGAGAAACTGCAATACATATTAGATACATGTATGTACATCTTTACCATGTGATGTGACAAATCGTGGCAGCTTTAATAATACTCACTGAGTCTCACAGAGATCTTGGCAATGCATGAAAAATCTCAACATCCAAAATCTTGGCCCAAAAAATCATCTCTGTCAGCAAAATGGAGAAAATCTTGCCAAGATCATGCCAACGAGGGTAGCACTAAAATAGTTTTAAAAAAAACAATGGCCCTCCTACATTATATACAAGATAAGACAAAATACAATAACATTTTAAAGAAGAATTTAGCAAGGTACGTGCAGAGCTTAGCTACAATATAGTTGTCAAGTGTCAATCACATGCTTCAGTGCCAACATTAAAAACCCTTTTAGATCTATCCATGAAGACAATTTTGTTGTCAAAAATTCAAATAAACTTAACTACTGTATATTGACCAATTATTTTTACAGGAAAAATCTCCTATATTTGTGACCCAACAGTTAGTGTGGTGTTTACATGTAGTAATCCTCCTCTGGTCATGACATATGACTGTGTCATTGGCTTGCACTCTGTATGGAATGTATCTAAAGCAAAAGCTGAGGTAAGTCTACATTATTTAAGCCCTGGCCAAACAAGAACATGAGTTGCCAAGAGTTGGCTCTCACAAGAGTTTTCTTCAACTCTCATGCAGCCCGGGCCAAACAAGAGAAAACTCTACTTGACGACTCTCAAGAAAAATTTGAGCAGGTTCAAATTTGAGAGTGCATGCGAGTCTTACCCAGGAACACAACACAATGACCCAGTCCAAGGCTCAAACCCAGACCTCTTGATTCAGAGTCCAGTCCACTAACCATTAAGCCACTGCATCTCCCATGGACTTCTGCCAGTTAATTAAAGTTTATTAGATCAATACGCAATTTCAATAATATTAAAATTCTAACTTGGTTCCGAGGCTTACGGGAATAATAACAACAGATTAAATTATTTATTCATCCCTCATTATGCATGATTTCCTTTGTTTTATTTCCCCAAGCTAGAATTTTAATTATATTGAAATTGGCAACTCCTAATCGATAAACTATTAGACAGTTAGGTGAAATTGCAGTAAGTGCAACTAATCCTCTGATCCAATCCAGCCAGTCCTTTGATTCAATCCAGCCAGTCCTCTGATCCAATCCAGCCAGTCCTCTGATCCAATCCAGCCAGTCCTCTGATTCAATCCAGCCCATCCTCTGATCCAATCAGCCAGTTCTCTGATCCAATCCAGCTAGTCATCTGATCCAATCTTGCCAGTCCTCTGATCCAATCCTGCCAGTCCTCCGATCCAATCCAGCCAGTCCTTTGATCCAATCCATTTGTTTCTTTCTACAGGAATGCCCTGAATCTCCAACACATGTAGACCATCCTGCGGAGTTGCATTTTAGTAACATTCTTCATCATCCAACTCCAGTGCTATCTGCCGGTGCACATTCTCGACTGTCTGTGGCCACTCCTACCCAGGCCTTCTCTCCTTTCAGACCTTTCACACCCACGTCAGTCATCAAAGCCCATGTGCAGTCTCCTGCTCCAATTCGTTTGTTGTCGCCAGCACTGAATCATATTTCTTTGAACCGGACAATGTCTCCTGCAATCGGTCAGTGAATAGAGTACCTTGTTGAATTTCAGAAGCATGTAAGAGAGCGCATTAAGTGTTACTTTTGGCAATTTTTTATGGCACAATCTGGTGGAAGAGTTTTTGGTTTAATTGCTGTCCAAGCAGAAAGTGGTGACACAATAAGTGCTTGAAATAAAAAAAAATTGTCTTGGAAAATTGTCTTGCCACTTGAGTTGATGCTATACAGTTATGCCATATTGCATACATTGTATGTGTGCAGTGTAGCAACCCCTTGTATGAATCCTGTAAGCACAGCCCAAGACAATTTTCAGAGGTGAGATTCCACAATATGAGATGCTTGATGTGTTGTTCCCCCTAGTCAGTAGTCGCTGTGCTTGGTTGTCATCCAAATGAACTCAATGATTGAATAGGATAAAGTGTCCTTGAGGTTTTGGCATATGACATGTGCCATACAATCTACTGTACCTAACCAAGGATTATAAATAAAGCTTACATGTATGGGCTGTATGGTCCATATATTTATTACAGGGTGATCGCACAATTTTTTCAACAGATTCACCTTTAGGGTTAGGACTGAGATCTCCTTTTGCCTTCTGTTCTCCACCTACTTCTTGCTGTTCAAGCAAAGAAGAATCATCGTCTTGGGACAGCTTTCAGCCTCTGTTACCTGAAGTGTGTCTCAGTCAGGTTTGGCAAGAAACACAAATTGCTGTCAGGTACACTTTTTTTTAATATGAAATAAGCAAGATACCTATGCACACTCTGATTGGCTCAAAACCATTTTCCATAACTCTTTGGAAACATAGAAAATTACTTTGTGCTTTTATTTCATAAAAAACAATAGAAAACGTTTTCTCTACATGTTTCCATAGTAATATGGTAACACTCGTGAAAGTTTGGGAGAACTTGAAATTGCTGTGGAAATACTCTCCTGCGGCTCGTGTTTCCACATCATTTGTCATTCTCCAAACTTCACTTGTGTTACCATAACTCTATGCAAACGTTTTCTATTTGGTATATGGAAATTCGTAGCCATACACCAGAGATATTAAGATTTCACAGCAATTTAGTATGTCATTTATGAAAAAAAATAATTAAAAGGAAATCACAGTTGAACTTCATAATACCAATCATATATAGCTGTGTTATGATTGTGCTGATTAGATGTCAATAGGTTGTTGTCATGAGTGTTGAGTTGAAACAACAAATGACTGGGTTTTTTTTGTGCTAAGAAAACACACTATAGTTATTTTAATGATTAAGTTTATTATTTTAATAGCCTGTGATGGACTACAATTGGCAGTCGCGATAGTGAATACCTGTGTCTTGTGTGCTCTGTTTAGGTCCAGTGTGTTTTTTAGATTGTGTTTATTGATCATTTGTCAACTTGTTCCATAACTAGATATGGTACCAAAGGGAAAGCCTCAAAAGCATTCCTGACACAAGACAAGTTTGGTGCTACCTTTCTTTGTTATCTTCTGGGGCAATTGGATAAATTAAGGTAATGGTTGGTAGCTTTGACTGTTTGTATCAGTATTATGAGGCGTAGGATGCATTTTACTCACAATCTTTATTCTCGACGTTATTGTACAAGGACTTTGGTCAAATTCATGCTTTCCGTCCAAAGTGGCATCTGCACTGTGTTTTACTCATTCATAAAGCTTGTTTGAATCCAATACATGAGCTATATTATTGGTCAATAATATTGTGTAATTGAATTATTTGACTTGACTGTTTGTGGTTTGTTTTTGTGTTACAGAGGTGTACAAGTTATTCAAGAGGGTGACTGTTTAGACTTTGTTAATGCTTTTGAAATTCCTGCCAAAGATGCTGTCCCAATGGAGGTAACATTAGAGCATTAGCTGCAGTTGTGGATCACATTTTTTTGCTTGGCTGTCTTTAATTTAGCAGTTTGTTCAAATTTCAGATAGTTGTTGACATAAAACAGGAGCCTTAGTGATTGTTATTTTTAAATTACATGATTGTACATGTACATCATGGACTTTTGAAATACCTGAAGTGCATAGCTTATGCACACTGTTCTTATTTTATAGAAGTTAAACATGATGCTTGTTCTGGAGCCAAATCACACACTAGTTATTTACAGCGGAATGGTCAAGGTAATGAAATATATATTTTTTTAATTAGGATTTTATTATGAGAATTGGTTAAAGTTGATTGCCAACTAGATGACGTCAAGTATAATACACATACGACAAAGAGTAATTTGAGATTGTGATGTGTTAGTTCCTATATGGGTCAGCAAGGTTATTTTATATGACCCATATTGACAAAAAAATTTAAAAGTCACTCTGAATAATTATCCCTTAAAATGTTTGTGCTGGGTAAACTTTGGGCCTTCACAGTTTGTTGTTTTTACCCAACCTTCAGGTGGTGGCATGTTAATATAAACCCAGAGAACAAATAATATATATTGTGATGATGTATGGCTGGTAATAAGCTTTCCCAACGTGTGATCGTTTATCCGTTTGGTCTTTGTAATGCACCGGCAACATTTCAGTGTTTCATGGAGGTTTAGGTATGTTCAGTACCACTGGCTATCTACATTGACGATATCAGCAAGCACAAAACTAACATTGACAAGCTAAGTACTGCACAATTCAAACCTGCAATGAAATGTAAGGACACTGTATTATGGATTTGAGGCTGTTGGCCATTAAAGTACAGGCCAATACCAACACCATGTCAAGGCTGGTCTAAGACACAGCACATAATATTACTGGCAGACCAATTCATAAGCTTATTTAAGAGAAAAATCTTTAGACCAAAGGAAATATAAATCCCTCCACCATTGGCTATTGGAGAATCTGAGCCCTACATTCTTCATACTGATCAGGAATTGGACAATTCCACATGTATCTGCCCAAACAGAGACTGCAACCCTCATGTCATTGACGTATTTTGTCAATCTTCAGGGCTGTCAAGTACATTTGCCAATGTTTCCTATCATTGAAGTGGATGAATTATCACAATTTAATACACACAAAAAGGTAACCAGACGTTTCATTGCTGTACTTGTAGTCCAGTGGGGGAGGGGATGCTCTACAGTGTTTTAGGTGGGCTGCTCTGCCTTACTGGGCCACTGGCGCCTTCAAAGTATTATAACGTGATTAGTTTGTAAAGAAACTGTTGTGCTGCATCGGCGGACGAGTGAAACACTTGGTTGATTATTAACTTGAAGTTGATAAAAGTAAATTAACTGCCTTAGAGAATTTGGAAAGCTGACATTTTCAGCGTTAGCCCTTCCTAAAGTTCCTACCCCATCTCAGACAAAATTGGTAAATTTGGTACCCAGTATCCCAGAAAAGAAATAAATCTTCTGAAGGTAATTCTTTTTTTGTTGTAGCATGACTGGTTTTCCTTCCTGTAGATAATTAATTGTGAAGCCCTTACCTTCCTTACTCTAAAATCATTTGTCTCATATGTTTCTATGTCGTTGAGTATGTTATCCTCTTTCCTGCAGGCTTTACCAATCTCAACCATTCAACTGGACACAAATGACGTGGACATGGAAGGTAACATAATATGTAGAACACAATTTACATTTTGTAACCCTACAAAATCACTTTTGTTAATCTCTTTTTTGACAAGAAATTTTGGACTTAACATATATTATTATTTTTGCAGATTTGGAAGTTAAACAGTCTAAGAGAAAGTCATTACAAGAGTTGAAAGTTACATCTCTAAGAGATGCAGTATCTACCACCTGTAATCTGGTAATAAAAGAAAATCGCATGGGCCTGAGTACAATTAAGGATTAATTTTAATGCGTTTTGTTTTTTTAATTTTCAAAGTGACGAGGGCAATTTGTAAAAAATTTGAAAATACAAGTGAAATTAATCAAATGAACTGGGTAAAAATTAACAACAGTCATGATAAATTTGTCTTTGTTAGGTATTGACAGATGGGTCTATCTACAGAATAACTCTACCTATGTTATCCCAAAATTTGGCAGGTTGGTATTTGTGCGGCACAACATATTGACCCTTTTCTGTTATATTCTGCATGTTTGTCTACATGTTTTACGTTTTTGTATGTATTTGTCATCATTGATTAGCAAGTCAGAATTATTTCTGTTTCCCCAAAACATGCTCACAATACTATTGATATACTTAGTTACAGCTTGTTTGGAGGCTTTGAAGTGTGTTCTTCCAGCGCCATTGGTAGTTCAGGCCCACCTAGCGTGCTATGCACTGGCACAAGCTCCTCATTGCCAAGATAATGGAGGAGAATGGGCTTGGTTTACACGTTGTGTCCTGGATTTAATGGGATACCCTCCTGATGACAAGGCTAAGGTAATGGGTGTCATCATATACCATTGACTACAACTAAGCTTAAACATGTGGCGCCAAAACATGACCTACGTAGCTATCAAATGTGACATGATTGACCACCAAAGTTGTGTGCTGAGCAAACGTTTGTGAAATAGGTTGGTACGGAAGTTTAAATGAAACTGTGGTTAACTGCGGCTAAGATAAATCCATTTTACTATTGAAACAAATGCAATTAATAGCAAAACATGTCTGTAAACCAAACTCGGTCGACAGTTACGGGTGTGAAAGCTTGCCTAACGTACATGATGCAACAGTGAAGCCATATAAATTTGCTCCGATGAAGGGCTAACGCTCAAAAGTCAGCTTTTCCAAATTCGCTACGGCAAACCTACATGCAAACTGACAGGTTCCTATATATATGTTGACGAAATGTTGTCTGCTACCTATTATAATCATCACAGTACTGGATTTCACTGGTCGTGAATTTTGCTATAAAATTAGCCAGTACTGATAGTTAGTTTTCATAACACTGTCAAGTGGTGGTTTTTACTGTTTACAGTGTGACTCCCCTGGATTACCCGCTGCTAAGAAATCTAAAACCCAGGCTGAAGACAATGATAGTAAGGTAGGTGACTTGCGCCATACAGTCAACTCTCTCTAAGCGGACACCACGTAAGACAAACACCTCCCTAAGGCGGACATGGATGGCTGGCTGGTCCCTGCCGAATTTCACTTGTTTGTCTGTAACTTAAAACTCTAAGGGATTAGGAGGATACCTCTCTAAGGCAGACAGTTGGAGCTGATCCCGAGGGTGTCCGCTTTAGAGAGAGTTGACTGTAGTTGTTTATGTGTGTAGTCAAAGTTTAGTAACACATGGATGAATAACTTGAAAAAGACAGTTATTAGTATCTTTAGAAAAATAGAATGGCACACGTCCATTAACAGTGGCTTATTTGTCATGTTTGCCATTTGTTATCCATCTCAATATTCCACAATCTTAACCATCCTTGTTCCTGTTTGGTTTATTATCACCCCTTTGGTGTTTTTCTACCTTAGTAAACTATTATTTTGAGGTTTCCTCTGATTTGATGTGATTGCACGTAAGCTGTAAGTCATGCATCCAAACAGTTTTCAGTTGATCTTGCTCACGTCATTGCTGTACATTGATTTAAGGCTTGGGAGATGTTAATGAAGAGTGATTTTCACCAAGATGCAACAAGACAAGAAATTGGATTGAAACCAACGACAAACAAAGAAACACCAAATGAGAGAATTCATTTGTTAGCAACACAGTGAGTGACCAATAAACACTTATTATAATCAGCTGCGATAATAATTTATTTATTTTAATAGTTAGGCTCTGATATAATTTCTGCTGATGAAAATCAAGCCTTACACTTAATAACCCTTTCACTCCTACATGTAAGTTCAAAACGGAGGAAAAAATCTTGAATTTCATTTTGAAAAATTGTCAAAAACAAACAGCACCACATCAAAACCTTTCATTTGAATGGTCACACTTGGGTTTCATCCACAGACTTAAAAGTTAGAACCACCTTGTACAGCATAATAAACAGCACCACATTAACGTACTGCTCAATAGCTTTCATTTGAATGGTCACACTTGGTTTCATCCACAGACTCAAAAGTTTCAACCACATTTTGACTCAAGGTTTGACTCTGGGAGTGAAAGGGTTAACAACTGACTGCTGCCAATCTTTATAGCTGACCTAGATACGTATTATTCACATCCTTTTGGCTATGTTTGTTTTGTTTACTCCTTTCCATAATTATTTTATAAAGTGGAAATTATGTTTTAGAAATGAGATAACGTATATTGGAGAAGCATACTACTTATGTAAAATAGTATGTAAGTCAAGTCTTTATAATTGGCCAATCTCGATATATTAAAATTCTAACTTGGCTCCGAGCTTAGGGAATAAAACAAAAGAAATAATTTATTCATCCCTCAACCTCGATGTGATTTATTGTCGATTTCTTTTGTTTTATTCCCTAAGCCTCGGAGCCAAGTTAGAATATTAATATATCGAAATTGGTCTATTAACAAGGGGTAGCGCATAATAGCACAACGCTAACAAACCGTCGCCCTCCAATAAAACCAAATAGAAAACTATGAACTTATATTGTTAAAGATCAAATAAAAAAAATGCTTTAAATCAATTATATTAACAACAACAACGTGTTCTTGTCTACTCAGGCTTAAAAAAGATGCCCTTTTATATCAACACATTCCATCCATATTGTTTGCTTGGCATTTGATTTACGAGGTATTTATCACTGACATGTATAGAATTACCTTTAGTTAGTTTTGAGCTAATTGGACAACTGCCACTGGCGGTGCATAACTCCAGTTTCTGTAACATGAGACCACTATGAGTATTGCTACTCCCCCTGGATGGGAGGCTAGTCCATCGCAGGTTACTCCCCAGTATTTTGTCAAGTTGCCCTAACAATTCACCATTACCCATTTACTCCTGGGTGGAGAAGAGCACTGTGAAAGTAAAGTACCTTACCAAAGAACACAACGCTAAACCATGTCAGGAGAAGCAATATACTTTATTTAGAGCTTTGCCTTCTCCATTTTAGTTGAATGTTGTACAATTGCAGTTGTACAATGTAATCATTGGCTAATATCTACTTTGACATTTGTTGTCTCTTTTTAGGACCTCAAACTGAACTTACTTGAGAAAGATTCTCTTTATCCCTTGGCTCAGTTCCTATGTCGTCTTGCAATGTGAGTTGTTGGAATATTATGCATGGCAGGGTTAGAACATTGTTACTAACTACCAACCAAATACCATGACATTCCTACCAACATTTGTGTGAATGATTGCAGAACAGATTGTGACAGACGTTTACATGTACATGTTGAACATTGAGAAAGATATTATTCAGTCAGTGACACAAGCTACTCGGAAAAAAGATTAGAGCTACAGGAGACTTGTGGGAGCTTAGGCCATATAACTAAGTTCAAATGCCGTGTGACAAACATCCCGCATATTGCTACGATTAGATTTGTCGATGAGTGAGAACATGTGGATCTACAGGTAGAACATTGTTGCTAACCACCATCTAAATGGCATGACATTAACTATCAAAATTTGTGTGAATCTAATTCTTCAATTTCATGAACATGTTAATGAGCTTATACTTTAGTATACTTTATATTACAGAGATCTTGGCTGGCCTCCTTATGTCGAGTATTACTACAGGGACTTTCCTTGTCTCTTCACTGGTTCATGGGATACCCCTGCTCGTATTTCAAGAGGTAATAACGTTGTAGTGTTTCAGGTTATGGTGAAATATAGAATATTTAAGCGTGGTTTTCATGTTGGAAAAATCCTAGACGATCGGGGAAATCGCTATTTCTTGACCGTCCAAGACATTCCAAACTTACGACAAGTAGATGTCTGGGATAAATCGGGAAATGGAATTAGCGTTTCAATGTCAGTTGCCGACAAGTCTCGGATTTCTGCGATGCGAAGTCGAAAAATCTTTGCAAAATATCGCCTACATGTGAAAACCAGGTTTTAAGTGCTTTTTTACAAGTTGATTGTACTTCCATCTGGGTGAGCCTGGGCTTTCGATGTTATGAACAAAGCAAATCCTGATACTTTTTGTACAATCTTGTTTCAGACCAACAGAATGAAATGTTTGCTCCCATGTGTGACGAGCCTCCTTGTATTTTCCACTGGTTGTATAAGTATCTTACTGTGCAGCAGGTAGGGCAGGGGTGGTATCAGGGTTCATTGAATTATTCTAAGTGTATTTGCTTACTTTTTCTTCTACTGTTTATAAAATAAAATACACCCTTTTAAAAAAAATGTTTTATAAGAACGTTGTGGCTGAGATTTAGGTAAGAACATCTTTATTTTGTCCACTTTGGACTCACTTGGTACAACTTACATTACTCTTTGATAGGTTTTCTGGTCGCTTCGGCATTAAAGGAGCTATGTCACGATATTTTAACTCACTTTTTTGATGAACAAAATTACTTTTGAATTGAAGGAAACCTCACAATAATAGTTTACTAAGGTAGAAAAACACCAAAGAAGTAATAATAAACCAAAAAGGAACAAGGATGGTTACAACTGAGGAAGATTAAGACGGATTCGCCGGCGGATTGTAAACAACGAACTTGAAAAAATTAGCCATCTTCAAGATGCGCTTAAATACTGTACATAAATACTGAAGGTTAACATGAAGTTTGTTGTACTTTACAACAGGTTCAACACTTCCCTCTGCTGCCAGCAATCACCAAAACACGTTTAATGTTATTATGGTGAGCACCTTTTTTACCTTTCTCGTCTGCTTACTGTGGACATACTACGTTTAGCCATCTAATTTGTTTTGTTTGTCTTTTGTGTCAAAGCTTTATTCATTGTTCGTCCCCATGGAAGATGGTAATAACCTGGTAGATGGTGCTGACAAACTCTTCAGATGTATTTCCAGCTCAGGTATCCTTACACGGTTTTTTGTTGATTTGTGCAATAAAAATTAGTTGTTTAGCATAGTTATGTTATTTATTGTGTTATGGATTTGTTAATTAAACGTGGCTCGGCGTATACTATGCATGTATGAGTTTTACTCCTACGGAAGTAGCAACTCGCTGAAAGTAACGACATTTGAAGCCATCACCTTCAGTTTTATCAAATACTTGGTTCACCTGGGAGGCTTCAGAACCCTGCATCGGACCCCGGAGGGTAGACACAGGCGAAGGAGGCCAGTTGACTGAGCCTCACCTGGGGCGAGGCGACGAACATTGCCCAAGACAGAGAGCGTTGGAGGGACCTTGTGGGGTGTTATGTGCCACATGGCGTAAGAGACCTAAGTAAGTCAGTAACTGGCAGACTTCAGAGCACACTAGGCTGGGTGTTGAGGAAGTCGGGTATGGTGACATAAAACAGCATTAATCAAGTTGTTTCTCGCAGAAGAGATGAAAAACACTTTTAAGGAGTCATTGGCCACACTGCAGGAAAAACTTGAGTGGTGAGATATAAACAATAGCTGCATTAAATTTAGCTCGATTTAAACATGAAGGCACGCTATAAAAGTTGAGGAAGATAAGGATTTATTTGTCATTCAGCATTGGAAATTATAACTGAACACCTAAATTAATGAGGAATTAAATTGTGAGATTTTCCTATTTGTCATTATTATTCAACAAATTGTCATGATGCCCGATATATGGTCAAGAAGCCCTTGTTATCTGTCACCCGTACATGACAGATATGCTGCGGTATATGTAGTTTGCTATAAAGTAATTGTTGACAATTTGTTGAATAATAAAACAATTATCCTGCTCAATCTTACGGGTCTGATTTCAGCCATTTGTTTAGTGAGTAATTATAAATTCATTTGGGCATTTTGTAACATTGCTTTTTTCTTTCTTAGCTTTGATTCGTCAGCAGATAAAGTGGTAGCATTCTTGGCTGACATTGGTAGGCAGAACACGCTTCTTTTACAATGATGATCCTTGTTAAAGGAATCCTCCACTGTTGGAACGAGTTACCATTAAACTGATGGAAAAATAACCTTAACTGAAAATGTGTTATTTCAGTGTCACTTCAGTGCCATTTTGGGTTTCAAATCACCCGCGCGCCGCCATCTTGGATTTTATGACGTTTCATGGTTGCCCCTTTTGTTATTCAACAAAAGAGCTAATTGTTTTCTGAAATAGTGGCAACCACAGTACGTCATATAATAGAAAATGGTGGCGCGCGGGAATTTTAACCCCTAAAATGGCTGATATTTCGTATCCAATTCTGTGGTATACTTGAACATTTTTCCAATTTATTTCAACACATTTTCAGTTTAGACAATATTTCCAACAATTTAACGGCAATGTGTTCCAACAGTAGAGGTTTCATTTAAGCCAGGTTTCAATCGCTGTTGTTACTTCAACTTGTGATTAATATAGAGCCTGTATCGCATTCATGATGTCAATGGCAGGAGTAATCTGTGGATGAGTTAAAGTGTTTGTGAATTAGAGTCAGCCCTCTGTATTTCTACTGGCTCAGAGGGCGTCGTGTGGCCTAAACAGCCCAAGTAAGTAAGTATTTCTGCTGGACTGGGAGTTTACCTTGGTAGGGAAATAAAACCACACAAAACAAAAAACAATCATTGACCACGATGCCATGAACTCAGGAATACCTGTTATAACAGTGTAGCCCATGGTTAATCTCTTTGGCAAAAGCATGCAGAGGAGCCATTCAGGCCAATACATACACCGTATTCGATGGTTTGACATATAATACGCGCGGATATTTTACGAGTTGCCGTATTTTTCCGAGCCCCGCAAGGGCGAGTAAAAATGCGAGCAATGACTAAACTGTAATTCCTGAATGACCCAACCAAAAACAGCTATTGATCTTCCTGAGCTTGTGCATTTAATGGAGTTGGAAGGCAGTGTATATATAGCTGTTGCGTTCTTCCAAACGAACATTTCTTGTGTTTGAACCTGTTGTACGTTTGTTTCCCTTTGTCACATAAGGCTTGACCTGTAAAGACCTGGACTGCTTACCGTTTGGAGTTGCTGTGCCTGTTAGGGAAGCTCTTCACCAGTCCGCTGCTGATCCTCCTCTCACTCTTCCAACTGGTGCATATCAGCTCATTGGTGAGGAATGGGAACGAAGTTGAAGCACGTTGTTAACAGGAACACTGTTTCTATCTGCTTTTTGCATCAGTCAATTCCAGCAATGCTCATCCCCCCGGGAATTAATGGGGCAATTTCTCTACCCTGGGGCATTAGTCTACCCTGGGCATTTGACAGCCTTGTGTTTTTGACCTCAAAAAATTCTGGCTTCGTTTCCGGTGATGAGTTCATCAGCAAAGATGAGAAATTCGTGGCCAACTAAGCTGTAAGGAGGTCATTAAATGACATGACCAATCTACGAAAAGATCGAATTCTAGAAGACTTGGAAGTCCCTTGGTTTGCCCTCAATTAGCTTTTGGAGGACCAATTTAATGGATGGAAATTTAAGGGAAGGTTGAAAAGAATCAGTAAAATTTTGGCTGAAAACATCAACCAAATCACCTTTCCTTAGACCTTCCTGTAATTGGTATTCTATCACAGCTGACCCAAATGTCTACATGTAGGTTTAAGATATTTCAAGCTCAATGTTCTGATCTTATAAACATCTGCTTTATTTTAATTTTTTCCCGTTATTTTAGGACGCGAAGATCTTGCCTCTATGGTATTGACTGATGCAAGGAAACTGAGGGCTTATGTCCCACTCAAAGTATGTTGATGTCATCAGAAAGATTTTGAAAGTATCTTAGTTTATAAATTATGTTTTAGCTTTGGCATCTAAAACTAGTGTCACTCCAATAATCAAACCAAATCCAGTCATGATTTGATTTATACACTGTTTCCCCACACCTGTCACCAGTGACCAGTATGTGTTGGCTCCAAGTTTTAATTGTTTTGTTATGTATTTTCTTTCTTCCTTTTGCCATCAAGAAAGCAACGTTGAAAGAAGGAGAAATAGATGATGGGTTTAATTTAGATGACGAGGTTAGTTTGTTGTTTTCAATCAGTATCTCATCACGAGTGTTTACTTTGTTGTTTGTTTGTCTGTTTGTCTCTTTCTCAAATTAAGTGCTATATAGAGCGGTTTTCAATTGACTCTCGAAAGTATTCGCTGAATTGTTTTGGTTTTGTTTTACTACATTCTGTGATTGGTTTAAAAAAAACTCGTGTCACCTTCTCAACCAATCAGATGCAAAACTAAAACCACTTGACTTAGCGACTTGGTCACACGCGTTTTCCCGCGCTCGCCGGTCACGTGTATTTGCTTTGAGTTCTCATTGGTTCATTGTGTTGTTACGTTTGTTGTGATTGGCCATAGTAATTGCTTTGGTTTTGGTTTCACGACACTCAATTGAAGCCACTCTTTATAATAAAGCCGAGTCACTTTGTTTTTCAGGTATTACGTTTACGCTTTGGTAAAGACCTGAGAGTTCAAGAAATAAGGAGACTGCTGCAGTCTTCCAAGCCTGTTACAGTTAATGTTCTACAAAAGCCTGAAGTCAGGTACGGAACTGCTCATTTTCTGTCACTGGGTATTGTTCATGTGCCATCACGTTCTTACAACTAACAACAGAAGAAATGTTTGCAACTCAGTTAGGAGATAAATTGATCTTTTGAGCTTAGTACTGAGTGTTCAATTTCATTTTCAGTGACCATGATTTCATTCAGGAGCAAGAGACTCGTTTACTTATGATGTGCAAGAGAACCATGTCTCTACCAGTGGGAAGGTATGTGACTTTGTCTAGCCCGGGGGACTCCCATATGAAAGGGCGGGAATGCTCGTCGTCTCTTGAGCCACGCCCAGATTGGTCTCCTTTAATTAATTAAGGGTTTATAAATTAATTTAAATTTTCCGACGACCATCTGCGCTTTTTTCACCTGGAAGCCCCCAGGGGCTTATATCCATTGTGTCAACTCTCAACTTAATAATAATCAACTTTATTTGGGGTCTCATTGAATTTGAACTTCGATAAGAGTCGTCGATAAGAGTTTTCGCTCATTTGACAGGCAGATGATGTCATCTCTCGCTTACTCTCAGCTCGTTTATCTTCGCGTTGATGATAGTCAATGAGAGTTAAACAAAGCTCTCGTCCAACACTCATCCCTATTCATTTCCATGATTATTTTCTGATATAGAGGAATGTTTACTATGGCTACTTCCCGTCCAGTGTTAACTGAAACTCTTCCCATCCCTCCCTTGGACCTGACTGGACGAGCGCCTCCAAGGTAAGTACGGGACTAGGAACTAGCTTACAATAGAGGGATACAGAGAGATATAATTAAAAACAGCTTTTGCATTTAAGATTCTCCCGCATTAGCTTCCATTAAAAGTTAGCTCCAGTTCATTCCGAGAATACGAAACTTATCCGTCAGACTGTAACTTGAACCCGTGGTTTTCAGCGAACAAGTGGCTAAGCGACCTTATGTTATATTTATGGCGCTATACCGGCGTGAAAACGCTTATGAACGCTCTGCTTGATTGGAGAGTATAAATGGGAAACTATTCTACGAAGAATTGCCCAAGAACGCGTTCTTTTCTCCCCGGCTATGACAATAACATGACCTTCTGTGTTATGTTAACCATTTTTACCGAGAACAACTCCAGCTAGTGGCAGGGTGGAGGATTTGAACCAGGAACCTCCAGATTTCAAATCCAGCGCCCAATACCACTCGACATTATGTTTCCCCCAGATGGACTAATCTGCTTGATAATAAACTGGCTATCACTCAGATATGTTTACAGCATTCTAAATGTAACTTGTCGCAGCTAGCAGCTTTCAATCTTCTGCCGTTAGGAACACAACAGTTGGTTTAGAACACGTTGAAACTCCAGCAGACATGAAGACTTGGCCGCTGTTTCATAATGGAGTGGCCACTGGACTCAGGATTGCACAAGGAATATCACAGGTATGATGAACGAATATGGTTATGTTTATAGTTCATGGCAACAATGACTGGGTGTTGAGTGCGTGTAAAGCCATTTCGGAGCATAGTAGTTCTTCAGGAGTATTGCTACTCCCCCTGCATGGGATGCTAGTCCATCGCACGTAACCCCCAGCATTTTTCCTCACGTTGCCCCAACAGTTCGGCGGCAGTCATTTATCCTCCTGGATGGAGAGAGGCACTTCCAAGCCTTTTCCAAGAACACAACAGAAGTATCTCGGCCAGAACCCGGACCGCTTGATCCGGAACCCACTTTGTGCGAGTTGGATGTATATTCTACAGATTAAGTCCCACTTTACCAAATTCCCTTGTAGTCCCAAGAGTGATCAACAGCTAATCTCTCCTTACAATATCAATGCATTACCAAGCAGTTAGGAGACGAGAATGAAGAAAATCATCAGCTAGGTGAAATTGTTTTTCTTGTTTTAACAGATTGATAGTACTTGGATAGTTTACAACAAACCGAAGAATAATCAGTTAACAGAAGAACATGCTGGCTTCCTCATGGCCCTGGGCCTGAACGGACATCTTAACAATTTGTCCTACATGAATCTACATGACTACTTGTGTAAGGTGAGAAATTTAAAAGTTATATATAAACTAACATCACTACTATTAGTATTATTATTATTATTAAAGTTTGTTGCTGACTTACAAGTTAATGATGTCTTATTTCTTCTAACTAGGGACATGAACTTACTACTGTGGGCTTCTTCTCGGTACAGCAGCTTCTAAGTAAGTGTTTTTGATATGTTATGCTTGGTTAGCCTGTGAACAGGCTCTATGCGAAGAGAAAGTAAGAACGGCAAGCGAGGGGAGGGGAAGGCTCCGCCGTCCGTCCTCTCCCCAGTCTTCCACGGCTCGCTTCGCTTTACCCTATTCCCCACCGAGGATAGGCAAGTGTTTGGAGTGTGAGTGGTATTTTTGACCAACGCTCCTAGACCTCATGTAAAGCTCGAGACATATAAAACCAGCGACACACTAAACGGCGTTATTCGCTCGTCGCGGTGATTGGCGAGCATCGCCAAGTGTGCCGCTACTGGGACGGCCATTTTCGTCAGCGATTCGAAATCTGGCAGGTCAGATATTGGCGAAATTCGCGTGCAATTTTCATTGACAGTCAAATTCGCCACAACTAGCGTATCAAATCGTCTCGTGTGTCTCTGGCTTAATGTACTGAAGCTATATAAGGAGTGCTATCATGAGTTACCCGTGCAGCAGCTTTTGGTGGAAAAATAGCTAAAAACTAATAACGGTTGGCTCTCCCTTTGACAATTTACTTGATATCTTCCTCGTGATGTTCTAGGCGCATTTCTTGTATTGAACGAAGGTACTTAGTCGTAATGTTAGCACTGACTGTAGTTTGGAATCACTGCAGGAATATTTTCATGTTCTGTTGTCTTGTCCCCCTGCCTGGTAGTACTAAGGCTTGATAATTAGATACTACTACCCAGGGGGACAGGCTGAGTATTAACGGAAGTAAACCTTGACCTGCAGGCGCGGTACCATGGACGTGACTACCACTAAGATGCTAAGCATTCATATCGACGCTCTCCTCCCTCCAACTTCCGCTGAACTTGATCTGCCTCACTCGGCTCAAGTGGCCGCCATATTAGGAGTGGGACTGGTTTACCAAGGAACTGCACAGCGGAGAATCACAGAAGTGCTTCTCTCAGAGATAGGTGATTCATTGCGTCATTATTTAACTTGGAGAGAGGGTCCGCGAAAAATCAGTGCAATATTTCATGTAGGACTTTTCAGCCGCAATTTTAATGAAGACAAATGGCGCGAAATACAGTGTTTGTATTGTCACCCGATGACAAATAATTGCGATGTCTGTAATGTCTCATGAGAGTTTTGTTCAATTCTCATTAACTATCAACCGAGAGAGCATGAGAGCTTCACTCAGGCCAAACGAGAGTGAGAGTTCTCGACAACTCTCATCCTTTGTTTGTCCCGGGCTTTAAACAAACTGACAAGGCATTGACACGTTAATAAAGTTTTTCTATCTTCTATCTATCTATATAAAATATTTTAATGATCAAATTTGAAATCGCATTTTCAGTTTTGCATACAATTGTTTGTGTGTAAGCAACGAGTCTTTCAACCTAATAAACAACAACAGAAACAATTTTGGAGATGAGCTAATCTTTAGACATCCGCGGGAGGGCACCGTTAGCCTCCATGTTTGTTATTGATCAATTGTTCATTATCATCAATTGTTTATTAATCATCAATTATTGAATTGTTTATTGCACAGGCAGACCACCTGGTCCTGAAATGGAAAACGCTGTTAACAGAGAATCTTATTCGCTAGCTGCTGGTCTTGCGCTGGGACTTGTCATGTTAGAGGTATTTGCAGTGACTGGTTACCTTATTACACAACATTTTAATTTTTAAATCTCCTTCACAGCCGTTATTTGGGGCGTCACGCAACACTTCTCCCCGAGGAACACGTTGCGTGACGACCAAATAACGGCTGCGAAATTTTTGCGACAACTTAAATTTCGCGATTTTGGAAGGTCGGTATTTCGTGATGAGAGCAAATCGGTGATGTCGTCTTGATGTACTTCCAAATTCTCAGAACTGTTATTTAAAGAAATTTATGGCGGCGAGTAGGGAGATTTGATATTTCGAGCTGGATTGAATTAAACATGATTGTTTGATATTTTCAGCATGGTAACGAGGCAGCCAGTGTAGTGGATCTGAAGATCGCTGATCAGTTGTACCACTACATGGTCGGTGGACAAACCAAACCGCAGGTCAGCTCAGATGAATGCTACCAGCGATGTGCTGTTTGTTTTTAAATATAAGAAATATTTGGTAACTATTTTCTTCCCTGTAGACTGGGACTCAAAAAGAGAAGTTTAAATCTCCAAGCTATCAAATCAAGGTAATGTTATTTACTTTGTTACTTGATTTTGAACATTGAAAACCTGATATAACGAACAAACCGCAGTGACTGGACAAAATAGTATTTTCCGCTTATATGTGCACAGGTCTCGGTCCAGCAGTTCTCACACATCTTACTGACTCCCGACCAGATATGTAAAGCCATAACTTGCTGTTTGGAGTACTTTATTGTCGTTGTTGGTGGCAGTGTTGTTTTTAATGTAAAGAGTAACAACATTGCTACGAATGATGTTATGCTGTGCGAATTTGTAATTTTTGGAGAAGGGAAAATTTAAGAGGAGGGTATGCCCGTGAAATAAGTTTTGCGGTGTTTTCTCAAATAAGTTTTGCGGTGTTTTCTCTCGTAGGAAGGTGACAGTGTCAATATCAACGTGACTGGTCCAGGTGCTACACTGGCGCTGGGGCTCATGTTCATGAAGACTAATAACACGTATGTTCTCTTTAGTAACGTTATAGAGCGGATTTGAATAGACCATATTTGTATTCTCACGGTTGGACTGGCACTAGCTTGCAGTCGAGGCTCATGCGGGGAATCTTTTCAAATGCAAATATTTTTAATTATATTCCCCCGCATGAGCCTCGATTGCAAGCTAGTGCCAGTCCAACCGTGAGAATACGAATATGGTCTATTGAGTGTCTAAAAACCGATTAAATGACAGTGGCCAATCACAACAAACTTACGCAAAACAAACAACCAATGATAACTGGAGCTAATACTGGAAACGTCAGTGACCAAGTCGCGATTGGTTGTGGTTTTGTACAAAATGTTTGCTCACAAGTTTTGAACAATATAGAGTTAAAGGCCGCAATATTTGTCGTGTTTTTTTCTCAGATCTGTTGCAGCCTGGTTTGATGCTCCTGACACTCAGTTCTTGTTGGATTTTATTCGCCCAGATTTTCTCTTGCTTCGGGTAAGGTGTGGTCTTTAGTAATTTCTAGTCAAAGATTTTAGCCAATTAATTGATATGATATGTCACTAAAATGGCCTTCATTCGTGTCTTGCTCAAGAACCCAACCCAATGACTCTGGACAGGACTCGAAACTTACTGGACTGCTCGATTCGGGGTCCACCACATTAACCCGCATTACCGTGTGGCATGAAATTTTCGCGGGAGTTCAATTTCGCGGATTTGCCGACTTTTTGCGTTTCGCGGGAACAAATGTTCGTGAATTTGATTTCAGACTTTACCGCTGGGAGCAAATTTTCGTGGATCTCGGGCAAGTTCCTGCCGGTATTTCACTTACGGCACTTGTATTATTGTTTAGCAGTCGCTTTAATTTAAATTCAGTAATTTAATAAACGGAGTAAATTTTCGTGTATTTTTTTTTGTAGGAGTTTATTTTTATTGCATCAAATTTTCGCGGATCGTTAGAAAACCCGCGAAATTAGCGAAAATTAGATCCCGCGAAAATTTCATGCCACACGGTAGGTTACCACAGTTATTTTGTTACAGTCTGAACAGGCTTTGCAGATGCGCAATCTCATTCGTTTTAGCGATGACACCCATTTGATTGTAGTCTAAATCTTGCAAATGTGAACTAATATACTTGGCAGCATGTTAATATTTTGTTTGATTTTTCTAGCTTCTGAGTCGAGGGCTGATCATGTGGGACAGTATACACCCCTCCACTGACTGGGTAGAAAGTCATATTCCAGCGGTACGTTAACTGTCTCTGTTGCGACTCAAAGCGACTTAGCTGTTTTGTAAACGTGCTGCAATCTCAGGGAAACACGTACGTAAGAAGCATGTTTTAAAACGTATTAAATTATATGATTTTGAAGCGTGTTTTGGTGGGATTTGCACCATCTCGGAGGCAGTTTCTCGATAGCGTCTCGGTGCTTCTTTTATGTCAAGCGCATGCGTGTAGGGCAATGTAACGTTACTCTCTCTCTCAGTACTTCTATCCAATCTTGTTATTTTCTAATTTGTTTTTCCTGCATTAGATTGTTCAGCAGTGTGATTCAAGTACACAGGGATTGAAGCAGTGAACACAGACATCGACTTGGAAAGTCTCAGGTATTTATTCCATCCTTTTTTTCGTTTTAATTAAGTGGACCTATAAAATTGATTGTTTTTACTTGGGTAGTGTAGCAGTCTCGTAAGCTACTAATTTCATAGTCCCTCAGTGTGTAGCAGCTCTATTGTTGTTAGGCCAAAATCAGGTTTGACTCCTGTTGAACGTAATAAAATTGTGAGACAAGTTGCACAAAACATCGCCTTAGCCGTGTAACAGCGCCTTACTCTACTCTTACATTTTGTTATTTTTAGCCAGGCAAAGGTCAACATCATCGCCGGCTGCTGTATGGCCATGGGATTGAGATTTGCAGGCTCCGCTAATCAAGAGGCTTTCAACTGCTTGGTATGGTTACCGTATCTGTTCATTGCAATCACGATATTCTGTTTCACTTCATAAAAGCAGTTTTTTTCAATGACTGTCTTAAAACAAGTTGTAATGCCCAGAGTAAAAACATGTAAGGCATGTAAACAGCGGCGAGCGGGAAAACTCAGTTTTCGACGCGAATTACAAAACCTGTTATTACAAGGTACAATTTTACGATAAAGTGGTTCCAATTTTGTAGTTTGTGGCAGTTTGCCTGTTTAAGTAAGATAAATAAACAGTTGTAAGGTGCCAGAAGCGTGATTACTATGCTATGTTTTAATACTTGCGGTTGATTTTTCAGATGTTTTACACGAAGCATTGTAAGGATCTGCTGAGTAGCAGTGCAGTGGAACAGGTAACTACACACACTACTAAGCTTGATATATTTATTCTCTTTACTAACTGCCAAGTATTCTGAGAATATAGTTTACATCAAGAGATGATGATCTAAGAGAAGCATTCCACCATACATGGATCTCTTCCGATGATAATTTTTGAAATCTATTTTTAATTTTCAGTCTATAGCTGAGCTTTTAAGAGCGCTACCTGATTGGTGAGTTCGAGTAACGTGATGTCGGAGCCTCGATCAGAAGGAAATAAAAATAGCTTTCACAACTTGGCGCGAAACCGTATTAATAGATTTCAAAACATTATCATGGGCACGGGGAATCCTTCTCTTAGGTCATCCTCTCTTGTTTACATCAAGAAAACGTCCGCTAATGTACGATTTTCTTTAGTCCAATCATCTCTCCATTATGTGGGAGACATGATGGTCTAATAGTTAACGTATTTGATCACGGATCAACAGCGATCCCTGGCCGGGTCTTTGTGTTGTGTTGTTCGTATTCTTAACTCTCACCGTGCCTCTCTCCATTCAGTAGTATAAATGGGTATACTAGTGAACTGCTAGATCACCCTGACAAAATGCTGCGCGATGGACTAACATTCCATCCATGGGGAGTAGCTAGCGATACTCCTAGTCGCTTTGTGCTACGGAAAACACCCCGGAGGTGTGGGTCACATTAGCTCTAGCACTGACTTAACCCTACTATTGTTTGTTTGTTTGTTTGTTTATTTATTTATTTTTTCTAGGCTGGGAAGCCCACAGTGGAGACATGTCTTAACTCCATTCTCCTGTCGCTTGCTATGGTATGATATTTATTGAAGATAACTCAAAACCGTGTTCATTATGAAATAAGTTGATTCGGAAATAATTAGTGCTTGTTGCTACCTTGTTATCCTTATTTGCACCATATTTGGAGCTTATGACGCGAATGCATCTAAATGTTCATGTTTATCGACTATCTTGGCTATACAAATCATTTGAGTGTTGTAACTTATTGTAAATCTGCACTGTTCGCAGGTGATGGCGGGAAACTGGTAACCTCGATGTACTCAGGATCGCTCGGCAGCTGCGCAACAGACATTCCCGGATGTTCCTTATGGAAGTCACATGGCTGTTCACATGGCGATTGGTCTTTTGTTCCTGGAGGGGGAGGTAGGGCTTCTTTTCTCTCGTCGCCCCGGTGTATAAAGAGGTAGCGACAAAATATTGGGGCATACTGGCAAAAATGTTAGTGTGGGGGGAGGTGAGTGGATGTATTTTCGCCTGTGTTTTTACACGCAGCCGAAAATAACGGTTGCAAATCTAGGCGAGGAACGATTTCTGTGACGTCAACCTTTTGTTATGACAAAGACTAATCAAAAGCAAGGCTAGAGGAAAGCGTGAAAAACAGGCGAAAATCGCGTCTGCGTTCGCAGGCTGGTGTTCACAGCGGTCATGAACACGAAATTCGACGCCACGCTTCGTTTCGCTGCCTTGAATTTTGTAAGAGTTTGAACGAGCATACTGACCAAGAAATTTGTAAGAAAACGTTACTAAAAATGCAGTGGTAAACCAAAATACGTGCCGATAAAGTAGGTGGATAACAATTATTAAATTAGCTATTCATACTCGGCGTACAAACCTTAAGTAGTAAATTTCTTAAGTTTTAGCTTTAAAGTGGAGGACTTTAAGACATTTTGCAGCGGTCGTTTTGGCGGGATTTGCGCGCGCGCAGTGCGTTTGACCGCTGTGGAAGGCTGGCGTGTAACGTGCGATAGACTGGCATTCCATCAAGGGGAGAAGCGTTACTCCTAATTACTTCATGTTACAGAAACCGGAGTTAAAGGTGTCATCTGTGTTCACCACTTTGCAGGGCTTGTGAGAACACGCAATACGTCACGATATTTTCTCATGAATTCTTGGGGTGATTGGTGCCATATTTCTTTTTTTATTTTGTACAGGTTCACCCTGAGTACCAGTGGTCCGTCTATTGCGGCGTTAATATGTGCTTTTTATCCGAGATTCCCAGTCTCCAGCACAGACAACAGGTAATAAATAATTCACAATGTTATCCTTGGGTTCATGTTGAGAACGAGTACGAGATCTTCAGATCGCGGTGCGAGTACGAGAACGGGTACGACTTTTAAAACCTATCGCGCATCCTCATGATCATTATGTGTCACGCCATTCTCGTTCCCAGGACCAAGGAAGAGCGAAAGCTCTGGGAACACGATTGTTTTGAAAGTAGAAAGTCGAATTCGTACTTGTATAACTTATGTATGTATTTCTGTTGAGAAAATGATTAAAGTAAAGTAAAGTAAGTACCTTAATCTGAAGGTCGCTATTGTTAGGTGTTCGTTTGACCAATCGTTTGTTGTTAAAGACCCACTCCCGCCTCTCCCTCCCCCCCTTCCCCCCCACCCCCCCTCCCCCCCCCCCCCACCCCCCAAAGCAGCTAATCGCACGCGAGGTATGCCCGCTACTGCCACGGCGATTCGGCGAAATTCTCCCTTGGCGATCAAATTCACCTCGACGAGCGTATAAAATCGCCTAGAGTGTCGCTGGCTTAATGATCTCTGAGGTTTTCGCCAGCGATCGCCTTGAAGCCAGTCTTAACTTATCTAACACTGTTGTGTTTTTTAGGTATCATCTACAGGCGTTCCGACATCTGTACGTACTAGCGGCTGAGCCAAGAGTCCTTATACCTCGTGAAGTGGACACCAACAAGGCCTGTCATGTTCCCCTTGAAGTCACGCTAAAGGTTAATACTTGAATTATTCCTTGTGGTGTTTTCAAGATCATTGTCGAATTATTCATCGATTTCGTCATTGTTTGTTCTTTATCGTGCAGGAAACTGAGTTCTACTCAGAGACAAGTTTAAAGTTAACTGCACCGTGTATTCTACCAGAGCTACAATTTATTAAAAAGGTAAGGTCGGTAAGCGTGTAACTAGTAGCTCTGTCAGTAATGGTTTGATTTGTAGAACAGTACTCAACAAATGACAGGAATCCATTACGAAGGGAGGATGGCTAAAATTCGGTACACACGAGGGAACCTGTCTCGCTCTGGACTAGTCCCTGAAACAAGTCCCTGAAACAAGTCCCATAGTGTGAACTTGTCCCAGGACTAGTCCCTGAAAACAAGTCCGCTCGTGTGAACAGCTGCATGTGACTTGTTGCAGGTGATAGTCTCTTGGACCAGTCCACTCGTGTGTACAGACCTAAACGACGGTGAGCGATGGAAGTGGATTACAATAATATCATACACAAACTTGGAAAATAACAACTTATCTGTGCTGATTTCTATTTTAGATCCGCGTCGCTGGTTTGCGGTATTGGCCTGTTACAATAGATTTCACACAAAACAATGGCAATGCCTGGTAAGAGGATTTTGAAAACATAAGGCGTAAAAATGGCACTCGATGTTCCTTTTTTCCGCTGGAAATATGATGACTATATATGAAAGTGAATTACTATTTCTATTGGAATAGGAGAGTTTCCGCTCTCAGCTTTTCTCTCAGCTCGTTTGACCAGCAGAGTTGACGAGAGTTTAACCCGTCCAACACTCATCTCTGAACTCGTGTCGACTGTCCCTCTCATTTGAACTGGGTTAATGGCTTAGCTTGGATGGAGTGCGCGTTGCTTTACAAAGAAACTGAACATATGTGAGAAGAATTTTGAGCAATGTTGAGTGTTTGCACTGTTGATATTCACAGTCTGCTGACGACCAACCTGGGAACGTTATTCGTGAAGAGGAGAACAGGTTTTCTGTCTTACGCCGACGATCCCAAGGTATTTATCAATAGTCCTTATTCACATTTACGTCAGACTAGCTAATTTCCCCCCCCCCCCCCCCCCTAACTCAAAGCGCGGGAAAACATGTCAATGGAACCAAACGCGGAAAAACGCGCGTAAGCCAAGTCACCATATTTTGGTTTCGCTCGCACCTGATTGGCCAGGATGCTTTTCTCGTGTGCTGATTGGTTAATGCTTGTTAATTGCGCGAGTTTTTTAAGCACTTTGAAAATAAACACAGTTATCATTTAGAAGTTGTGGGAAAATCACTGTTACATCATGGACACTTTTCTTTCCATTGTGTTGTGACCAGGGCATCGAAACATTCTTGCCAAGACCTTTGCTGCACAAACCGACCAGGTAAGAAGCTAAACCGAGTAGCAGCAAGCGTTGCGTTCTTCTGATCCACTTGTTCACTATACAATCATATATCTCTAAAAAAAAAAAATTTTTTCTCATTGTTTACTAGATAGAAGTGGTGCGAAGCTTTTCATCAGACCCGAACCTCATAGCGCTGGCGGAATTGTTCGGTGATAAAGACATCTCAAACGATAGGGTAAGTAAGTCCCTCCTGCAGATGGCCTGTGAGCAGGCTCACGTTTGAGGCCCACACGCGAACGGCGAGAGCCGCGAGGACGAGCCGGCGAGTGGTCTCCTCGCGAGCCGGCGAGTGGTCTCCTCGCGAGCCGATTCGTTCTCGCGGTTTTCACCGCTCGCGCGTGGGCCCAAATGTGAACCTGGCTATCCTGCAGACGGGAGGGACAGAGAGAGAAAGTGATTGGAATCATTGACGAAACAAAATCTATCCCCCTTTCACTCAACATCACCAACAACCTCTCCTCTCTCGCTTTGGCTAAAGATCTGATTCTTAGTATGACACCAAATTCGCTACAATAGGATACTTGTTCTAGGTAGAATATATGATTCATGTCAGTTAGAATATATCAAACACGACATACTGTTTCATCCTATTTCCAAACAGCGAGAAGATAGTTGAAAATTATACGACGCGTAGCGGGGTATTTTTGGCCAAATTCGAGGTGTTTGGAAATCGGATGAAACACTGTCTCGAGTGTTTGATATATCTTCTCAATCGAAACAAAAACTATAAGGAGTAAACGGAGAAATAAAAATCGTCAAAGTCTATGCTAATTAAGACCACGTATCCAAACCTCTGATACGGTTATGATTTCCTTTTGTTCTAACTTGATGAATTATTCATGAGTTTGAGAAGACCTGAGAAGCTGAGATATTTTTGTAGAGGTTCGACTTCTGTAATTTTCTGCTTTTCTAATGCACCTCTTATTTCCTTGAAGGAGAGGAAGTTAAGTTCATTCATTGCGTCTGCTTTGGTGGAGACTGTTACAGAGGAGAAACCCGAGGTGTTGAAGACATTACTGCGCATGTGGCAGGTACTGTTGACCGCTGCAAACCAGCTGTTTGTTTATTGGTTTGTTTCTATAACAACACTTTTCAGTACAACACAGTGGAACGTTAACAGTTCCTGACTTTCGCTATTGAGACTTTAGATCCGAGTACGATAGAAACATTAGGTTGAGTTGCTTGAGGATAGTTATGCCACTTCGTGATTGTGAAGAGATTGTGAAGGTGATTTCGCCACTAACCACATTTTTCGCAAAAACTAGAAGTTAAAATGACGACGGGCGGCTACCACGTTTTTCCCGCCACTGATGACACTGACTCACACGCGCGCACACTTTTACTATTGGGAAATCTCGTACTCGGTTTAAAGGTCACTATTAAAGCTGCCCCAGTCTCTCACACTGTACGTAAAGTAACGCACAGTTTCCCACACACGAGCTTTGTGCAAAATAAGTTTCGGCGTATTTGTAACAAATTATTTTCCTGTTTCTGTATTCTTGTAGATTATTCATAACCTGGAATGTCAGCCTGATCCGGCCCCTGTGTGGCAGATGAAGTTAGCCATGACGTTTTACAGGAACACATTTCCAAGAATTTCCAGAGACATGTTCAGAAAGGTGTGTTTTATGTTACAAGGTACAGTGCAGGTACTGTAAAGCATAGGGTCGAGATTCTGGAACCGTCATAATTGTTCTTGTGTTGTGTTGTTGAGCAGATACTTTTCTCTCTTAGTGTCTCCTTTTCAAACATGCAGCCATCTAAATGGTTACTGGAAAATTAATGGGACAAATACAAGTTGTTTAATTATATTAGTGTGTCGATCGCGGGGTAACATGCGTTGGGCAAGCACCCTGGCTGCACGGGCCATTTGGCTTGTAAACAAGACTGTTACTGCTTGATGCTAAGTCGGACCTATGCGAGCTGTCGTTCTAATTGAAAGTAACCTGCGATCTGGCTAATTATTACCGCCGCGGTGGTCGCGGAAAATTAGCCTGATCACAGGGTAAATTGAAACTGGTCAAGGCATGCAGCATCGTGTAAGGAGGTTAAAAATCTAAATTCAAGTTGATTTCCATTTGTTGTAGATAAATAGATACAGCGAGGTGAAGCTAACTAGAACTGTTATTTCTCTCCTTCATAGCCCCTCGTTAGCGCCGACTTCATTGAAGAATACAAGTTCCTTTTGGAAGAATCCATTGATCGCGTTATGCAGAAAAGTAAGTTCAGTTTAATTCATTAACATTATGATGCAAATTTTTTTGGAGACTGCGCGCGCTCTGCATCATTGGTTTAAAGCCATGTCTTCTCGGAGTAAAAATCAGAAAAACGTCAAAATTTCGACTACACCGTGTATTGACTTAGCCAGCGGTTTTTGACGGATAAGTTGCTTAGCAACATGACGTAACATTATGGTGCCCATGTTGTCGTGACAACCTCGGGTGTGACAACCTCGGGGTACTCACGAGTGCTCGCGTAATTTTTTGATTGGGTAATTGGAAACGCTTCGTCGAGTGTTTTTCTACCAATGTTTGCCAAAATCTACAAATATTTTTGGTTCAAGTTTCATTGAAACGTTGTTGTTTTTGTTGTAGATTCTATATCAGCAAGAGTGTGCTGTAGCGCTGAGGAACATAAGCGCAGCTTCTGTCCTGCCACGTGTTGTTTTGCTGTGTACCATGACATCCCATTGCCACACAGTCTGCCGCCTTCAATACAACAAGGTGATGTGTTCGTTATTCGTGAAGGAAATCTTGATTTATCTATTTGTTTGTTTATTCATTTCCTTCAAGTAGTTCGTCTATTTAGAGCAGTTTTCAATTGAGTGTCGAAAATAATCCGGAACTGCTTTGGTTTTGCTTTACTACGCTCTGTGATTGGCTTAAAAAAACTCGCGCCACCTTCTCAACCAATCAGGTGCAAAACTAAAACCAATCTCGACACTGAAGTCGCACTCGTTTTCCCGCGCCTGGCGCCGGTTACGTGTATTTGCCTCGAGTGTTCATTGGTTCATTATGTTGTTTAGGTTTGTCATGATTGGCCATTGTAGTTGCTTTAGTTTTGGTTTGGACGATTGAAAACCGCTCTATTTCTCGATGTAATTCGTTCATGATTCAGTCCCTCTCGGTATACTCGAAGAGAGTTTGGTTTCGATGAGTTCTCACACAGTATACTTGGATAAATGTAATTGCATGTTACAACAAATTAACAACATTTCTCAGGAGTCTGAGCCACACTTTGGAGTTTCACGCGTTTTAACCCATTTCCATCCTCGCCATCGTTGTCACCCTCGCTTCCTAATAATTTCTTGTCTTCTATCGAGTTCTTTTGTGCAAAATCAAACCATTGTTGGATTTCTCATGATCAAAAAGTTTTTTTAAGTTCCTTA
This sequence comes from Desmophyllum pertusum, assembly GCA_029204205.1. Lineage (NCBI taxonomy): Eukaryota > Metazoa > Cnidaria > Anthozoa > Scleractinia > Caryophylliidae > Desmophyllum > Desmophyllum pertusum. The sequence goes on along the minus strand of MU827791.1, from coordinate 335,185 downwards.
TCACTCATGTCAGTAACCGTTTAAGCTCATCCCTATTACTTTATTTTTTGTACCCACAGGTAGCGCTCCTAGTCTACCCATGATGCTGCAGGACATGGGAGATCTTCGATTAGCAATGACTGCGCTACTGAGACTGCAGGCTCAGAGCTAGTTCCCAGTTCTTTATCCGTGCAAAGGAACTCAGCACCGATGTGGAATCATTCTGAACGTTGTACAAAAGCTTTTATTTTTTTCAAGTACATGCAATAGACTCACACAAAGTGGAACGATGAACGGGGGAAATTAATAGGAGTTGTGAATATATGTCTGCCCTCCCAGCGGAAACCTCTCTAACTAAAGCATGAAGACACGTTTGAGTTGGTATCCGACTTTCTTCAATTCTTCACTTCATCTCAATCAAAGGTAGCCTGCCTGAGGCTCACATAGGCCAAGACCGGCCGATAAGAAAAGTAAAAAGGAAAGGGGGGATTAGGGACAAAGGAGGGACGCTTTCCCTTGTTCTCTCGTTTTCCTTTCTCGTACGTGCGGCTGTTTCGCTCGTTCTTTCTTCCCATCGTCGCTTCTTGGTCATGCGCAGTGCGGTGGAGCTGTGGAACTGATGCAGAAAGAGACTGGAGTTTCGCCTCCTTCCCATCAAACCCCGCGCTCCCTGTTTCCTCGCTCTTTACCATGCCTCGGGGGACGAGGCAGCCCGTTTCCCACAATCTGAGCCTGGAATCGAGCTAACTCCAAGACGGACGCCTTCCAAGCCGTTAGTTGCTTCCGAGAGCATCCGCTAAGAAGAAGTTGCCTGTAATGGAATCACATGCATGCGCACGGACAATTAAAACGAAATAAAATATTTATAGTTATTTTTCATGATGTATCTGAATTGTTTTGTCTTCAGATTAGAGCTTCGCAAATTGCTAAGCTTGAGTCCTTGAATGATCACGTTGTAGTGAATTTGTTTAAGGACATATGAAACGTACCTACCAATAGTTAGACTGCAAAACAGTCCGTATTTTAGCGTGTCTTCGTTGGGCGAAACGCGGCGTCCCATAAACCATCTGGAGCGAGTGTGAGCTCCGCTAGTGATCAGGCCCTCCTCTTGAACGGATGATCGCAGGTGAGAGCTCCGCTCCAACCAGTAAAAGCACGTCGATATGTAGAGAGAAAAATAGACTGTTTTTACAGATAACAGGAAAATTTTATTTTAAATTTAACCTATAACTCCTCATTAACGATATAGTCGACCGCCATTTGGGATAAACGCAGCTGACTCTTCGAGCGTTAGCCATTTGTCAGAGAAGATCAAATGAAACGTCCGTTGGTTTTAATGGAAAAAAAAAGCCTTTTTGATACAACAAGCGTCCCCAAAATGTCAATTTCATGCACTTGCTGACCGATGTAGGCAATTTTCTATAAATCGTGCCATTCATGAACGGCAGGGGTATTTTGCCGAACGCCAAATGCAGTAGACCGATTATGCGTTTGGCGTTCGGCAAAATACCCCTGCCGTTTCATGACTGCCCGGACGCTTATTTCAATTCTTCTGAAGTGGGAAGTGTATGCATTAAGTTGTCATAAAAGTGGAATTCATTGTCTGAGATCGGTTCAAAGTCCGGCAGGAAAACTGAAAATCATTTACCAGACTGAATGTTTAAGAAATTATTTTTGAAAAATTTGGAATTACGCACTGGAGAACTGGCCTAGCCCCAGGAATAGATCTCCTCTGCATCAGCTGCGCCTCTGAGAATCAGGCTCTCTGCGCCGTGCTAGTGTCAATATATCGATTGTTCTTTCTTTCTTTGTTATGGTCAGAAATCAGGATATGCTCTTGTGGTCAGAAATTATAAAAAACGCACTAAAAACGCTACTTTTTGCGTTTTTCAGGCCATCGTCCCCAGGCTTTAGCGGATTCTCAAATAGACTCCAGTCCCTCCCAACCGCCAGCTGCTGCGCCAAAGGCTGGCACTAGAAAGTTTTCGCGCCATTTTCGACGAGGAAAACAAAATGGCTGCCACGGTTCGAGGGAAGATAGTTTCTACATTCAAATTACACGGCCTCTCGCTCAAAACAGACGCATCAAAATTCCTTACTGAGGTTTTGAGTCCCTTGACTGAAGTTGAGTTGGAAGATTGGCTCGATAAAATAGTCGAAGGCGTCCAAAAACAGCCATTGACTACTTCACTCGTCGATCGAGAAATCGCCGAGCAGGCTGTCCAAGAATGCAGTCAGACATCAGAGGAAGATGGCGACAAAGCTTTTACCATCATCGACGCGTTCAGTGTGCCGAGATTCACGTTTAATCCGGACAGGAAGAAGTTTCTACCGAAGAGCGGCTCTGCATCGCTGCTCGCCAATAATCCGAATGCTAAAGCAGAGGTCTTCAGAGAGAGATACAACATCCTACATCAACGAACCATGCGGCATGAGTTATTTTCACCGGTGGTCGAAGGAGCTAATCAAAGCCAGGCGGCGGAGAAATTTTCTCTCAAGCCAGTGGAGTTCCTGCTAGGGAGTACCGCCAACCTGGGGCAGCTTATTGTGCTTGGCATGATGACACAGATCAAAGAGGGGAAGTATTTTCTTGAAGATCCTACTGGTGTGGTAGAACTAGATATGAGACAGGCTAATTTTCACACAGGCCTCTACACTGAAAACTGCTTTGTGCTCGCGGAAGGGACTTATGAAGATGGTGTGTTCCGCATCAAAGCCTTGGGTTTCCCCCCAGCGGAGCCTGGACTGGTGACCAGGAATCACTTTGGTAGCGTCAACTTTTTTGGTGGTCCGTCTTCTACCAGCCTGAAGGCATCAGCAAAGCTTAAAGCCGTAGAGAGAGAGAATAACGACGCTATGTTTGTGATGTTGTCAGATGTTTGGCTAGACCAGCCCAGGGTTATGGAGAAGCTCCGTGCACTGTTCTCAGGGTACTCAGCTATGCCACCAGCCATGTTCATTCTGTGCGGAAACTTCACCTCTGAACCTCATGGTCCTAATCACTACCACACACTCAAAGGGTCGTTCCAAGCTTTTGCCAAACTGGTGGCAGAATTTCCGCCGTTAATAGAGAACAGTCGCTTTGTGTTTGTACCCGGACCGCAAGATCCAGGACCTGGGAACATTCTTCCGAGGCCGCCAATCCCTTCTATATTCACTTCAGCAGTCACAGAGAAAGTCCCTCTTAGTGTATTTACAACCAACCCATGTAGGATTCAGTACTGTACGCAGGAGATCATCGTGTTCCGAGAAGACCTTGTCAACAAGATGTGCCGTAACTCAATTAATCTGCCAAAAGACTTGAAAGATATCCCTGTTCAGTTGGTGAAAACAATCCTGGCACAGGCACACATTTGCCCCATTCCACCCCACGTAAGGCCCATGTACTGGACTCAGGACCACTCCCTCAGGGTGTATCCTGTCCCAGATCTTATGGTTTTAGCTGACAAGTATGATCCTTATACCTGCTCTAGCTTAGAATGTGTTTGTACAAATCCCAGTTCCTTTGCAAGAAATGAATTTGCATTCAAAGTGTATTGGCCGTCGACAAGAGAGCTGGAGGACTGCAAAATCACTGATTAGTTGTTTGTAGAAGTCTTACTGCGCCTTTCAAAACAGTAAACACTTGAACTCTGAACTTCAAAACCCAGCTAAGGAATATGTTTTTTACTACCGTCAATCATAATAACAATATTATGACAGCATAAACCAATGGACTCTGAAAAAAAAAAGAAACACAAAATTGATCTAAATCTACCAATCCCAACCCGGTGACCATTGAAGTGAACTTCTGTTTCCTGAGACGTCCACTAACTGATGATTGACAGCAGTGAAAATTGCAACGGTTCATTGAGCAGTCGCATGTTATGGAAAGCTACTTATTGGCAGACAAACTCCATGTCATGTAAACTTAGACTGGATGACAACTGTTCAAAAGATGTATAAATAAGAGTGATCAATATATTATTATTTTGCATGTATGATTGTTACCAAGGGTGTTTTTTTTTAAGTATTCATAAGCCAAGGTATTGTATTACTGTACGTATTTATTGTATTATTATTCTTGTGAAATAAATAATCCCCAGAAATGATTAACTTGGACTAGGAGTATTGCTGTCCCGGGTGCTCCCCCCACAGGGGCTCGCACATCAAACTTGAGATCTGATGAATGTAGCTTGTGTGGTGGCCATTTTGAATTTTAAATGCACAGTCGGCTGCAGTATGATCCCTGGATCCACAGGCTGCCCAATACCCATAAGGTTTCCATAAAGGGCTACTAGTTTGTAGTCTCCGACTGTAAATTGTTTTTACCCCCTAAAATAAAGTTAATATTAAGTTTATGTTCCCCTAGTCTATGGAATTTGTATTAATATTATTATTATCAGTCAAATGTAGTTTTGAATTTCCCATATGCCACCATTTCTGGGTCTGCGTAGGAGGCTAATTATTTACATTTTGTAACCACTCTTCAACAAATTTCTAATCAATAATTGATTGGAAATTTGTTGAAAAGAGTGTACAGTGAAATATGTTGTAAAGTTGTATAATTATTCCAAAATTCATTTCTATTGGGGAACAAAATTTAATCCAACAGAAATGTGTTATAACTTATCGGAGGTTACTGGAAAACTGACTTTTTATTCCTCATAATATACAAAGGGAAAACAAGCTAGGAAAACAGACATCATACGTCATGCTTGTAGTCACGCAAACATCGGAATGGTCACGGATGACTTCTATTTATAACTTGCCATGTAATGTTTACGTCACAAGTCGTCCTTCGACAACGTAGCGAAGCTGTTGTGAAACATGGGTACCGTGAAAGCAGGATATCTCAACAAACTAAGTAAGTATTTTGCCAACAAGTCGTTCTAGTAAGTCATTTAAGGTAAACACACTGACCGTAACTATTTCTAGGTGGTTTCTTCAAGAACTCATGGAAGAGAAGATACTTTGTGTTGTACCAAGATGGCGTGTTCTGTTATTACCAAGACTCAAAGGACAAGGAATGCGATGGAAAAATCCACATGAAAACCGAGTGTCGCAAAATAAACGTTGGTCATTCCGTTGGGGAAGGTGTTAAGCCTCCTGAAGACGGCGATATCAAGGCCATGTTCTGTGTTTCGTCGCCTGAGCGAACTTGGTATCTGTACGCAGAAACTGAGAGTGACGCAAGGTACACCTTATGTTCACAAGAAATCAAGCTTATATATTGATGTAGACATGTTTAATAATCCTGCTTTATTTGACAGTCTTTCTGTAGAGCAATAGATTTCCTTTAAGTCCCGAGCGAACAGCAGATACATTGACAGTAATTATTTAAAACTGGCTTTACTGTGGGCGCCCTCAATTATTTGTTTTGAAAATTTACATAATATGAATAAGGGAAATAAATTAAATAAGGGACATATGCACATGCAGCAACAAAGGAGACTTTTTGTCTGATTGGTTAATAATTTCTCTAGTACCCAGATTTCTGTTACGCGCGCGCCACCAAAATGTCATAAACAAAGATGGCGGCCGAAGGGAAGGTTTTTCTCTTGTCTCTGCTTGATCACTTGTTCTACAAGGGTTTTAGCAATTTCTGGCATCGTCCTCATTTTCAGAATGGCGAGATAAGTTTTAGAAAAGGGTGTTTTTGTGCATTTTTGCGAGCGAACTGTTTTTCCTTCGCCCGTTAAAAATGTTCCGAAAACAAAGCCCGACGGAAAGACCCGTCAAAAAGCAGCAAAAAGTCGATTTGTTAGGTCGGAGGAAGGCAGAATTGTTTTGTAGAAAATGTTGCAACAGAATTAAGAGGGTTTCAGCTTCGTCGAAAGACGGCGAAAGTTCATCCACGGCCGCGCATATCAACCTAAGGATCCGGAGGTAAGCTAACTTTATTAAATTCATTCTAACATCAAGGTTCCTAGATCAAGAACTGAAGTTGGCAGATACAGAGCTACGTTAACCTGGAACCTCCTCCCTCAAGAAATTAAGAATTGCTCCAACCTAACAATAAGGGAATTAAATTTCCCCGCTTTGTTTTAATACCAGTCGTTATTGTGTGTTTATATTAAAACACATATAGTGTGTTTCAATATATAAATTTTCATGTTTCCCATGATGGGAGATACAAGACAGTATAATATCTTACCATAAGGGTGAAGATTATAAGATTCTGTTTCAAGTGAGATATCTTGTACCTCATTGTTGTTTGGCCATAATATTATAAGCCATGTAAATTTAGTTTTTCGAAAATAAATTGGTTTTAACTTGAAAATTCAGTTTATAGAATATTAACATGGCTGTAATATCTGGATTTTTTAATTAATAGTGGTAAGGGGCAGATGGGATGGTATTAGCTACTGGTCAACTATAGTTTCTTGATCGTCTTTCTCAGAGATTCTGTTTTTCAAATGACTGTTCTCTTTAGATGCGGACAAAGTTTCAAGTTCTTCCGTAAAATAAAATTTATATATTGAAACACACTATATGTGTTTTAATATAAATACACAATAAAGACTGGTATTAAAACAAAGCGGGGAAATTTAATTCCCTTATTGTTTTAATATAAAAGACTGCAATACAGGTGTAAAGGCTTAACTTTTGCAAGGAAATCAACGAAACATATGATTATTACTGTATTTTTGTTATATGTTAGTGCCCAGTAAAGGTTTCTGTCTTGTTCTTCACTTTTTGCTTTGTTTAATCTCAATGTTTAATCTCAAACTATAACTTAAAATTCTGCAACATTTCTGTAACAGAGAAAACGGTAGTTTTTGGCAAGAGAAAACTGCAGTTTGTGTACCAATAATTTCCTTTCATAAAGCTCCAATACCAAACCCCTGATAGTTCTTTTGTTTTGTAACCTTTTCTTTCAGGTGAACATTTTAAAGAAATACGAAGGCTGCAAGAAGCTCTTCAGAATCACTGTCAATCTATCTATTATCCATGCAATTACCTAAGACTTTCTACTGGTACTGAATGCTCATAATATTATAATATTAATTTTATTGATTTATTTGAATTTTTCCAGCCCTTCAGAATGAGAAGGTAAGCATTATATTTTAGTTACGGCACAGGCCCATAGGGAGGGGGGGTGGTGCAACTCGTAAAAATATATAGCAAATACTACATACGTAAGCGGACACCCTCAGGAAGCCAAAAAGTGTCCACAACTGGAGCTGGCCACTTATGGGAATGATTCTCGTAAGCGATCACTAGCAGTATAAGGGATTGGTGGACGCTTACGAGAAACTTGTACCACTCACACTAAAACAGTATCAATGTAAAAGAATACTGTATAAAATGAATGTTTGTTTTATTGTCTTATGCAATGCCGATTGTGGCCAAAAAAAAGGATACCGTAGTGAAATGAATATTAACAGTCTCGCTGCAACAAAATGCAGTGATGCAGTTCACAAAATATTTATGAATGTCAGCTAATAGGATTGTTCCTTTGGGGTGTCCACTTATGGGAGCTAATAAACGACAGAAAAATCCAAATCGTACCCCTCGAAAGTTTCCGCGGCTGCTTACGGGAATGGCAGCTTACGGGATTGGAGCCCCGTGTGGGGTGGGTGGGATATTTTCTGGAAGTGGAAAGTCTGCACATTCCTTATAGTCAGCCACTGAGTTATGCTAATAAGGATTAGCAAGGCCGTAACCTGTAACTCCTGTTTTTACGGCTGAGTATGCTTGATGGGACATTGATGTTACGGGTGAACTTGCCTGTTTGTTGGTATAATTCACTTACAAAGCAACAAGTTTGTTACGGGTGTGAATATCAAAGCAACAGGTGACTCAAAACTTAATGACAGCTACAAATGAACGAAAGAACTTGCACAAAGGGATTGTCAGGCTGTTGTCACCCAGTTTTTGAAATAACAACCCACTCCCCTTCCCCCAGAAAAAAATTATGCCCTCCCCCAAAATAAGTTGTCAACAAGTCCTTTGAACAAAAAAAAATAATATAAGTCCAGGGCTTACATGTATATTCAAAATCTTATTGTATTTTCCCCGACCACCTCTATAATACCATTTGATTGAATTCCAAAACATGCCAGGAGTATAAAGAAACTAATTTAGCACAAAATGCAGAAGTGAAGAAGACACTTGTTGTTTTGAGCAACATGTCCATGCCATTTTCCATTTAAAAACTTATATCTGCCAATTGATTTCCAAACGTTAACGTTTTATTAAAAAAATCCTTTGTCTCTCACTTCAATTATTTGAGTGGAACCATGTCATCTGGGCCGGTTGTTCAAAGGACGATTAACCTATTCCAGGATTAGCGTGAATATTGGTTTAAGTTTTGTAACTTTTCAGTGAGGCTTTCTGTTTATATTTTCGTCCTTCAGTTTTGTCGTCAAGTAATCTCAAACTCCACAAAACATTAGCAGTGAAAAAACTTTTATACAAGATAAATTAAAACCTCGATTGACATTTAATGCAGGATTCAGTGTTAATCAGCTTTCGAACAACCAGGCCCTGAAGTTTAGTTGACAGTTAATTTGCAAAATATTGCTGTCTTGAGGGAAAAAAATTGGTCAAATAATATTAATCAAAGACATCTCTTTTATCCAAACTACAACTATATCTTACTGTTGTTGGCTCGCAAGAGCTGTACATGAATATGTCTGTCACTTTTTTTGGGGGGGGGGGGGGGGGGGGGGGGGGGAATATTCTGCAATGTTTTCTTCAGTCATCATTAGTTACATAATTGTAAGTTTCCATATGTTTTACATTGTCTGAATTACAAAGCAGAAAAAAACATACTGGCAATGCAAATTAATCAGTGCAAGGAAAGTGTTGTTTTGTCTAAGTATTATTATCACAGATACATAGACTGTTGGGTTGAGAAATAAATTTAAAACTGACAAAAGTTATTTAATTTCAGAAATATTGTTTTCAGCCTGTGCTGCTTAATGTAAATATGACATGATATTCATGGGAATATAAAATGTACAATTTATGAATGGAATGTATAAAATAATATGTACAGCATGTATATATCATGTAATTTATTATTATAATGTTTCTACTGTTGAAGGTATTGCTATACACATGTATTGTATACAGTAGAAAATGTAGACCTATATAAGCTTGTATAGGATTGGGTAATTTCCTGGAATTACCATTAATAAATGCAGTATGGACATGAAAATGTGAGTGTCTTATCCCTTTAAAATGTAATGGATACGTTAAGTTAATAATATATAAACTTCGGCGACGGTATTTGACAGAATTCAAAGCATTTCAATATTTAATTTCTGATTTCACTTGCTTTCATTGATAAGACCGGTAGCCCCAGGTCCTGAAAAAAATGCTTCTTTCGAGTGTTCTGAACTGAAGAGCCTAATTTTGATGTTGCAATAGGCCCACTTTCCCGTGTCTTTTTCGCACGCATTGCCACTTTAAAGTTTACTCTGTTAAGGCCATGTAATTTTTCCCTTATTAATCTGTTCTCGGTTGAAAGCGATTGCTGTACCAAGCACTAGTTAAGGAGATCTGGCCGAGAGAAAACCAGACTGCGACAAGATTTTCCGTGTAATATTTGCTGGCGCGTCATTTCATTCACTTGTTATTTTACAGATCAGAGCAATATAATTGAAAAAACCCTTGAATATACTCGAAATTTCATTCTTTTTATATCACTGGAATTTTCAGACGTCAAAAGTAGCCAAATAATGGACATATTAAGGAAGACTAAGGTAAGGTGTGATGCAATTTTGACCGTTTAAAAATAAACAGTGTTCAGCAGTTGACGTCTCTCTGTTGAGCCATGCCACTTTAATTAGTAGTTTCTGTTCACAAGCCGCTTCCTTGATGAACTACCTATTATCAGAAAATGGGATTTCTTGTACCAAAGCCCATGACAAAAGTCTCGGGTATTTGAAGAAAAATATTTTTTTGGAAAGAAATTGAACTTCTCTGTAGCAGCTGTACTGTTAATTGCTTATGTCTTGGCAAAATACGTTTGCTTTAAGCGGCAAAAATAAGCTAAATTCAGTTCCATAACAACTTTTCACTGTTACCTTGATTATTTGTTTTGATTTTTTAAGCTCAGGAATCTTTCAAGTAAAATAAAATGAAGTTTACGAGTCAGGAGTTATTTTTTAACCCCCTCTTGTCAATGAATTTGTCTTTGCTCCCGTTTCAAACGCAAATTATCTAACAATGCAAACAAAATTACACTTTTCCATTCAAGTCAGACTTACTTTATTGATAAACGGTACTTGCTCTTGTGTTGAAGTTCCTTATAATAACTAAGGACAATGTCAGGAAGGCAAAACTTTCTTCTACTTCTCACAAGTTTCGCAGTTCATCGTTGCACTTTTGACTCGCCGCGTTTCTTAGATTTTCAATCCCACGTCGTGTTTCTCTTTATGATGAATTAATCTCGGCCGCAAAGTTGAAGTAATACCTAAGTATTTACATTTGCACATCACGATCGCACTCATACAGCATCGTTTTCTTTAAAACAAACGATGAACATTCAATGAAAAATAAGCCTGTCGACGCGACGGCCGCCATCTCTCGTTTTCCCGCGTTTCGAATAAAATTCCCTTGATTAAAACAGAATTGTGCGCATGCGCTACATTAGTCTCCTTTGTTACATGCAGCTGATTAGCCTTTTATATGTGAAAGATACTGAAGTTCTGTAAAAAAATCTGTCATCCCAGAACTACTGATCCCTAATAATTTATTTTGTAACATTTTAGTTGTAACAAAATGTAACATGATGCCAGTAATTAAAGTACGTTAATTATTGATGAAGTGTAGGTGTCACATCATTAATAAACCGAAAAGGAACAGGGAGGAAGATGGACTGCGAACGATAAACTTGAACAAATTGGCCAATGTTTTCAAGATGTGCCATCCGTGATGTAGCTCCTGGTCCAAAGGACCGTAAAAAATTTCAGCCCTCCTCCTTATAAACAGGTCTGGATCCGCCACTGCAATTCATATTGCCATAATGGACAAAATAGATATCTGAAAATTCCAAGCTTTAAAAACTTTATAGATTAATATGCAAGGAGCATGTTGATACCTTGTACACTACTGGCCTTTGTTTGAAGGTTTCTATATTATCAAGTTAAACATTACCAGGAAGTTGTGTGACACTGTTCAAAGCAATATATTTGACTAACAAAGTTTTTTTTTTTTTTAAACAGGGAATGGATTTCACTCTTAGAACAAGCTAGGGTGCCAGTAAGTACTGTCGGAAATTTTGAATTAAAGTCCTAAAGGAGACCAATATGGGTGTGGCTCAGGCTTTATTTGACCCCTGAAATATACATGATTTTTTAAAAAGAGACAAACAAGACTATAATTAAGTTGCAATCGATTTCCAGTAATGAGACCACCAACACAGTATGACATCGTTTTTCTTTTATTTCTTCGCGTGCAACCCTAAAAAAAATACCTTGATGGTTAAAAATGTAGAAAGTTCCGTCCTGAACACCCTAAGTGATACCAAAATCCATAATTTACACCCCTAAACGAGACGACGAGCATCCCCATCACTTTCATAAATTATGGGAATCCCTCCCACCCATCATCATGGATCGTCTCCACTAGATCTGTCAAGTGCTGTGTTTACATAATTTATTACATATTAAATTATATGATTGTGTATAAATCCTGACTGTAACTCACTGGTTAAATGATAATATTACTATATATCATGCTAATTAATCTTTGGCATAAATATGCCTCAGGGTTGTCCTTTGAACTAATTAAGCAAGTTCATCAGCTAATTAATATTCTGTGCTTGATTCCTTAGCTTACGTACGGTGGTCCACAGAAACCCCCAGTAGGATCTGCATATCCATCATATGGTGTTCCAAATACCGCTGGATATGGTATGGCATCAAATCCTGCTGCATATGCATATGGCGCTGCACCAAATGTCCCTGGAGGAGGCGCATATGCTCCACCCATTGGTTTCAATCCGTCTGTCATTCAAGGAGCGGCATCCTGTAAGATTATAAAATTTATTGGTACTACTAAAAACATGTGGGGATATGTACAGTGTGGACAGTAAATCACCCCCTGGACTGCTTCAGTGTGTCTGCTTGGAATATATCTCAGTCTTTTGTGTAGAGCTGGAGGGGGACAGACACTCATGCATCCACCTGACTTATTCTCCTTAAACATTTTCCTTTATCCAAGATTCAACAAAAAAGGTTTAATACCATTAATGTAGCCGACTGTACAGTCATGTACAGTAGGTTTCAGATTGGTTGACATTGGAGAGACATCTGTGTATAATGAAATTCCTTAACAATTTATTTTTTACTTGATATTACATTTTTAAATATTTCTGACCCTTCTGCTTTTATCTCTATCATGCCCAATAGCTGGTCCTCCACCCCCGTACTCTCAAGGACCCCCCCAGCCACAAGGAGCATATGGACAGCCACCACCGTACGCATCAGGGCCACCACCACCAGGGTATACACCTTCTCCTTACCCTCAACATAATGCAGCACAACATCCAAGCTACCCGGCACAACATTATCCTCAACAACCACCAGGAGGGTACCCACAGCAGGCTCCTGGATCCTACTACCCCACCCCTCCCCCTGGTCAATATCCACAGCAGCAATACTATGATAACCCAGCTCAGCACACAACATATGTACAACAGCCACCACAGCAACATGGTGGGCGCAACAAAAATATGATGATGGGAGCTGCCGCAGGAGTTGTTGGTGGAGTGGCAGTGGGTTATATGCTGGGAGGAGGGATTGGACATCATGGCTTTGGGCATCATGACTTTGGCCATCATGACTTTGGGCATCACGGCTTTGGGCATGACTTTGATAATCACAGCTTTGGCCATCATGATGGCGGCTTTGGAGGCTGGGGTTCTGGTCATTCATGGTCATCGGGGGGAAGTTTTGAATGTGATTGAATTCACTGTTTCGTGTACATGTGCACCATAATAAATTAATTTTTATTATTTAAATAGGTTTTGACCTTTTTTAAGTTGAGTGAACAGAACTCAATACCAAGTATATTAGACAAGGAATGTGCATCTTTCAACATGTATCAAACATGATGCGATTAGCCACGGGATACCAAACTTTCAAAGTTTAATTAATGTGTGTTCTAGGCGAACATTTGCACTCGAAGTGAGTAGATTCATTGGTACTAAAGTTTGGATGAGAAATATCTTTCTATATATAGCATTCAAACAAATTTAACTAATTGAATCATTGCAAAACATGTTGGTCAACCAAACGACCCTGAAATAAAGAAACAAATTGGATCTAAATGCTAATGTCTCTGAGACATCATCCACTTACAGCCTGGGTCCACTACAGCTTGGTTTTCATATGTCGGGAAAATCCCAGACCATCTGGGATTTTGTTTTTTCCCGACCGTCCCAGATGTTCCCGACTCAGGGAAACAATGGGAGACATTAAGACGAAATCCATTAGAAAATCGAGTAATATTTCTGGCCAGTGGACAAAAATCCTGTACTACGACGCCATAAGCTTTCACGCTTAAACTAGACATTCATGAGCCATACCTTAACGGTATTCACCAAATAATATAACTCCGCAATCCTTAAATTGCTTTCCGCCTTGAGTTTCCTCCCGTGAATTGGTTGAGTCATGAGAGGTGGCAGCCATATTTAACAAAAATATGGCTGCCACCTCTCATGGGATTTTCCCGACATGAAAACCAGGCGATTGATGACATTGCATGTTATTATAATATAAACTAATGAATAAATGTGAGAAATCACGGTGCCACCGCATCTCCACTCGTCTTTCCGATCATTACCAATAGCTAACTCAACGTCTCGCCAGGAACTGTTCAGCCAAGTTTCATTTAAACAGAGCACGTCAAAATAATGGATTTTCATGCAGCAGAATCTTTATATAATAAGTCCAGCTGTTTCTGCAAGGGGGGAGGTGTTACTCCCTATATTAGACTATATGGGGAGGCTCCACCCGAAAGGGGTACCTTTTTCAGGCTGGAGGTACAGTAGAACCCCGCTAACTCAAACTCCCAAGGGAAACAAAAAATAGTTCGAGATAGCGAGGATTCGAGTTAGCTGATAGTAAATGACTGAAAAACAAGGGAAATAGGTTTGAGTTCGAGATAGCACGGTGTTCGAGTTAACCGAGTTCGAGTTTATAATAGCAGGGTTCAACTTATATAAAAGGGTAGGGATTTCACAAGTTGAAGTATAGAAAGGGTAGGGACAACTGTCATTTTAGGTAGTGTTTCTATAGTCTTAAGTGTCAGCCACCTCCTCGTCCCAACCCCCGTGGGACAGGCCTTCTCGCCTGGCCCCCATGGGGGTTGGGACGAGGAGGAGGCTGACACTTCAGACCAGTGCTTAACTGCAGGTATGTGAAAGGGTAACCATTTTCTTTGTAAGGTATATGAAAGGGTTACTTTTTCTGTCAAAAAATAATGCGTGATTTGAGCAAAAAAACGCTCATGACGTGAAAAGAGCTCAAATCTAGCTGTGATCCGTGAATTGATAGCCTATGAAAATTCGTGGAATGCCATAAAATATACATGTGATTCATGATTGTAGGGAAAATAGGCATGTGATTTTGTGATTGGGACCCCCCCCCCCCCCCCCCCCCCCCCCACCTTTACCACCCTGACCTCAGGGCAGAACACCCACACCCCGGGCCAAGTGACCCATCATCTTGATACCGGGTTAGGAGATACATCCTCAGACAGGAGGACCATCAGAGAGGCAAAAGTTATTGAAAGGCGCAGTAGGAAATAGCCTCCTCGCAGACATTCTTTTGCCTCACCAAAAGAATGTCTGCGAGGAGGCTAAGTAGGAAAAAGATCTAATTAACTAGAAACCAAATGCAAGGAGAAGCAGTAAGAAATAATTATTTTTACGAGCACCTTGCACTGCCTCGTCCCTTGGTGCACTCCCTGTTTCCCCGCCCTTTACCAACAAAGATGCAACGGCGCCTGGGGACAAGGCAGGACCTCGCAGCTCAGCCTACATGTGGGTCAGTACTTGGTGTAAGACTACATGTAATGTCCCGAGCCATGCTGTATGCCTGTGTTGGTGTAAGTCTTAGTACATTATGCCCATCCATGTCCAATACTCTCGAACTGATACGATCCGTGAATGTTATTGCACGACCTGTACGATCCGTACGACCCGTACAGGTCGCCAGACAATGCTTTACGGATCGTACAGATGGTAAAATTGCATATCATTAGTGAGACAGAGGGGGTAGAAACACGTTGTCCGATCGTACGATCCGTACGACCCGTACAGGTCGTCAGACAATGCTTTACGGATCGTACAGATGGTAAAATTGCATATCATTAGTGAGACAGAGGGGTACAAACACGTTGTCCGATCGTACGATCCGTACGATCGGTACGGATCGTCAGACAATGCTTTACGGATCGTATATTCTTCGTTCTATAAGCGTGAGGCCACGAACACGCTACACACATTGTATATTCTTCGTTCTATAAGCGTGAGGCCACAAACACGCAACGGCAATGTATATTCTTCGTTCTATAAGCGTGAGGCCACAAACACGCTACACACATTGTATATTCTTCGTTCTATAAGCGTGAGGCCACAAACACGCAACACACAATGTATATTCTTCGTTCTTTAAGCGTGAGGCTACAAACACGCAACACACAATGTATATTCTTCGTTCTATAAGCGTGAGGCCACAAACACGCAACACACAATGTATATTCTTCGTTCTTTAAGCGTGAGGCTACAAACACGCAACACACAATGTATATTCTTCGTTCTAAAGGCGTGAGGCCATTAAGCGTGTGGCCACAAACACGCAACAGACATTGTATATTCTTCGTTCTTTAAGCGTGAGGCCACAGACGCACTACACGGCCCCGGCGTATCTAATCGAACCCATCCGGAAATCGAACTCAATCGAACACACCCGAACGATTGAGTTCGATATCCGACACCAGTCGAACAAAATCTAGCATCGAACTCACAAAAAAATTTTGCCAATCGAACACAATCGAACGTTCGATTTCCGAACTCTCGATTGTTCATCTCAAGTCTTTGCCCGCGCGTGACTGTTTCCATCGCGCTGACGGGTCCAGTCTTTCACGTCTGCACGCAGGCTACTAATTGGCTAATTGCGTAACAGTTCTTTGACGATTTCAAGCTGGAATACGCAATGGAGACTTTAGTTATTAATGTGGTGATAAGCCAAGTCTCACTAACGATATGCAGTTCACCATCTGTACGATCGGTAAACCATTGTTTCACCACCCGTACGGATGGTACGGATCGTACGATCGGACAACCTGTTTCGACCCCCTCTTTCAGCCAAGTCTCACTAACGATATGCAGTTCACCATCTGTACGATCCGTAAACCATTGTTTCACCACTCGTACGGATCGTACGGATCGTACGATCGGACAACCTGTTTCGACCCCCTCTTTTAGCTAAGTCCCACTAATGACATGCAGTTCGCCATCTGTACGATCCGTAAACCATTGTTTCACGGCCGTACGGATCGTACGGGTCGTAAGGGTACACTGATGCCATTTACCGATCGTATCAGGTCGTGTGTATTGGACAACACTCATTATGCCATGCCCAACTGCTATGATGTCCTGAGCAAACCTGCGACTGAGTGAAACCATATATTTTTTCTTTGTTTATTTAATACAAAACTAATAGATTTCCTGTTGGAGAGCTTTGATTCTATAAAGACTACCTCCTCCCAGCCTTTTCTTGGGTAACTACGAAGCGCGAGGGAGCTTGGAATGAGCGTGAAGCGGGGGATGATGGGAAGGAGAAAAATGGGAAGAGAAAAGTCGCTCTTCCCATCTTTCCCCGCGCCCCCTCAGCTCGATTATCCCCGCCGCGCTGTGAGTGTGCTTGCGAGCGACTGGGGACGAGGCAGCTGTGAGTCACGCAAACATCATCGAAATGGTCACGGATGAGTTCTCTTTCAAGCCGGAAGAGAAGCAGAAACATGGGTACCGTGAAAGCAGGATATCTCAACAAATTAGGTAAGTATTTTGCCAACAAGTCGTTCCAATAAGTCATTTAAGGTAAAACACACTAACCGTAACTATTTCTAGGTGGTTTCTTTAATAACTCATGGAATAGAAGATACTTTGTGTTGTACCAAGATGGCGTGTTCAGTTATTACCAAGACTCAAAGGACAAGGAATGCGATGGAAAAATCCACATGAAAACAGAGTGTCGCAAAATAAATGTTGGTTATGCCGTTGGGGAAGGTGTTAAGCCTCCTGAAGACGGCGATATCAAGGCCATGTTCTGTGTTTCGTCGCCTGAGCGAACTTGGTATCTATACGCTGAAACGGAGAGTGACGCAAGGTGAACAGCTTATATTATTGATGTAGACATGTTTAGTAATCTTACTTTATTTGACAGTCTTTCTGTAGAGCAATATATTTTTTTACAAGCGAAGAGCAAATAATTTGGTGTTAATTTCAGTCTGGCTTTTATACTGCGTATACTGTTCGTTGGCGCGCGCATATACGTGCCAATTATTTATTTGAAAATTTACATAATATGAATGGGGAAATAAATTAAAATAACCTGGGACATAGCTGATTCGCCTTTTATATTTGAAAGATACTGAAGCTCTGTAAAACAATCTGTCATCCCAGAACTGATCACTAATAATTTATTTTGTAACACTTTCAGTTGTATTGACGAAATGTAACATGAGATACCAGTAATTAAAGTTAGTTAATTATTGATTAAGTGTCAAATCATATTGCAATTATTCATTCCAAGCTTTATATAAAAACTTAGATTAATATCCAAGGAGTATAATGTTGATTTGTTTGAATTTGACAAGACGATGTAAGAACACTTCAAATTTAGCTTGCTCTGTAATAGCCCTTTTCACGGTTAACTTGCGTAATTTGCATAACAATACACTTGAACATAGAAGCGAGGCAATTTCGGGCACAAGCTGCAAAACATCGTGTTTTTCTTGAACTCCTTCAACTCTTTTAGTATAAAAACAGTTTTAAAATGTAGAAGAACTACAATTCTTTTAGTTTACGTTGTTTTTAGAAAAAAAAATGTAAAACGACTTTTCTCTATTAATAAAGAGTAGACTCGCATAAGCAACAGGGAGATCGGATTACGATCTTTACGGCAAACTTTAACTAAAATAGTTGCATATTTAGTTCTTCTCCGTTTTAAAACTATTTTTATGCTAACATAGTTTAAGGAGCTCAAGAAAATTACGATGTTTTACAGCTTGTGCCCGAAATTGCCTCGCTTCTATGTTTAGCTGTATTGTTATGCAAATATTTCAGGTTAACCGTGAAAAGGGCTATTCCGATTTAAAACCGTTAAAAAAAGTCGAAAAACGTTAAAGCATTGAAAAACCATTTTCGCTGCCTGTTCTCCAAGAAGGTAAACATTGAGAAAAGTCGACAAAGTGGTTTCCTTGCCCTCCTTTGTTCTTTCCATCAGATCTTCAAATAAACATCATTTTTTATTATAAACATAACAAAAAATAGCTGTTTCGATGTTTCGTTAAAAAAAAGAAGAAAAAGTGGCTGTTTCGGTGTTTCATTTCGTGGTTTAGCACAGTCCGGATTTTTGGTAAATAGTTGGTGACGTGCTGCTCTTTGAAAGTTTCTAAGGAAAGCAATGTTGTTTTTTTAACAGGGAATGGATTGCACTCTTAGAACAGGCTAGAGTTCCAGTAAGTACTGACTTGTGGCTTGGGTGGAAGTGTAATAGTTACAATAGACAAACATGTGAAACAGTGAGACAGTCAATCTTGCCACATCACTGCCATGTTTACATACCTTATTGATAGGTGGGTCTACTCTCACGATATGCCCCTTCCACTGTGCTCTTTTCTATTTCAAATTGAATATGACGAAATGTTGCAAAATATTTCTCTCCGGTTCCTGCCGCTTTGGGAATTACGCTTCCCACCCTCTCTTCTCCTGCCTCCCGTACACTTCTGCTCTCTCTACTCCAGGGTTCTTGCCCCCTGTCACCCCTAACGTGTTGTCCTTTGAACTACACAAGTTCACCAGCTGCTAATAATATGCTGTGCTTATCATCCCTTAGCTTACATTCGGTGATCCACAGAATCCCCTCGTAGGATCTGTATATCCATCATATGGTGTTCCAAATACCGCTGGATATGGTATGGCATCAAATCCTGCTGCATATGCATATGGCGCTGTCCCTGGAGGAGGTGCATATGCTCCATCCGTTGGTTTCAATCCATCTGTCATTCAAGGAGCGGCATCCTGTAAGATATTTGTCAGTATATAAAAGTTATAAAATTGATAATAAAAACATGTGGGGATAATTGTACAGTGTGGACAGTAAATCACCCCCTGGACTGCTGCTTCAGTGTCTGCTTGGAATATATCTCAGTCTTTTGTGTAGAGCTGGAGGGGGACAGACACTCATGCATCCACTTGACTTATTCTCCTTAAACTTTTTCCTCCATCCATTTTAAACTACCGGTATAATATATATAATAAATAATCTGGCTCAGCTGGAGTAAACAAATGTCTTCTTTGCTTACTAAATTCTTCTCTAGAGATATATTTCAAGATATTTCAAGATATTTCAACACAAATTTTCATACCGATGATGTCACTGTGCGCATAAAATACAAAACCGAGTAACAACAAATCAGACACTACATGCCGATCCCGACTGAGATCTGATCTGTAGAGCTAT
Organism: Desmophyllum pertusum; assembly: GCA_029204205.1. Lineage (NCBI taxonomy): Eukaryota > Metazoa > Cnidaria > Anthozoa > Scleractinia > Caryophylliidae > Desmophyllum > Desmophyllum pertusum. The sequence goes on along the minus strand of MU827791.1, from coordinate 315,515 downwards.
CTTATGAGTCTATTAATATCAGATATCTCTTAGATGGGGGAATATATTGAGCACACAAGATAGGCATGATCTCTTTACTCACCAGGCAACTAAATCACTGCAAAATTATTTGTTTACTTGATAAATATTTCTGACCCCTCTGCTTTTATCCCCATCAATAGCTGGTCCTCCACCTCCATACTCTCAAGGTCCACTGTTGTATGCATCAGGGTATACACCTTCTGCTTACCCTCAACCTTATGCCAGACAACATCCAAGCTACCCAGCACAACCACCAGGAGCGTACGCACAGCAGGCACCTGGACCCTACTACACCACCCCTGCTCAATATCCACAACAGCCACAGACTGTGTATGTACAACAGCCACCACAGCAACATAGTGGGCACAACCAAAATATGATGATGGGAGCTGCCGCAGGAGCTGTTGGTGGAGCGACAATGGGTTATATGCTGGGGCACACTGTAGGAGGGATTGGGCATCACGGCTTGGGACATCACGGCTTGGGGCATCACGGCTTGGGACATCACGGCTTGGGACATCACGGATTGGGAACATCACGGCTTGGGGCATCATGACTTGGGGCATCATGACTTGGGGCATCACGGCTTGGGGCATCACGGTTGGGGCATCATGGCTTTGGACATCATGGCTTTGGGCATCACGGCTTTGGCCATCATTAATCTGACTAAAATTGAAGATTACATGTCACTGTTTCATGTAAATTTATTATTATTATTATTAAACATAGTTTTTGACTTTTTAAGTTGGGTGAACAAAACTCAATGCCAAGTGTAATCATGAGATGGAGGTGAGGAATGTGCATATTTTCTCTGTGTATCAAACGTGATGTGCTTGCAGCCACGGTGACCAAACTTTGAGGGCTGAATATTTAAACAACAGGGTTTAACAAAACCGTGGCCTAACTCGAGTTTAAACTGGCCAACTGCAATGTGTTAACGTCATTTATAGTAAATCCTGTTTAGAAGGTGTATAACAGACTAACTGACTGACCTGGTTGTAATTAAGATCATTTTAGACCTCATTAAATACTTAGACTTTGTTTAAATATTCGGCCCTGAAAGTTTAAATGTGTGTTCTAGGCGAATGTTTGTGCTCAAAATGAGTAGATTGGTACTGGAGCTTGAATGAAAAATATCTTTTTTATTATATTGAGCATTCAAACAAATTTAACTCAAATCATTGTAAAAGATGTCTGTCAACCAAACTTGTTTCTGGTCAACATCAGTTTCCGGATGCATTTAAAAAAAAAGCACAACAGATGTAGGTGTTCACGCTTAGCAACAATGTCAACAAGTAATCATTATTTTATTGATAATTTCAAGATCAAGTGTACATTGAGTGTTGAAATTCTGTTTACATCTTTATGAGAAGTTGCAATTGACAGGTGGTGAAAATGAAGGGCATGATTGTCTTACTGCGCCTAATTTCAATAATGTTCATACTAACTCTGAAGTTCAAAACCCAACTAACGATTACGTTTTACACTGCTGTCAATCATTAACAACAACTAACAAACCCTGAAACAAACAAAATGAATCGAAATCCACCAATCACAACCCTTTGAGCCCATTGAAGTAATTGAGATATCCGCTAAGATGATTGACGACAGTGTAAAAGTCAACCGTTAGTTGAGTTTTTAAATTCAGACTTCTCATGTTATTGAAAGATGAAGTAGCAAAACGTCCTGACTAAAAACCATTTTTATCCAAGGAGAATCATAGAAAATGACTTCGTCTCGGTAAATATTCACCAATATTCACTTCACCTTCGGCGAATAATTGTTAAAATAATTAATATTATTTTTCCATGTTTCGTTGAGAAAAACAAAAGTGAGAATGAGAATGGTGAAAATGTGTTTAGTGAAAGTGCTTGCATTCCCCAAACAGTCACTTGTGTTTCTATCACTCTATAAAACATGGACAAAATGTTTTCTGTTTTCTAAAGAAAACAATGCACACACTGCATGTACAGTGTAGAAACATTGTCTGTTTACAAACAGTGTAGAAACATGGCTTTCGCCCAAACAAGCCAGCTCATGTGTTCTCTGGGCTACATGTAATGTATGTATTTTACTCTGTCTATAATAAAAGGTAAACTTACAAGGAGTCTCTAAAACAGCCTTTAATGGGAGGATCACTTGAGTAATCATGGAAACTTTGAAAATTATAAACAAATTGCTTGAACTGTGAATGACAAGAATCCAACTCCAATAAATAATATTAGACTTTTAGCTAGAGGTAGAAGCAGTTATTTTAAAGGTTGTAAATATTATGTAGAAATCACTTACATGTACCACATTATGTAACTTTTTAATTATTATTAATTAAAAGCTTGAACAGAATGTGAATACAAGTTGTCACCAACTCCACTTTTATAGCAGAAATAACATATGGATGAGTACAAATGACACATTGTTTTGTGCAGTTAGATTGTTGTAGTTACAGCTGTTTCGAGAAAAGTTTTCTCAAAGTGTACATGACAATGCCGAAAGGTAGTCTGGGGGATAATCCAAACATTTTATAAATAGGGCAATGCCAACGTAACCAAATAGGTTTAATACACAGTACAATAGCCTCTGCACGTGTGTTGGTACATTTATTAGCCATCCTCTGCAAAACAACAACGTGAAATGACCAAATTCTGTGTTTTGTGGAGAATGTAAAGTTACCCTATGGCGAAATTTTCAAGTTTCTATTTCGAATTGAACGTCTTTATAATCAGCTTAGCCTCCTCGCAAACTTTCTTTCGGCTCGTCACGCAATCTTTCCTCCCCAATGAACAGCCCTTTCCAAGGTCATGTGGAAAGTTGGGTCGAGTTTCCGAACATGCAGAATTAATATGGGCTGTTTTGGGGGATGCTGTTGTTATATTACATAATATTACAGAAATGTCAACAATGGTGTCCCCCAAAACAGCCCCATAATTCCGCATGTTCAGAAACTCGACCCAACTTCCCATGCGACCTCGGAAAGGGCAATAAGACAACCTTTCTCAAACATTCTGTATTTATTTGGGATTAGAACAATGTCCTTTGAACAACTGGGCCCTGTTCAGTTGTCACTGTAATCTCATTGTTTAGTCCGGGCAAGAACATAAATTCCTGCTTTAAGTCCTCCCATGTTGATCCACAAAGTCAAATCCTTTTTCCATTGTCCTGACCTGTTTAGCACTTGGCCCATCACTCTTTTATCCTGAGTAAGTAGCACGGCCCTGCCGCTCCCTGCGGAACACACCCGCGCCATTTCTTCAAGCGCTTTGGGGTACAGCTTCCAGTTTTCATGTTTGGATCCACTCTTCTTTCCAAATGGCAAGTCGGAAATAAAAACATCAACGCTGTTCGACTTGAGAGGAAGATTGCAAACATCCCATTGATAAATATCAACAGGAAGAGGAGTTTTCCTGTTGAGAAAAGTTACAACAGCCATTAAACCACAAGACTAACTTGTTTGAATGGGTGTGTACCTTGCCCTAACAGAAAAATATGTTTGTTGCTACCCACGGTTTGATACTGGCAGCCATCAATTCTTTTGGTGGGCATGATGTGGTCAAATTACTGTATGTGCACCACTTACAATTCAACAGGCAAAGTTCTGTATAGATTGCAGTTTATCAATGTTGTATAGTAGTTGGAGGAGTTTGCCCACAGTAAAATAATGAAACAAGTCTCAAATTCTACTGAAACCCTTACTTTTCATCCAACTGTTGTTCTGCCAAATTCTGTACATTTGCCAAGGTCCTGGAGGAGCTAAATCATGATGGTCTCCGCAAAAGTGCACAGATGTGGGCCAGTTCAGGGCAGCCTCAATTGGAATGGAACCACCACCACACATAGGGTCACACACAATATCACCTGGTAAAAAAAGAAAAAACAATATAAGGGCTGTCAGAACAAAACAAGATTTTCTTGTCATTACACAAAAATGTAGAAACCACACGTGTGGATGCCAACCTTAGAAAATTTAAATCTGGGGAATTAATGACTTGCTAGACTTCAGGCAGTCCCTCGCAGTCCCTCCGCTCTGACTAACCGAAAGAGGGACTACTTGCAGTCTAGACATCTTGCCCCCTCGCCACTTCCTGTATTAGTCAATTTCCTTTTCTATTATAATTTATTGTAACTTTTTTTCTATTTTGTGTGGCAAATTAATAAACTAAACTAAACATACTTATAAATCATTTTCCTAGATGTAAAAATTAATGTATACAGCTTCTGACGGCAAGCACTGCATTGGTTACACGCCAGTATACTCCAAAGACTTGTATGTCACACAAATAAAATTTTGATACCCACACCAAAGATCCTCTGCATATTTAAGCCACATGAAATGCCCCCTGGTGTCCAGGAACTACATGTAAGCATTTTAGTGACCTTCCAAAAGGTTACCCTCTCCGAGAAAGACCGAAAATGTAATTGCCTACCTGGCTGAATATTTGCCAGCGATAGCATGCAGTAAGCTATTGACGACTTCAATGTTGTTGGACCAAAGTGCGCAATGTTCCGTTTTCCACGACTTTCCTTTGTCAGTGCAATACCAATTACGACGCTGTTATCGACAATGTTGAGAAGAACTTCAATGTCTGGGTTGCTGAGGTTCACACGCCACGCAAACCAGTCATTTATTCCACCTCCAAACTTGGTTGCGGCCTCAGGGGACGAGAAGCTATGGTTATTTCCGGTACGTGTACATGTAACACGGAATCGTGGTAAAGTGGCCAGACTTTCATTCTCTGTAGGTTTATCACTTGATGACGTTACACTGCTAATTGTTGAAGAGGGAAATTTCTCCGTCCCATCCTCCTCACTGAACTTCTCTTCGTCACAATCTCCATTGCTCTGTTTCAATCTCTTGGCTGGAGCTTCTTTGTCAGCCAAAGACTTATCATCGTGATTACCTTCCAATGAACTTTTGTTACCCTCGTCTTGAGGTTGAGATTCTGCTCTAGCTACATTCAATGCATTGTTCTCCTCTGGGCTCTCACTTCTTAACAGTATCCCTGAATACCCGGTAAACTGCTTCCACAGAGAAAGAGCCAAGTTCCATTCAAGATCTTGAGGTAATTTGTAAAGCTTTTCAAGAATATCTGGACTGTAACAATCAAGTTCGTCGATGTTTTCTTGGAATTCCTTGACCACCACAAACAAGTTCTCAATTGATCTCAGCGATTTCAATTCTGAAAGCGAATTTGCTGCAATATCAAAATATATTCGACCTCTACCTTCCCTTATGGAGTTACAGTCCAACTTTTCTTTGCATTCCTTGACGGCAACAGATTCTAAACCTGTAGAAACTGTCGCACACACAACGACACGACCACCGTCCGCCATCTTTGCCCGTGCCACATGACGAGTACATACTTCATGTAACAAACTTTTCATATACTTTCGGAGCAAAAACATGACAGCAACTAAAGTTTGTGAAGTTCAATAAATTCACAACAAGTCCATGTTTCGTAAAACATAAGAAATAGTCTGAGCTTCAATTTATATTTAGTTTCTTCGGATATTTGGAACTCTGGAAGCGCCCAAGCGTCCTGTTGATAGATGATGATAACTTACTTGAAGATAAACATACCGCTGGCTCAGTCAACCTCGTCCCAGGGCCTTCTTGGTATTCTCACGGTAGGACTGAAACTAGCTTGCAATCGAGGCTCATGCGGCGCATAAGCCTCGATTGCAAGCTAGTTTTCAGTCCAACCGTGAGAATATGAATACATTTTATTAAATTTATTAAAGCATTAAAACAGCTTGCTTGTTTTTAGGGGGAGAGGGGCGAGGAGTAAAAATGTGACTTTTCTTTGCTTGTGAAAACTCAAAATTGTACATTTACAATACATGGCCCACCATAGCAACAGTCTTTTTTCTCACCTTATAAAGTAGCAGTTTTGTTTGAATCGCATGTCATTGTCTCTCAATTTTCTATTTGACTCAAATCTTCAAATTTCGCACAAGTCCACTACACAATATCCTGGGCGCAGAGCTTTTCTTTCTTGTCTTGCAAGTTCAGGAGAAAAGAAAAGAAAACCTCTGGGTCCAGGGGATCTATGATTCTCTCCCCAACTTTCAGGCTAGTTGCGTGGAATGAGGTCGGTTCAATGTTCACTCGTACCAGCACCGCACATCTGCAGTGATGGGCTAGCCCCTTTGTGGATTAACAATAATTATTTAGATTTAGATTTAGATAGAACAAGCTTCGTCATATAACATGTAACCAAGAAACGACTGACAATCAAACACGCTAGCTACATGTACATGTAAGGATTTTTCGGGTCAGATTTTAGACAGTTTTTTTTTTGTTCTTGAGCAGATAAGAATTCAGCACACGGAAGTCTGCTAAAAGTGCTATCAGGGTAAGCAAATGGAAAAAATGCGAGTGAACAGCTCAAGATTTCACTGTTGTGGCTGACATGGCTCAAAATAATAGTGTGATCTCGCGTCTGTATCAGTATAATATGTTTGACAATATTTCATACCATTTTGCACAAAAAATTGCCTCCCATAACATCAACATGTCTCGCAACATTTCATTGCAGCAATTTAGCGTTGTACGAAGTAGAATCATCACAATGTTCTACTTTTCGCAACGATTGTGGCAATGCAGCAATTAATTTTGTTCATGTATTTCCTAGGAGTGTAATACACTAAGCAACATTAGTGCAACTTGTCTTGCAATGGGGCAACAAAATTGTAAGACAAGTTGCACAAAACATTCTGGTGTCAGTACGGTACCTTTGCAACTAGATATGAAATATATTTATAAGGAACAATTTGACTCAAGCAAAACAAGCAACACTTTCCTCCGTTCTCTGAAGTAGTTTTTAATTATAACTGTTTTGTTGGAATTTTGCAACGCTGAGTTATGGTTACAATCTATTTAAAGATTTTTCCCTGGTTGAATGTCTTTCCACCAAAGTCTCCTTCCCATAGCAAGTACTCGTTGATAAGCTTCTTATGTTCAGCCTTATCCACATCCAGCTTGGTGAACTTGTAAGATGGTGAGTCAATATTCCAATCCGTGTTCAACTGCAAGGATAAAGTGAATACAGCAAGATAAAGCACTGATCAAGTTAAAACAGCAACAACTAACACTGTGACTTGTATGCCTGCACAGTGTTCACTGTAACCAGTACGGGGGGGGGGGGACTGATATAAAAGTGACAGGGGTGATCGTTCGTACCTTTTAGGGGTTAAAATTTGTGGTTTGGTACCGCTTAGGGGTGTTAAAATCCAAAATGACTACCGTTAGAGTTATTCCGGTACCTTTTAGGGTATTACGCTTTTAAAAATATGACAATAACTAGTTTCGAGCCAGGCCCACAAAACGAGATTCTGGTACCTTTTCCAAAATTGTGTCATTCCAGAAAATATCCATACCCCCCACGGAGGGTTATTTTGTTTGGACCACCCCACCCCTTCGGAATTTCCATTCCAGCGGGTGTTTGATGAACCCCCCTACCCTCCGGAATTTCCATGAGTTTAATCTGAAAATCCCCTACCCCCTGGAAATTGAAACCCTTTTTATACTTGAAAAAATAGCGACAAAAGCTTACCAGTTAGCGCAACATTTATTTCGATCACTTTCATCAACACGCACACGGCTATTAACACAGCTTAACGAAAGAACAAACAATGAACGTGAATCGCAAATTAATGTAAAAAAAGAAAGAATATCTTTCTTTCCAATCAAAATTTAACTTACTTGTCTTGAAGTCTGATTATGTTTTTGTTTTCAAGAGATTTTGCCATTGCTAGCGCTTACTCGACGAAGGAATCGTTCGCGTTCGTAACAAAGCTGAGCAACCTGGCTTTTCCAAGAAACAACGGTCAGGGGACTGGGAAGGAGTTTTGGTCAGCCATTTTGATACGGTTCGGTCAGTTCGGAGGTTCATGCTTGCAACTTCTAGAGACAGTTTTTGAGAGGCGGTAAACTAAAAATAATAAAAGATGCATGAAAGAACAAGATGTTTGGGATTATTTCAATGGTCAGAACGTTTGATTTGGCTTGTTTCATTCTCCGATAATAGAGACAAAGTACGTATTTAAGTATTTCTTACGAATTTTGATGTGCTTGTTCAGAAAGGAACCTCTGGAAAGAAAACTCTTTTTGTACCCCCCTCCCTCGAAATTTATCATTTTTAGACCTCCCTACCCCTCGGAATTTCCGTGACCCTCCGTGGGGGGGGGGTATGGATATTTTCTGGAACGACACATTCCGATGATTACCCTAGTCACTTTTATATGTGTAAGCCCCACAATTAATCAGTCCTTTGAAATACATGCAACAGATAAAACACTAATACCAAAGCAAAGCCTTTACAACTTAACTAGAAAACAACAAACAAACGATCAAAGTACTCAACAATGCATTTAAGTGATAAAATGACGACATAAAAACAGAGCCCCTCATACAAGTGTTGAACAAATTTCCACACAAAACTTCAGTCCACTACTCTATCAAGTATTAATCATTGAGGCTCTTTTTTGGATGCAACTACTTCTTTGGTTGATTCTTGACTCCACAAACACAACTGTAAATACAACATGTACACACCAGCGACAGGAAGAGGCATGCAGTAAGTTCTTGATTATGTTTGCCATCATTAAATTTTGATAGTGTTTGTTTTACCATTGCGTAACTAATATTAGTAAAAATCTACTAGTATACTAATGCAAATGAGACAATCTGATTGGCTGAGCTACTCGTACACTATCAGCCATTAGTGTGCAGTGACTAGAGGTTGTCTACAGAATTGCGGTTTCTTCTCGTTTCTCCTTAGTTTTGGAAGAGAATTGTTATACAATAAAAAATTTATTGTCATAATTTTTACTAAAACAATTTCTTTTCTCTCAATTTCTATGATGTGATAGTTGATTCGGCCTACGGCCTCATCAACTATCACATCATAGAAATCTCGAGCTCATAATCTAATTGTTAAATATTTGTTTGTTTCACCCGCGAATGGAAAAAAATGCAACTTTAGCCATCTACCATTAGCTGCTTGAACGTGGAAAGGAGTTGTTTCGAGTTTGCTTCATGTGTAAATATTTTGCCATTTTTCTGATGGATTTGTTTCATGGTTCGAGAAAAAACTAAACTGAATCAACGGCAAGCTGACATTTGCCGTTTGCCATAGAAAGTCAATAAACTGAAAACCAGGTTTGAGCAGAAATGTCCAAGCCACATACTGATAAAAATGTAGAAGCATGTGCGACTGTTGGCTCTTTGATTGCCTGGGAAGTTTGAAAAACCAACATAAAGATGGCAACAAATAATCTAAAACTTACGATGTATTTGCATATTGAAAACCACTTCCTGGGCCACACATAACAGACAACATTAATATAAAACAATTATTGTAGCCAGACACCTACATTAAAGCAAAGCTCTTGTGTACGGCAGATCCAAATACCCGAAATTGAGGCATTGTTGTCCACTCCAAATATACCCACACTGGCAAATGCAGTCTTGCGCAGTTTTTCAATACGCTGAAACATGCCCCCCACCAAGTTACAGGCCATAAAGATCATTTTCAGATCTTTGTCATCTAGATACTCGGCCAGCCACACGGAATAGTCTTCCTTGTTGAAATGCTCCCAAAAGTATGGAATAGCAACTGTCGCTGTGTCTTTGTTTGAGAATGTACGCTTGAATTCATCCATGTCGAATGAACTGCAATGTAACACGCATAATAAAATAAGATTAAATCTGATAAGAAGTACCTATATTGAAATGAAATAAAATCATTAGTTTCCTAAAGTAACAGTAATTTACATGTACCATTGTACCTCCATAAAAGTGAATGTAGTTGTTATAAACAAAATGAGATGAGACGAGACAAGCATCAACTCAGTTTTATTTATTACAATGAGACATCCATTGGATATCTGGTACAGCCCTGCCCTGGGCCCGGTTGTTCAAAAGATGGATAACTCTATCCACCGGATAAATCACTATCCAGTGGATAGCATAGTAGGCTTTGTTAACACTTATCCACTGGATAGAGATTTATCCGGTGGATAGAACAACCGGGCCCTGGTGGATAGTGTCAACCACCCTAACTGCCTTCAACAACTGGGGCCAGTAGTATTTTTTTTATCCTTTTTCATTGTTTTTCTTCTCTTTATTTAACTGGGAACAACACAAAAGTACTACAGTCAAACCTCCACTAACGGCCACCTCTCTACAATGGCCAGGATTTTCCGTCCCAACTGTGTGCCGATCCATACACTTTACTTTTATTACCTCCCTCCAACAGCCACCTCTCTACTTGAAACGGCCAGCATTTTCCATCCCAACCATGTGCCGATCTATAGACTTTACTTTTATTGAAATTAAACCTCCCTGAAATGGTCACCTCTCTACAATGGTCAGTTCATTCTGCCCCAAGATGGCCGTTATATCGAGGGTCAACTGTGCTGTTGACGTACCTCTTTGGTAGACCAGCATAAGGGTCTTTAGACTTTGGTTCCGTGGGTATATCATCCTCTTCCTCTTCTTTCTTTGGTTTTTGTTTCTTTTCTTGTTTGGGTTTCTCCTCTTTGGCGGCTTTTGCTTTCTTCTCCTTCTTCTCGTCTGTCTTAGGATGAAGTTCAGCATATTTCTTTGCTGATGGGATATGAACACAGTGAACGTTTCTAAGCATTTATTTCTTGATCCTTGGCTAGTTTATTGGTCCTTTCCTGGGGTAGTTTGAATTTTAGTCATTAATCTCTTTCAAGTAAGAACGGACCAAGGAACGCTTTTCACTTTGTGACATTATTTAGGAAGTCAACAAACATGTTGCTAAGTGTAAACAGGTCCCACAACAACCTCGTCCCCAGGGCGCTTTTCATGTGGCGCCCCTCCTACACATAGGGAAAAGCACCCTGGGGACGAGGTTGGTCCCACAAAACAATAAAGGTGCGTTTACACTATATAAAAAGGTGGTACTGGATTGTATCAAAGTTTTAAAAGTGTTCAGACTAGATAATCCTTGTGACGAAATAATGACTACATGAGTAAATAGCCAACAGCCAAAGAGTTGGTGTATTGTACTAAACACAAACCTACCGTCAAATTTGGCCATGGCTTCGCACAGTTTCACATCACCCAGTATCTTTTTAAACTGTGGCTGATTCACAATAGTGAGGAACCATCGGTTTACATTACTAAATGGAGCTCTGAAGCTGGGATCCATCACCTGACAACATACAACAAATCTTGTAATTAAAAAGAAGCAAACATTCTCTAAAATGTCATTACATTCAATGTCACCATGGTGCTAAATAAAAATTAATAACAGCCTTTATTCCCAAATTAAGGTACCTGCCCAGGCAAAAACTTTGAATTTTCAAAAGCGCTCATAATTTGTATACATGAAGTAAATTACACCTAATTTCTCAAACTGCATTTATTTGCATGATATTCCTACGCTAAGTTGAATAAAATCGCTTCAAAAGTTGCAATATTTACCGGAAATTGAGCTGTGTATTTCACTTCCGTTACTAAGAAAAGTGTCCGTAGGTGGCGAAGTCCATGATGATCCATCATGGAAGCTTTAGCAGTCCCGGCAAAACGAAAGCAATTAAGAGAAACACATAGAATAGAACAATTCATGGACGCATTCTACAATAAAATTTATGTGTAAGAATGACCAAATAGAAAGGACGAACTTTGTATCTTGCAATAATTGACAGCGCAGCGCAGCATGACAAAAATCGCAAGAGAACATACAACAACATCCTTCACGGCTGCGGTCAAAATATTCTGATCATTTGCCCACAAGAGTCAAATTAATTAGGCTAAACCTATCTGACAATAGAACTGAGCAAAAGCAAGCTTTTATGTGCCATTGAGTAGATGCAATAAAGCGTAAAAACCGACTAAACACTAACTAAACAGACATCTACAAAGGGATCAAATTCAACTTCAAACCAAAAGCCACGGGAGCTCCTACAGAGACGACTCTCCTTTAAAAATGCAACGTTTACCCGGCTTTTCTGAACATCAAACCCTCTAAATAATGAAAAACTAGAAGATGTTAGAGCAAAACAATAGATATCTAAAACATATGTGTGCATTTTCAACTCCAACATGCTACCAGATTTAGCGCATGCTGTGAATGGATGAAAGCTGATCCACCTAGCAACCGATAAACAAACCAAGACCTTGAGGGGATGGGTAGGGGTTAAAACTGGTCAAAAACAAGTCCACAGACCAGATGACCAGCGGAAATCAGTTCAAGATGGTGGCATGAAGCATGTTGACGATTGTTTCGATGAATGTGCTTGGATTTCTAAAGTCAGAAGCGTTTAATTGAAGTTATAAGACACTCCTAACGGACCCACAATTACTAAATTTCATTTTTCAAGACAACCATAGGTGCTTTTTCTATGAAACTTGGCATGCTCCTTCGGAAGGAACTATCGGACAAACGTCAGTTTAGGTGAGCAGGGAAAGGCAAATCATGCCATGTTCTGAGTGCGCAAAGTTCGTTTTCAGACACCTCGCAATAACTTCGGAGTTTTAAACATTTCAGTGAAACCCAAACTGGCGATTGTTCCTTTTATTTGTATTTAAACATTCCTGTTTTTATTTTTTGGTTTCATTCAATGGTTTGAGCAAAAACGAAAAGTTTGTCTCAGACATGGGTTAATATTTAATCCAAGTACCTCCCTAGGGGCCAGATACACACAAAGCAGGTGAATTTTCAAATTTTATATTTGTGGGTGATTCATTCTATGAAGTATCTGGATTATTAGGATGCACATTGCAGCTAAATTTTTACAACAAAAATGACCCAAAATTGCCTGGGCAGGTACCTTAATTCAAGAAATTTTATATACCCTATATAAAAATACAGTCGAACCTCCGCTTATTCACCTTCCATTGGTGGACACCTCTCATAAGCGGACACTGCACAGTGTTCACTGTAACCAGTACGGGGGGGGGGGGGCTTTGATATAAAAGTGACGGGGGTGATCGTCGTACCTTTTAGGGGTTAAAAATTTGTGGTTTGGTACCGCTTAGGGGTGTTAAAATCCAAAATGACTACGGTTAGAGTTATTCCGGTACCTTTTAGGAACTTACATTACGCTTTTAAAAATATGACAATAACTAGTTTCGAGCCAGGCCCACAAAACGAGATTCTGGTGGTACCTTTCCAAAATTCAGATGATCACCCTAGTCACTTTTACATGATCTGCCTTGTTCTCAAAGTGTTTCCCTCTCCTGCCAGCACAATCGTTTTTTAAGAAGCCAATTTCCAGATTTCCTCAAATCTGAAAGCCTTGTTCTACAATGTGTTTGGCTCTCGCACAGCAATGCTAAAAAATAAACCCACAAACAAATGATTTGTACTTGAGCTCATGCCATAGTGTGGTCATTACACTTTGTGTAAGCCCCGCACAATTAATCAGTCCTTTGAAAATATACTGCAACAGATAAAACACTAATACCAAAGCAAAGCCTTTACAACTTAACTAGAAAACAACAAACAAACGATCAAAGTACTCAACAAATGCATTTAAGTGATAAAATGACGACATAAAAACAGAGCCCCTCATACAAGTGTTGAACAAATTTCCACACAAAACTTCAGTCCACTACTCTATCAAGTATTAATCATCGAGGCTCTTTTTTTGGATGCAACTACAGTACTTCTTTGGTCGATTCTTGACTCCACAAACACAACTGTAAATACAACATGTACACATCAGCGACAGGAAGAGGCATGCAGTAAGTTCTTGATTATGTTTGCCATCATTAAATTTTAACCTCCGCTTATGGACACCTTCCATTGGTGGACACCTAGCTCGTAAGCGGACACTTAGTCATGTTCTCAGCTACATACAGCCACTGCATTTTTAACCTCCCATAAGCGGACACCTCTCTAAAGCAGACACTTTTTCTGGTCCCGAGGGAATCTGCTTCATTAACCTGAAGTCATTCATTTATAAGCCATAGACTTGTTGTTCACAAACTAGTCTTAGTGTTTTTCGACTCACAGATCCAACATTCCTTGGAAAATGTGAAGGAAAAAAATTAAGGAAATATGGTTTGATTTCATTTACTTATAAAGGCTAAAAGAGTTAATAACCTGTTTGTAGAGCATGAGAAGATTGCAGGCAAGTGCAATGTCGGCAAGTGTCACACGTTCACCCACAAGGAAAGTCCTTGTCAACAGAGCATTGTTCAGTACTGTCAAGAACTTCTTTATGTCCTCCATGGCTTTATCAGTGGCCTGTAAAATAGTTTAACAAGTTGATATCAAACAAGAGCATCAAAGGATCGTAAATGTTCTCAATGTTAAGTTCATTAGGACATTAAATTAATAATCAAGTGCATAATATAGAGTGGTTGTGCAGATCAAATATAACTATTTACTACAGTGGCAGTTTTCATCCAAAGTCAGACATTTTGTATACAGGTCTATTTTAGTGTTACAATCTGAGTCTAAGCTAGTAATAGTAATGTTATATACAGAACATGTTGAATTTAAATGTAAATGAATGTACACAAAGTAATATATCAAACACAAGAGATTCGTCGGGATATCCAAACACAGAGAAGAGAGTTGAAAATACAACATGCAGCGGAGTATTTTTGATGAAATTGAGGTGTTTGGAATGTGATGAAACACTGTCTCGAGTGTTTGATATATCTTCTCAATCGAAACAAAAACTAAGGAGTAAATGGAGAAAATAATAAAATCACAAACATCTATGCTAATTAAAGGGTCCCTCTCAACCAGTGTGCTTTGCGTGCCAATACTCTTACGGCGGCCATTTTCGGGTGCTGCGAAAATGGCGGCTTGAAGTTAAAAACTACTTTTTGCAGGATTCTGGCCTTGTTCTGGCCACAAAAAGCAGTTAGATGACCCAAGTTAGCACAATTTCAAAAGTATGGCGTACATCAGCCCACGAGAGATCGAGTTTCGCGGATGAAAACAATAACATGCGACCGCAAAGCACACTGGTTGAGACGGACCCTTTAAGACCATGTATCCAAACCTCTGACGTGGTCATGATTTCCTTTGTTATAACTTGATGAATTATTAATGAGTCTGAGAAGACAACTGTACGAAACTCCAACCAGTTTCATTATCTGAATAAAATGACACACCTGCTTATTGTACTGCATCAAGCCAAGTGTTGGGAAAACCCAGGTGGCTACTGCAGGCAAGAGCTCTTGGTCAGCAAAGTTCACATACTGCTGGATCAATGCTCCTTCCAATGGACTCTTCCCTCGCAGTTGGTCACTGGACACTGATGTAAATGAGAAATATTAGGATGCTTACTTTCACAATACGAGGCCAAGTTATAGAACTCTGGTCATACATCGCTATTAAGGATTACTGTTAAGTCATGATTTGCCAAGGGTGCTAATTTAATTTTGAAGATATACTTGATGGAGATAGGGTGGGCTGAGGCAGATAACACCAAAGTCTGATAACTAAATTCAATATTAATTACAATACATATTTACTTAATCCGACAATTATGCTAGGGGACTCTAACTAGAATAGGGCAGGGTGCATGCTACAATGTATATTGAGTCATACCATAGTAAGCAATGGCATTGCTTTCGTAAATGCACTTCCCATCTTGGGTCTCAAAGGCTGGCACCTATAGTTTAAAAAATAATGGCAATTACAACAATTGGTTTTTAGATTTAATGCAACATGCATGCTTAAGATGGCATGCAGATGACCTTCTTTGCTGTAAAAATTGTGAAAATCTTGGCGTATCTTTGGCGTGGGATGTACATGGAAAATGGTACAAGTATTGTACTGTAGTACACACGATTCAAGTCATGATTGCCTGTTAATACCTCAATTTCGATTGTAAAGAAAGTAGTAAGCTTACTGTACAAATGTACAATATGTTCCTTAAAAAAATATTAAAATAAGTTTAGACTGAGTATTTTAAATGTTTTTTAGAGATATTAGAAATACCTTTCCCAGAGGGAATTTCTTTAAGAACTCCGCAGTCTGGTTCGTCTCTCCCAACTTGAAGGGTGGTAGGGTAATTTTCGCACCGCTATATTCGGCAGCGATAAGGATTTTGTAGGCCCGAAAGTTATCGGGATATGTGTACAAAGTCTGTGAAGAGAAACAAAAAAAAAATGACTTGAAGACCCATGAACTCCTGTAATACCCAAAATAACTATGAGTACTTTCGAAGATGCAAGGATTGCTTTACAACTAAAAGGATTCTAATCAGGAGAAAAACTTACTCCAGCCATTGCTTCTTGGAGAGATAGAGGAAGATCGAGGGGCACTGGATCCGACTTTATAGCTTCAGCTTGGTAACCGGGCCGGGTATAACCCTTGCGGGTGCAAACATGGCGGCGTTTTATGGCGGCGTAGAATAATAGAATAGAATTCGAAGTGTTCTTGTACAAAGAGCTCAAGCAGTCATGCCTAACTGGTACTTCAGCAAGGAGGGCTTGTTGAGGACTCCGTCAAGGTTAGATGGTATTGATTACATGACGGAGATACGCTACAGGAGAGAAGGAACTCGCTTCATAATGAATTGTGGGAACAGAATGAGACTGTATCCTTTCTCAACTGTTCATGAATCATGTTCTGGCATTCAGGATGGGTTTTCTGTGTAGCCTTTCCTTCCTGATTAAGTTTAAAGCTTATACTCTCTGAGTATTTGCTATATAAGCGTACACATAATATATAAGCTTGCTGTACTGCTTAAATTACCAGTAGTTGACAACATTGGGCAAGTACTGAAACTTGGGTTTTAATTGACAAGGTCAACCAAACTGATAAGTGGTGGGGGTGTGAACTTCCCACGGCGAGAACCGTGCGGGAGTGCAAGATAAGGGAAGCCTTCCATTAAGGTTCCCACCTCTTTGTGCTTTAATATTCTATTGCAATATGCAATGTTGCGAAAAAAAATCCTTTTCTCCCGGTTCTCGCCACCAGTTGGGAATCTCACTTCTGCCCTCTCTCAGGGTAGTAACGAGGTATATGGGATCAGGGATCAAAGGTGTACAAAGGGGTGGGATCGGGGATCATAGCCCCGGGATCTGGGATCACAAGCCGTGGGATCGGGATCAGCAGTGTTTTAACACGTTTTAATGGAATCAGGGATCAAGCTGTCCTAGCAAAATCAAAATTCCCATCACTTTTGAATCAGGGATCAAATTTTATGCTAAAAAAATGGGATCAGTTATGAAAAAATATACCTCGTTACTATCCTGCTCTCTTCTCCCACCTACCATTACATATTAGACTTCCTGTCTGTTTTACTCCCATGTCCCACCCACCCCGCCGCTTTATAAATGATAAAAATATTATCATTAAAATATATTATTATTATTACATACTCCAAACTGTAGAATACAGGGTCACTTATTTACAAATGTACATCTCATTGAATAAGAAATATGTTAGTATAATAATTATTGTGTTATACCTCGTTCTATAAAGAACGCTGATGGGGTGGACTAAAGTGGCCCTGTATTCTGTAATCGCTCCATTATATATACACGACCACAATCCCACGACCACAATCCACCAAGATGAATATTCCTCACATTTGCAATTCTATCAAGAATTAATAAGTTCCTTGACAGTTGCAGACGTTACGACACAATGGCCACAGGAGCAGTGTACTTTCACCGGTTCTACATGGTACAATCCTTTAAGAATTTCCCACGCTGGGTATGTCTAAGTTCTCAGTCACAAATATTTAACAAAATAATGATCTGTATATAATATACATTTATGTACATATGTAGGTTTGAAAAACATTGATATAAAAAATCTATGGACATGATAAAATGACTATTAAAAACACTTCAAAAAAGGCTCTTAGCTTTAGGGAACATTCTTGATGCCTCTTTCTGTCACTTACAAGTGTATGTAGATGTTTATTTACCGTGGTCGATACACTTACAGCTGAAGCTATGGTAACGGTGCGTCCTACACACTTGACGACTAAAGTTTGCAGGGACGCACCAGCTAGTTTACAGGTATGCCACAAAATAAAAATATTTATATGGTGGTATTATATTAAATTCTAAAAAGTCAAACATTCTAAAACTATAAAATGTATAAGATGCATGGATATAAAAATGAGTTTCCAATGGAAATGGTTTGAAAAGATAATATTATAAGCAAATGGGAAGTACATGTGTATTCTGATTCTTGTTGTTGTTTTTAATATCAGGTCACAAGTGCAGCATGTTTGTTTCTTGCTGGGAAGGTAGAAGAAACACCCAAGAAATGCCGAGATATTATCAAAACCGCAAGGAGTCTTTTGTTTGATAATCAATTTGAAGTGTTTGGTGAGGATCCCAAGGTAATTATAATTTGCTTATAAAAGTTCCCACACAAGCTGTTTGTATTTGGTTACCACAGTCAAGTGCAGGTCACTTTTGCAAGCAACCAAATGTCTTTTAGATCCAAGGATTTATCCCCAAATAATTAAAAATGCTCCAAAATATTTTTATTGACAACTATTCCTTGGTCTGCGTCGCATTAAATCTGCGAACCAGCACAAACGGACCCACAACGAAGTACCGGATTATATACATTATACATGTATGTACTCGTCTGTGGTTGGTTTTGGAACAAGGTTTTGGCACTGGTTCACAGATGCTGCGATGCAGGCTACTATTCGTCATGGTTCTGAGAAAGTTGCCAAATTATTGGTGATTAAAAAAGAGATTAGCCGACATGAACTGTTATCACTTCCGAAATAACGATCACCCGAAGGAAGCGATTATGTCACTCCATGAATCGATTCTCATAGTCACAGATACATGTAGTCTCACAATACAGTTTCCTTAAATTTACCACAGGAAGAAGTAATGATGTACGAAAGAGTTTTGCTGCAAACTATCAAGTTTGATCTACAAGTGGAACATCCTTATCCAAGTCTACTGAAGTTTGGCAAAGCGCTGAAAGGTAATGTAATCCTAAGAGTGCACCGGTTGTGGAATTACATGTAAGCCATTGGGGGTTTGGAGTTTGAACATCTTTATTTGTTTTCAGTTTTGTTGGACTAACTTTATAAAATATGAATTTCAGGTGATCGTGCAAAGATGAACAAATTGGTGCAAATGGCATGGACGTTCTCAAATGACAGGTTTGTTTGTTGTTGTTGGTTCTGCTGCTGTTATTGTTTTAACTTACAATAATTATTTATTATTATATTATTGCAAGGTTGGAGGAACAGTGGCCAATGCAAGTGGTTATATAATGTACCCCTGACATCAGACACAGATCCAGACCGTCCAGTTTTTACAATTTGTTGAAAATGGTCACTCATTGTCAGTGGCTATAATGTTCAGCTCATTTAATATATTGTTGTGTTATTTGACCCGTAGCTTGTCCACTACACTGTGTCTGAGATACAAACCTGAAGTCCTATCAGTTGCCATGATAGCGTTGGCTGCAAAGTTTAACAACCATGACTTACAAGCATCTTCTGCTGCACCTGGAAAAACATGGTTCCACTCATTTACCAAGGTCGCAGAATCTGTGATTGAAGGTACATGGATTGTATTCTTTCATTGACAAATTATTTATTTTTATTAACAATACCTATTCAAGGACACTCAACAAAGTTGTTTTTTTCTTGATTTGCATTTGGGCAATGATCTCTCTTAATGTCGCCTTTTGGTTGGTCATGGGCGCAGAGGGCGACAGTACTCCCTTGCATGTACAGTGGAACCCGATTTCTCAAACCCTAGATTTCTCAAAAAAAACCGACTTGAACCAAAAGTCGTTTCCCTTGGATTCTTTTCACTGTAATTTTACCCCCGATATTTCGAACTCCCAATTTCTTGAACCAATTTTCGTTTCCCTTGGGGGTTCAAGAAATCAGGATTCCCCTGTACTAAATGTTACTGTTAGTGTTTACTTGCTATACAATAATTACAGTAAATTACAAGTTGCTGCCTGCATTCATCCTCGGAGACCCAGGGACTACGTATACACTGTAGAAGTCGGGATGACGAAAAGAGGATGGCCTGCATTATGTGCTCATGACAAATTTTTCTAAAAATTTATTTAATAGATATTTGTGATGAAATGCTGGAACTGTATGGCGGAGGAAAAAAGAAAGAAAAACCTGAAGCCAGTGATGAAGCAAGTTCATCAAATCAGTCCAGTCCAATGACGAGCTCCAGTCCACCAACCAAGAAAAGAGTGAGTCATCTTTGAAAATTTCATAATTTTTCTCGCTAATAAAGCTCAAATCAGTCAAAAAAAAAATACAGAACAATATTTGCATTGTCAAAATAAGTCAGTCTGCCACAAATTAGCATGATTCTGCCAGAAAAAAACCATACTGACAGCAAAAATCGGCCCAAAAAAATGAATGAACCGTACATGCATACCCTTTACCTGGTATATCAAAGATTTGTAAGGCTTGTCAATCAATAGCACTGTTTATGGACTTTACATAAGTTTTAACAGCCAATAACATTACAGAGAAACTGACCAATCAGTTTTTAAAAGCAGTCTAATTAACACCATCGACTGACAAACACTTCTCACGGAAGTCAACTTCAGAGTCAAGTGAGGTTGTTGAAGTATCAGTGACCAATAGCAGTCCTTTTCAGGACTACCCTCACCCGGATAATCACACTAGATGAATACTACTATATGAATCTTTCTGTTTTTACTTGAGGTGATTCATAAAATTACCACATGTATCATAAAATTACTTTTAATTAATTCTTTCAGAAACATACAAGCACTTCATCAGAGATCAAATCCCAGGCATTGGCTTCAGGTAAAACAAAGCCTTGATCATTGTGTCATGAATAAAGTATTAATAATCTTATATTGTATTACATGTAGCTGGCATCAAAAATATTCAATTTTAATTGATATTAATACTATTATACTAAGTCAAAATGGACAACAGGGAACAACAAAAACCACTCAGTTGATGGCAATCTAAAGTTAAAATACACTCAATCTGAAAGTAAAATATCTTATTATAGAGTTTCTTGGTGGAAAATTTGTCACTTGCATGTTATTTTTAATTCGTACCTAATGATCAGCGATACAACAGGACAGTAAAACTTAATTAACTAGCCACATGGGATGCCACCCACCCCCCCCCCCCTTTTTTCAGGGCCTCAAGACAGTGATTTTAATATTGTATTAATAAATTAATTCAATTTCTCCTCTCTTCATCAGATACTCCCCCTGTCCCCAGTCAGATGTCTGCAGAACCACTCAAACCTCTGCCTCCAGCATTGACGTCATCTCAAATACAAGTGGAAAACGTCAGCCCTGCACCAGTTCCTTTGCAGCAACAACTGCCTGTTGCTGTAACGACAGAGCCACCAAAGGTCACGCAAACTGTGGACACTACATTTGCCTCAGTTCAAACAGGGAAACAAGCAAATGACAAGCCAGCAGTCACAGCACCTGCAAATGTTCTACACTCTACTATGACATCTTACCCTGGGGTAACTTCATCATACAGCGTAGAACAGAACTATGCTATGAACATTTATCAACAGACAGTCCAACCACCGGGAGTTGCAACTCTTACTACCAATGCTTCATTTCAACCTTTGCTGGGTAACACATCTCTTGGTTCTGTTCCGTCATTTCACATGCCATCTCAATTCCAAAACCAGCCAATGACATATTTGCCGCCAACTCAAGGATATGCCCACTTTGCTACCCCTGGGGGTTTCCCTAATGCCCCTCCACCTCCTCTCCCTCCCATGCCGACTAGTGCTTTATACCCTCCCCCGCCAAGTGGTGTCAATACTCTACAGAACCCTGCAGGGTATGGGGTGCCACCTCATCAAGGCAGACCACCTCACCCAGCCATGTCGCTCCCTCCTCCTCCCCTCCCACCACTACACAGTGGACAGATGCCACCACTTCCCCAAGTTGGTTCTGCAGATTTTCAGTGGCCAAGACAGTTTGGAGTACCTCCGTCACAAAACCAACAGATGGGCGGCTGGATGAGATGATCAAATTTAGTCACAATGCTCTGTTCACCCACATGCACATGCCAAGGTGAACTGCGACAAAGTAGAACAAGTTCATCCAAGATGGTGTTTGATTGGTAGAAACTACCCTGCATCTTGGACAATATTATTGTGCAAAACATAATTAACTCAGTTGAAGGGAATTGTCAGCCATCCAAAGTCAACTGTGGTCCACAGCTTGTTTCTGTTCTAGCTTCCTTACAACCCTCTGCATTGAACTAAAGGTTGTAGTGTAGCTGATTAGTGAAGATATCATAATTTATCTTATGTTGAGACCTCCGATATCTATTTACTGGTAAATAAATGAATATATGTCTGCATCCCTTTATATAATGTGTGAGCATGGCATAATTTCCCGACTTGATCCATAATTTTGGAGAAAATTCCATAGATACAGACTAATTCATTTGATTGATGTTAAGGAAAAACCTGAGTATCTGTATCCATGGAACCTTCTCCAAAATTATGGGCCAAACTGGAAAAAAATATGGGGCATTGTTTTTCAAATGAATTGAAGGCCACATGCAAAAAATCAGGGAAATGTGAGCAAAACAAAAACAAAACATCCTAAAGTCAACATTGGCCAGTTATGCCCTTGGCCCTTCAATAATATTTGGAAGTCACTGCTTATTAAATATTTCCATTTCCAATCAAGAATTGTTTTTTTTATTTAACAGATAAAATTATTCTGCTATTTACAGAATGATATACATCTTTACAGAGTGTGCCCTGTTATGGAGGTTTCCTTTCTATCATCATAAAAACTTAACTGAAAAAATGTATTTAAATATTAAATAAATACTATAAAACCTGCCTAAAAGTCAAATGCATAAAATGCACTCTAATCTCTTTACATCTTTGTTAGTTACAGCTCAGTTCTGTTCCAAAATATAATCTCAATCAAAATTTGTATATTTTATGTCCAAAGTCATGTTTGCATTTCTACTCAAACCTTGAGACTTTTTTGGTTCTTAAGATTGATCAATGTCCAATTCTCCTTGCAATATTAAAACACTGTCAAGCAGACAGGTGATGAGAATAAAGAAAACCATCACCTGAGAATATTGTCTTAATGTGCATTGCTCGGAACTAACATTCAAACAAACAAAATTAATGCAGAGCATCTTTCTCAGGGATCGTCAAGTGCTAGAGCATGCGAGCGTGCACGAAAATCACCCAGTCTTTTTCTCGCTGCCATGCATCGTGTCTCCTCAAGGTGATTTTTGCACACGCTCACATGCTCTCCCACTTGACTATCCCTGAGAAAAATGAGGGACTGCACATAGCTATATATAGTCTAATGCAGAGCAATCAGTTTTGGGATATTTCAAGATTGGGACTGCAACTTACATTGTAGGTTATGCAAATCAAGTCAACTCGAGCGATTATTTATTATAAACAAAATAGAAAGCTGTCTTAATAGAAAGCTGTCTTAATCATATTGAAGTAGAAATTTCAATTTCCACAACAATTTGGTGCAAGTACACAGTAATCGATTTAATTTATATTTTATTGACGTGTGCATGTATTATTCCTTATTGCTTCATTAAGTATTAATTAATCAACTGACTATGTTGATGACAACTTCATAGCTAAAGTCTCTGGTCCAAGTAATAACTCTATAATGTTAAATCATCTGAAGATTTTGTTTTCTAAAAATATCTGTCGCTATTCCCAAGATGACTAACGTCTCTGGTGCTAATATTCCCAAGATGACGATTTACAACAAGTCTTCCAGAATCTCCTCCTCAAGGTCATGAGTGCCGCCATTTTGTCTCTGTTCTGGCTCATCTGACAACTTCCTCCACACAACCTAAAACACAATAAACGATTTACAACTAACATCGGGATTTTACGTTATTTAGGAGTCTAAGTTTAACTCGGACAAACAAACAGATTCATCCTCGTCCCCAGAGGCCATGATCCTTTTGGCAGCACCAAGAATCGAGACCTCTGGCCGGTTCCAAAAACCGGAAGTCCGCGAATCTCGGATACTCTGAGCATGCTCAGAGTACTCGTTCCGGCCAGAGGTCTCGATTCTTGGTGCTGACCAAAAGGATCGTGGCCTCAGGGGACGAGAACGACAAAGATTGATCTTGAGATAATGCTAGAAGATCCGACTTGGAACATCTGTTCAGGTGTTTGTAAATAAAAAATCCTCAATAAATTATGTTGCACACTTACATTGCACATTTCCTTGAGGACTTCCACTTCGTTACTGCCCAGTCTATCCACTAGTTCGTTAGTGTCAGCGGAATTATCAGGGTGTTCTAGCCTCTCGTGTATTTCTAGTACTTTCATGGCTTGCGCCACAGCCTCTGGCGTCATGTGCTGAGGTGACGGGAAAGGAAGTTCACCCTGAAAATGAAGATCCACAAATTCAGTGAAAAGTACATCAACGCATTGTCAAACAGACCTTGGTGATATAAAAATGATTATTGGTTAGTTATGAATGTTGCAGCAAATTTGCCGCAATCTCTGCAAAAAGTAAAATTTGATTTGACTTTGAGCAATATGCTTTGTGTTCATTTCTGGGTGACGTTACACCAGGCAATTTTTTACATGCAACTTGTAGTGCAACAAAATTGTGAGACAAGTTGCTGAAAAGATTGAATTGCCTTGTGAAACAGCACAGTCTTTAAAATTTGGAACTTAAACAAGGGATAAAAACTAACCTCTAATTTTGTTATTTATTTATTTTTTGAAATATTAAAAAAAATTTAATGTACAAACATCAATAAATTATTAACCTGTTTGGGAAGTGGTTTCATTCCATTTCTCAGAATTCCAGTCTGACTCCCATCTAGCATACATGAATAAAATCAACGTACAAGTAATAAGCACAAACTAGCCTGTGTCGCTGACTCAATAATGTTACTGATATTTCTACCAAGCTTAAAATATACCATAAGATTTACTTACATGTATTTCCCCACAAAAATACATGTTAAGGTTGACGCACATGAGGGGACTTGTCGTGTGTACGTGCAAGGGACTTGTTCCTGGGACACAGTCTTGCTACAAGTCCCTGCAACCAGTCCCCTCATGTGCCAACCTTGACAGCCATGCATATGGCGTAAATATGCCAAAATTATACAATCATGTAACTATGAACTGCCACAAGAAAACCACGAAGGTTGCAAAATTATCAAGTAAAACTTACTTTTTATTGATCCATTGGTTCTGGGAATTCTTGGTGGAGTATCACTTCTAATGCTATCTGTATCCTAAAATAAAATATTTTGTAGAAAGCAGATTATACACTTTAATTGTCCGGTTTTATTTTTTATTTTTTTAATTATTGTAATTATTATTGTGTCATTATGCAAGTTGCACTGCAAAATGACTCAGTGACATCCCAAAATTATTTTTCTCCAATTTGGGGAGGGACGGACAGGAGCGGGAAGAGTCTACGGTAGGCAAATTCTGCAGGCAGAATTTCGAGCAGAATACTGGAAAATCAGTAACACTTATGAATATTTTTTATTTTGAATATCTAATAATTAGTCGGTTGTACTGAGCAAATTTGAGCAGAATTTTGGTGTCTGAGCAGAATTTCAAACGGATACCGGTAAGCGATTTTACGAGCATTGCCGGCAGGCAGAATAAGCCATGTTACGAGCAGAATTTCCACCAAGCCTAGTCTATGGGGTGGCGGGATTCCGGCCTGACAAATAGGAAAATTTTGCAATTAGGCAATAAAAGCACGAAGGTGGCAACTACAACAGAAGGGGTGGAGACTGGGAGTACAAGTACAGGAAGCAGGTAGTTTAGACACCCTGTCCCCCCCCCCCCCCCCCCCCCCCCCCCCTGAACTCCAAAGCTGGCCATCCAAAAGACAGCTGGACAGTCATCTGGTTAAAGCTTGGCATCTGTACAATATAACCACCTGGTGTGTATCAAATATATAGTTCAAATTATAACACTTTCTTTCAACCAACCACCTTGTCTCTGGCGTCCACAATGCAAATTTCTGTTTGATGCCCCCATATATATGCATTAAAAATAACCACAATGAGTAATATAATAATTATTGTTATTTGCAATATAAAGCACATTTCCTGCCAGAAATCTTTGAATATGTTATGTTTTGATACAATGAAGCTACTTGACCAGCTCACCTGCTGATATTTGATACAATAGCTTACAAGTAGATGTTAAATCATTGAGATGACTTTTAATTAGCACAACTATCAATGAATTTTCACTGTACCGTGTCCACATCACCGGGAAATGTGAAAGAAACCCTCTTCTTTGCGACATCCGCCTTCTGTGCAGAGGCAAAGCTGTCCTGTGGTGTCATTAAACAGATGACAGTTAGTCTATAGTGCAATATGTCACGACGCCAGCTACAAAATATATCGAACAAACCGAATGACGCGGAAAACCGCTAAATTGGAACAACAACAAGCTACAACACGCGCGTTGTAAAAAGTCTTTTGTGACGGCAATTAACTTTTAATAGCCAATGTGCTGTTATAAAAATCTTCGACAACATACTACGAGTCTTACACGATCTTTCATCGTAGACTTGATCTTCGACCCAATATGTCAACAGCACGGTCCGATATTGTAATTCTGTTGTCCATGTTTGTGTGTTTTAAATAAGCTCTTCGAGTGTTTACGCTGTTTTGAACTCGGAAATATTCATGTTTCGGTTGATTAGAATATAATTTTTATCACTTAATTCACACATTGTTTGGGAAGTGCTGCCTAAGCCTAATTACTTGTCCGACACGGATTTTTGACCCTCACTGTTCAAATGAATGTCTGAATTTCAAAGTGGAATTTTGGGGTATAAATTGCTTCCCAACTACATTGTAACATACTGTAAATTAATGTACCTTTGCCGAAGACGCCTCGTTGTTTGTTCCCACTTGTATGTCCGTCAATTTTGCTTCAAGCCTCTCAGAAAAGAATTTCTGCGGTCTTCAACAAAGTCTCCTATAATTAGATAGATGTACGTGAGTTCACTGCATGGTATCCAAAGTTTATAAAGGGAACCCACTTACAAAGCTAAATGAAGTCGGAAATTCATTTCCATTTCGTAAATGGCTACTTTGGTGCAACATAATCCCCAACCCTATTATTTAGAGATGAATCTTTATCTCTATCATTCGCCGACAATAGCGGCAGAAAGAATTAAATGAATGTGTTCAAGTAAAATTCCAAAATCAATAACTAAAGATACCTGTACTGCTCTGTGTCGCAGGAGACAAACTTTGGCTAGTCGTAACCCGCTGCGAACATTTACTACAGAACGTTCGATTTTCCACTGTCATCGATTCGCGCTTTCGATCTAGATACAAACAAAGTTCCTTTAATTCGACATTGTCTTTCGAAAGCTCGCTTTGTTTCTCTTCTAAAAGCTTTAACTTTTCTTGGTAATTCGCGACTTCATTGCGCATTACAGAAGCTGTGTATCGTCCAAATCTCTGCCACTCACGAGCCAGTTTTCGGCATTTTTGTCGATCGTCGTCCAAATAACAAGTCAAATCGCGAAGCTCTTGAAGATCTGCTTGTAATTTTTGATTCACGTCTTTGAGTAAACGTATTTCTTCCAAATGAACTTGCATTCTCTTGTTAAATTCTTTCATTAAATTGCCCTGGTCTTTCATAACTTTGAGTTTGTCTGCCTCGCACTGTTTTACTTTGTCCACCATCTTTTCGTATTCTCTCTCGACACGTAGCTATCTCGTCCCTGTCTGTCTAATGCACTCATGGTTAAAACGTTTGAAATTCCCGCTGGATGGTTTCCTCGACAGAAAGAAAGCAAAACAAAGCTAAAGAGTTGTGTATCCCATCTGGAAAACTTCAACGAACAGGAAGCCTGCAACGTGAATTCCAGTTCAACCAAACTTCGAACGACAAGAAGAGATACGATGAGTGAAGTCATTTGGTATCAGCCAATCAGAATGCAGTGTGAAGACCACCGTGACCACAAGGTGGCCGAGAACCAATTATTCGCACCAGTGCGTTTTGTAGAATAACAAACTCTCACGAAATATTTCGTTTGTTTTTTCACAAACATGCAAACTCCAAGTTACGAGTACAAGCAAACGAAGTAATATTTTTTTTCTTCTGCAATTTAATATTTCCTAATCACGTCCACAAATTGTATTTGTTCACATCCCCAATTCGATACTAGCAACATGCACTCCTCCAACATGTGCTCGCATAAATAAAATTAAAAGCCATGAAGATTGTATAAAGGAAGTTGAATAAATGCAATAAGAAGCATTTTTTTACCCATTTCTGCTCTGTCTCTCTGCCAGGTCGTTGTTGGGGATGCTATCGGATGCTAACATGACGTATTACACTGTAACTATCACTGCTGACCATCAGTGATCGCGGAAGTTGAAGATAAACATCAAACATGTCTGCCATGTGAGTATTAAAAATACAGTACTTTGAAAGTGACATTTTCTCGTTTTAGGAGCGGTGTACCGTTTCCCGTTAAATTCAGTCACTGCATAACACCTTCTAGAAACAAGGTATGTTGAAAGAAAGGCATTTTCGGGTGTGCAAGAGGTTGGCAACTGTTTCAACACTGGTCTCTGGAAGCCAAGGTGCAGAGACATCTCGACCTTCCAATTCCAGAACGTTTTCAGGAATCAGTGTTCCATCGAAAGAAGCCTGTTACGAACGTCCGCAAGCTTTCTGTGGAAATATTTTTACTCGACGTGATACAGAAAGGGTGAATTTGTGTTCGCGATCACGTATTCTTTCTCAGCACACGGAGCGTGCATTGTTTACATCCGCCTCGAGTCGTGCAGTCACTCACACCTCCCCTGAGCGGAAGTCAACAGACACCAGAAAAACAAACTTAGATTTAAAAACTAAAACAGCGAGGAAACCTGCAGCTAAGCATCCTGGCGTGACATCACGTCATATAACAAGTCAAAAGGTAAATAGTTATGCATGGTTATATCTGTTATGTAATCATCAAGAAATATTATTAAATTAAATAAAGTGCCAATTATGTAACACATGCTTTATACTTTATGAGAGTACAAACCACAGAGCTCACAATTCTCACGCCATCCACAAAGGCAAATTTGTGAGGAAAATCATAGATTTTTTATCATAAAACAAATAAAAAAAGCCTCAACTCTGCTCTGCTCTGTTATAAATCACTCACAACCTCGTCCCAGAGTCTTCTCCGCTTTCAAGATGGCGGGTGGGCGAAGAAGACCCTGGCGAAGAGCAGGTCACGTGTCCAAAATATGGAGATTTTGATTGTTTCAAATGGCGGCGG
This sequence comes from Desmophyllum pertusum, assembly GCA_029204205.1. Taxonomy (NCBI): domain Eukaryota; kingdom Metazoa; phylum Cnidaria; class Anthozoa; order Scleractinia; family Caryophylliidae; genus Desmophyllum; species Desmophyllum pertusum. The sequence continues at coordinate 286,269 of MU827791.1, read as the reverse complement.
GCTCGCGATTGGCTAATTTTGTGGTCACGTGACCTGCTCTTGCCAGGGTCTTCTTCGCCAGGGTCTTCTTCGCACCCACCCGCCATCTGGCGGGAGCACTCAAGAAGTAGGGAAAACACTTGTCTATTGGCTCGTGTTTCCCCTACACTTCTTTGTGCTCTACCGCTTCCTGTGTGCTTTATAACAGAGCACAGTTGAGGCTTTTTTATTTTGTTAATTATATGTTGTATTGATGGATACATGACATACATGTATCTGTCAGGAGAACTACTGACAGTATAATTTTCAAGATGATAAGGCTAAAGCTTTACAAGCTGATGTCCGATCTCACCCCTGAGTTGAAGTAAGCTAAAGCGCATTTGAACTTTGGAAAATGCGCTTTATAGTAAATACCATTAGGATAAGCCATTTATCTTTTGGTACAACATTTTGCCTTCAGCTCAGTGGACAATCCAAAGAAACAGCAGTCCCTTCTTCCAGGGTAGGACGACTGTGGAACTACAGTGGTATGTCTTATCTCATCAAACATATCATTCTTAATAATTATTTGAAGGACTTATTAATTAAAAAGCACATTGTATTTAACTTTTTTGCTAATAAATAGTCTATATTTATTTTAAATATCTTTAATTATATTGGAGAACAACATTCTAAATGTTTGTTTACATGACTTGTATGTTTCATAGTTTTGTTTTGTTGTTTTCGTTGTTTTAAATAAAACTTCAATTATTTTCCAATTTTCTACGATTCTGGCTAATATATGGATTTGTGTGGTTCCAGAAAATATCCATACCTGACAGCAAGGAAGGTCATTGGCAATTCCAAGATTTAGAGAGGGGGGGGGGGGGGGGGGGGGGGGGGGGGTGAGGGGTCTCAAAAGCCAAATTTTTTAAAGGAAAGTATGAACTCAGAAACTGGAATTTCCAGGGTGGTGTGGGGAGGGGGCTCAAACCAAAAAGACTTCTGTGGAGGGTATGGACATTTTCTGGAACACACTAGACTGCGAGCAGTCGTCTAATTTCTCGCTAAAAAGATCGTGAGGTGAGCGGGCGAACGAAAAATCGAGCGCCGCGGCTTTGCCACTCAATTTTCGCTCACCAATCTTTTTAGCGAAAATTAGAGACTGCTCGCAGTCTAGAACCACACAATAATTATTTTTTGAGAACCAATGCAAAGTGCAATCAGGACTCTGATAAGTCTTCTGTTCATTGATGGACTGGTGATATTCTTTATTGAGATTTTATTTTTTGTTGACAGGCCTGGTTGCTGGGTTGGGTCTTGGTGTGCTCTTGCTGAGGTCACAAAAAGACAGCTTGGTCTTGGCAAAGGCAGGTAAGGGAACTTGTTAAATACTTGTTTATCCAGTTAGGTCTAGTGTTAGAGTTAGGGTTTTTAACAGTATAAAGTAGGACAATAATTTTTGTTATTACATTTACATCCTGTGTGTGTGTGTGTGTTGGGGGGGGGGGGGGGGGGTAAGCAGTTGGTTTTGTTTTCTAAATTTCCCCCTCTTTGTTGCAGGGCTCAGTGTGGCAGAGCTTGCTGGGAGTCCATTTCTATCTGAAGCAAATGCAGAGAGAATTGTCAGCACTCTGTGTAAAATGAGAGGAGCTGCATTGAAGCTGGGTCAAATGCTTAGCATTCAAGGTAAATAACAAACCTCTAAAAGACATGTACATCTATTATGTGGACTGGTCCCGAGGGAAGCAGTTTTGTTATCTTGGAATTGTAACCCTTGCCGTCAGATTGCCAAGCAAGTGCAAATTGTTTTTGGTTGTAAATTTTATAATATTTTTATTTTATTTTATTTGTTTCAAATTATGATTAATGAAAATGAGACAAAGGTAAAATGAAGATCAGTTTCATTGAAAAATTTCTGACCAAAAACAAAATAAAACCAAAACACCTTAACATATATAAACTGTTTTGCCATGAATGCATCTGACACCATTCTTCTGTGCTGAACACCATTACCAGAAAATAATATTAATAAAATTATTAAAATAAATACATTTATTTTTATTTATTATTTATTTATTAATAGTAAATACACTAAACTTAACCCTGCCAGAGCTCTTTGGGACTGAATCGTAAACGTTGCGCACTTGGCCTCCAACCTTGCTATGCAAGGAATTATAAAGTTAGAACTATCAAATGTTACATACTGTATCATTGCCTTTAAAAAATTATAATAATACTGCTTCTTCCTTATTCAGACAACTCTTTTATTTCACCGGAGCTACAGGCCATTTTCGAGAGAGTTCGTGACAGTGCAGACTTCATGCCACGCTGGCAACTGGAGGTGCTTAAATTAACTGCTTTGTTAGTAGTACTTAATTAATACCTGGTTCTATGTTAATAGCAGACTTTCCTTTGCATTTTCTACTTGTACATGTACAACTACTTTCATGTAGTTACAAATGTACATCTCAATGGAGCCTGAAAGTTTTATATTTTTGTTTGCTCATTACAGAAAGTGCTTGTTAAGGAGCTAGGAGCTAATTGGCGGGACAAGCTTTTAGAGTTTGATTTGAAGCCTTTTGCTGCGGCATCCATCGGTCAAGTCCATAGAGGAGTGCTCAAAGATGGGAGACCTGTGGCCATAAAGATTCAGGTGAGGGTACAATGTAAGAAGTCATAACCCAGATATATACTCAACATTTAATATACTACCGTCGGTTGCATCTAAGTGGAAACACATCACATAAAAACATGACCTAATTTAGTATCAAACATGACATGTTTAGTCACCAAACATTTGAAGTTGATGGCCCGTTGCGTAAAAACATTTGCACCCGCAACTGTCAACCAGAAATGACTTTTGACCTCACTTTGGTTAACAGGAATGTCTTGGATTCAATGAGATTAATGTGTTTGAACATTAAAATGTGTATGTTAGCGGTAATTAGCCACGGTTAAGCATGTGTTATTCAAACTTGGAAACAAACAACTCACTTTGAGCACCAAAGCTCACGTAACAGGCCATCAAACTTCAAATGTTCAGTGACTAAACATGTCATGTTTGATACCAAGTTAATTAAGTCATGTTTTTATGTGACGTGTTTCCACTTAGATGTAACCGACATTATTAACAGTACTAACTACATAGTTGTAGTTGTTCTTTTTGTAACAAAAGTTCTTATTTCTTATCTCTAACTATTACATGTAGTATCCTGGAGTTGGTGAGAGTATCGACAGTGATATCAATAACTTGATGACTGTGTTAAAAGTCAGTAATCTTTTACCAGAAGGTATGTCTTCCATATCGTGACCCGGTAAAATAATAAATGTAATAATAATATAATAATAAAATCCCTGCTATCCCTCCCCTGTCATCCCATTCGGTAAAGACACTACGGTACCTCTCTGGAACCTTTATTTTATTCGCCCGCCTATAAACACTACCTCTATTGTTTTTCAGGGCTAGGGACATTGTTGTGACTTGTTAATCTATTGTCTTAAGAACCAATGGCGTGACTCATTCCGAGAGATAGTGGGTGACCTGTCTCAATGATTCCCCTCTAGGATTATATCAACTTTTAGAAGTATCTCATTTTTTTTTTCATTATATATGCCAATGTGAAATATTGGACAGTACAAAAACTGTATTTGTCTTAATAATTTATATAAACTAGTCTAAGAGTGAATTACAAGGTTTTCTCTCACTGATAAAAGTAATAATATTTTTCACATGTGAAGATATCGATGTCGTCACATTTGCTGACGAGTTTGCCATGCTTCAATGCGCTCACTGTGCACCCACACATTATTCCCTATATGCATGCATGTTAGTACTACACGTATTTATTCCGTAGTGCTTTTCTATCATGATCCCTCTGAGATTCTTGACTATGGTCTTTACTAGGCTTGTATGCAGAGAATGCCATTGATGTAGCTCGGCGGGAGATGGCTTGGGAAGTTGACTATTTCAGAGAGGCCAGGAATGCACAGCAGTTTAGGTAGGCCTTGACCAAACATTATTATGCAGCATGACTCACTGTGTGGTGGCCTAATAGTTAATAGGATTATGGAGTAGACTATGAGTTAAGTCCCTCATTTTCTCAGGGTTAATTAGTCGAGTGGGCGAGCACGCGAGCTCGTGCGAAAATCACCTCACACGATCGAGGAGACGCGACATACGGGGATGGAATAAAAATGTTCATTGTGTTGTGTTCTTGGGCGAGAAATTTTACTCTCACAATGCCTCTCTCCACCCACTGGGGGGTAACCTTTGATGGACTAGCATCCCAACCATGGGGAGTAGCAAGAGTTGTAAGTGCCAGCTCTGATGTGCTGTCTGGTTCCTCTGATACATAAGATAGGAGCGGACTGCACTGTTTCCACATGTTTGATCATTTTAATTGAGGTCAGGACTGTCATCGTTCCTCATCAGGGAACTGTTGCAAGACATGCCAGAGTATTATGTACCTGAGGTTATTGAAGATCTCACATCTAAACAAGTGCTGACTACGGAGCTGATAGAGGGTACATCACTTGACAAGATTGAAAATCCCGACAAGGATACCATCAACAAGGTATTGTTAAAACTGTTTGTTGTTGTTGTTGTTGTTGTTGTTGTTAACCATAATTGCTTCAGAACAGCTTTTGACGTAGTTCACAGAAGTTATCAATTTGGTCCTTCTTTGATAGAAACAGTAGGTTCACTTTATCAGGGATGTTGTTGAAGTTTTTTTTCTACACCATGCCAAAAATAGTCAATATCATCGATGTTGAGTTCTGAGATGAATTGTTTTATTTATTTCATTCTTCCAAGCCTCGGAGCCAAGTAGAAATGTTGATATATGGAAATTGGCCTGTATGCATTTGATGCCATGTCATTTGTGAGTTTGGGAGACCCACAGTGTATGCTAAATCCATCCCTTGACATGTGTTGTTTTTATTTCAGTTGTGCCTGAACATCCTCAAACTTTGCTTGAAGGAGGTGTTTGAGTTCAGATTTATGCAAACAGATCCCAACTGGTCAAATTTCTTCTACAATCCTGTCACTGAAAAGGTGTGTGCAATTTGCCAATAATAGGGCTGAATAACATTTTCCTGGTATCCATTTACATGGTTGCCACATGTCGGGAAAAGTCTGGGATTTTTTTTTTTTTTAAGTCAGGGACAAGTCATGGTATCTGTTCATGGGTGCCCAAAGTGGACGATCTTATTAAAGAGAAAATAGAAGTTCTGTGAACAGACTATGGCCATGCTCGAACCCATATCTCAGCTACGTCATTAAAAAGTGCTCTGACTATTCTTTGGTGTTGTGTTTTTGGAGCAACTTGTGCAAAGTAAGTAAGTAAATCTTGTGCAATGAGCTGTAACCATTGAACAAGTCGTTCAATCAATCAATCTTTTTCACATGTCGCATTTATTTTCTTCAAGTTTGATTTTAAACCAGAACCCTTTGTTATAGATTTGTCTTCTTGACTTTGGAGCTTCTCGTACTTACGACAAGAAATTTGTCGACAAATATATTAAGGTGAGTTGAAAAGGAAAGTGATTTGTCTGATTTGTTTCCCCCAACATTACATGTATGTGTTACGAAACACTCTACTGTAACTTCAAAGACCTGTCTGCACGCTTCACGTGCCTATGTTTTGACATTGTGTTTTTACTGTAGATAATCCGCGGCGCAGCCATTGGAGACCGAAAAATGGTGATTGACAACTCCATCGGCCTGGGATTTCTTACTGGATACGAGTCAAAGGTAAGGGAATGTGTTAAAAGAAACAATCTTGATATCCTTTATTAGCCTTAGTAAATAAATACACGTCTCTCTTCGCGCGCTAAATTCTTCCCCGGTCAAGAGACGTCTGAGATTCAACCCGTAACATTCCATACTGATGACGTGGCTCTACAGAGATGCTTATAGTGTCTGTCTCTCTGATTGGTTGTTGCTCGGTTTTGAATTTTCGCGCGCAAATAACAACCAATCAGAGACACGGATCTCTGCAGGGCTACGTCATCAGTATGGAATTTTTCGCGTCGAATCTCGGGCGGCTCTCGAGCGGGGGATTAGAATTAACGAGCGTGGAAAAATATGTTTGTTCACTTTATTCAGGGTCATCCTACCCTGGGTGCCAGAGGCTTTTCTTGCGCGGTTTCCGGTTTCCGGTCGACAGAGAAAATAAACCTCTGGTACCCAGGGTAGGGTCATCCTTTATCAGGTAAAGTTCTTCTTTCTGTACTTATCCTAAAACTTACGCCTGAAACCATCTTTCGTTTATTTATTTCTTACTTTACTTTCTCTCCTTGTGGTGTGTATAGGTGATGATCAACGCACACGCAGACGCAGTAGTGATCCTGGGAGAGCCTTTCGCCAGTAACGAACCGTTTGATTTTCAGGCCCAGGACACAACCAGACGCATCAAGGAACTCTTGCCAGTCATGCTACGTCACCGCCTCTCCCCACCCCCTGAGGAAACATACTCTCTCCACCGTAAAATGTCTGGATCGTTTTTGCTGTGCGCAAAACTGGGCCCGTCCATTAGCTGCAAGCCGCTGTTTGACGAAATATGGAAAAAGTACAAGTTTGATTGAATGGAGCAGTGCGAGAATAACTGACTCGAAAACAGAAACTTGTCATAGCAGCAATAATAAGCTGTGCAGCTCGTAAAAACGTGAAACATTGAATAAGGATACGTGATTATGATAACGATGACGACGAGTACGGGTGTATTGTTCAAACACCGTTATCCCCCCCCCCCCCCCCCTCCTCCACTTAGGGGTCTATCTGCAGGAGGCAAGTCAGGAGGGGAGAATGCGGACCTCCCTTCCATCCTCTCCCCCTTCCAAAAAAAGTAAAAAGATGGACGGACGGACGGACTAGGAACACAAATGCTGTAGCCCACAAAATTGTGCTAGGCCAATCATGCTCAAAACCATCACTCCTGCAGTGCTCAAACACTGCTTCACTAGCATTTTGCATCAATCCTACTTTTTCAGCATTGCCCCAACCATGCTGTACCATGCTTTATCAACGTAGCTCCATCCATACTGTACCCATGCTTTGCCAACATTTCCCTAATCATCTTATACCCTTGCTTTATCAACATAGCTTCAACCATCTTTGTCGGCAACATTGCTTCTGCCATGCTTAAAGCATGGCGCCCAACCAGCATTGATCTAAAATGATGACAGACATTTCTTTCCGAACGTGCAAAAACAAATAGGAACTTACTTTGCAAGCCCGATATAGTTTTCATTGTAATAAGAATGGATAAGAGAAATGATCGATAATTATAAGTCGTAGAATAGGCCAAATTCTAACTTGGCTTTGAAGCTTAGGGGAATAAAGCAGAAGAAATCACATCGAGGTTGAGGGATGAATAAATAACTTTGTTTTATTCCCCTAAGCCTCGGAGCCAAGTTAGAATTTTAATATATAGAAATTGGCCTTTTATCTTTGGGATCCTTTGGAAATAGAAAATTTACTGAGTAATCTGTGAAAGTTGTGTCTCTTTCTTTGTGTTTTGTGTTTAAACACCAATGTCAACATATAAATTCTCCTTACTCGTCTCCATACATTTGTTATTGTTCCATCTAGGAGAATTTGTTTGATATCAAGACAATTTCTCGTTGGTTCAGTTCCGTAATTCTCATGACCCGTATGTTTGATTATATTTTGAAATTACAGTTTTGTATAAGAAGAACTTATAAGCCTATCACTGACATGTTGGGGCTCAACAGGTTTGAATATATCAAGAACACTACGAGCAGACTCAGATTCCCTCCGTCAAGCTAGAAGCGAAATGTAGCGAGCGGGAAAAATCGCCGCGCGAATCTGGGAGCGAGAAGCGCTTTCGCGCAGCCATATATGTTTTTGCCTTGCTTTATTTCGCTTCTCGTTCAACTAAGAGAAAGAGGCACTGCTCGTAGTCTAGAAGAACTCGCAATCTTTAAGTTGCAGCAAGTGTCGCTAGTTATATGGCCTAAGCTCCTATGAATCTCGTGTAGCTCAGTGGTAGAGCGTCCAACCGGTGTGCGGAAGGTTATAGGTTCGACTCTTATTGGGGGAACTCGCGAATCTTTTAACGAGTAGCAGCTTGTGCCACCGTTTAATTTGTTTTGTTAAAACAACCTGCGAGCTGTCACACCAAGGCCACCCAAGCAAATTCTTTGCAAATTGACTAATAGCGTTCGAGTGTTAAAATAGTAAAAATGGTCACAAATTTATTGCTTCTGTAGTGTACAGTTTGCTTAGATCCATAATGTGTGGGAAAATCTATTGTTAACATCCGGGGTAGCAGGCGCTGGAGTAAAATACAGAGCGCGTACGAGGAAAGAGACGCGCGAGACGAGACACTTTCGCGCCTCACGCGTTTGCTTCCTCGCGTGCGCCCCTCTAACTCGCGCTCTATTTATACCAGCGCCTGCTACTCAGGCTACATCCAAGGTTTCATTCGCTAATTTGCACATAATTTTGTCGCGTGGCAATTGGTTTGAAGTCGTCGCACTGTAATAGATAACTGTGGAGTCGCTTTGGTAATAAACCAGGGGAGAGGGGCTGGTAGGATGGGAAGGGGGGAGGGGGGGGGGGGGGGCAGAGTAAGGGTAACTCCCACTATTAAAGTGACGGTGATGCTGAGCTCGTCGGATATTTTAAAAGGAATCTCGCCTTGTGAACAACTCGTACATGTGATAACAGGAAATGTGGGCGGCATTTAAAAGCTACCAATACAAAAACATACACGAGAAGAGAGGAGTCCAGGACTACTGCATCGGGTCGGTATTATATTTGATTACAACATCTCAGCTGGACGACCAGCCATCTTCAGGATATAGATGTTACTGAATTAAAGGCTATATAAATGGAGAATATCGCAATACATAATTAAAAAGAAGTGGCGGTAAATGACGTACATACAGTCAAACCTGTATTAAGCGGCCCAGTTGTAAGAGGTCACCTCTATTAACCCTTAACATACCAAAATTCGCACTGAAAAACGCATTTTTGGGTCACGAAACCCGTTTTCTTGGTGCTGTCACCCGAAATTTGGCTAACCGTTGCTAAAAATGTCGTTTGGAGAACTAGGGAAGATTTTGAAAAGGATTTAGGGAAAAAACGTTCAATTTTATCGTTGGCCAAAGTGCATAGCCAAAAAAAAAGTTTTTCTTCTGATTTTTTTCCTTCTCTCTTTTCCTTTCCTTTTACTTCCCCTTTCTTTTCTTTCTATCTTCGGCGCTTGATACACTTCCTATCAACTGGAAAAGTTTTGACCTAACCTTTTAAGGGAGCTGAAAAATGAACCTGGAAGTGTGTTGGGTGTGAGAGCCAAATTTGCCACTGATTTTTCAACAAATATTGAACAGGTTTTTCAAGCATAACTCTGGAAGAATTTGTTAGATTTCCAAAATTTATGCACGGTACAAAGATCCATCCTTTCTGCAACAGATGCGTGTCAAACTAATTTCGTCACGTGTTCATTGATGACGTCACAATGGCTTTGATGTGTAAGACTCCAAACTACGCATATATGCGTAGTTGGACCTTTTTACAAGTCCCTGCAGTGAGATGTTCATGAGATTATGTTCGAGGTTTTCTTGCCAAAGCACATTGGAAATCACGAAAACTGCCTTTCAGCGAAATTAACGTGGGGCCAATTGAAATTACAGAGTTGTATTATGCGAAACGCGGAAAGGGTAAGCGCTAATATAAATACAGGTTTGACTGTAATAACAAAAGTATAGAAACATTTTAAAATAGCTGGGAAATATATATAGACTGGTGTTACAAGAAGGTTTTTAGGTCTCCTTGCAGGGGGATTAGTCAAGTAGACGAGAGCCAAAGACTTTCTTTTGGATCAGCTGTTTATTTGTGAGCTCCTCTCTCTGCCGTAGCCGGCAACTATCTCCTTTTCCGAGTTCTTATCTTTGCCGTGGCCGGCAACCAACTAGATAACTCTTAGCAAAACTGACGATTAAATTCGTTCGCATCACGTCCGCGCACTGAGCTCTGATTGGTCAATAAGCACATTCTTTCAGAAATAAGCGGAAGGGCTTCCTAACAACGGCGTCTTTGATACTCAAAGACGTGCTTCGAACTTGGAGTAGAAACTTAGTAGATAACGTTTGAAACCGAAAGTGTAAGGTTCGCTCATCTAACAGTACTTTTAAAACTGTAGATTTTGGTACCAATCATTGCACAGGCGGGACAGAATGCGTCTAACCCTAAACGAACGTGATCCTAATTTTATCAGCAAAACAGCTAAAACAATGCAATATATTTTGCGTAGCTAAGCGAGCTTTAGTCAGAGTGTTCCATTGTTCGTTGACGGAATCCACAGTTTCCGTAGTCCTTCAAATCCTACGTACACGTACTAGTTACTCTAAGACAGCTTACTTTTTAAGCGAATACACTAAAAGTTACTAAAATAATCACACAAACTATTATTATTATCTAGAAGAACTATAAATCCTTGTCGTTCTAACAACATAACCGAACTGTAGAAATTCTTTCGGTATTTCTAAATCAATCAGGTATTGACATAAATTTACAAAAGGTATTTACGGCAAATGAACGAAAAGTTAATTAAACTAGGCCAGATTTGAATTGTGGTTTCTTGGCAGGAACTAATTACGTTGGTGACCAAGCGTCGACCAACGTAATGCTTCGGTACCAAAGGACTGTAATTTCCTGGCTTTACAAATTGACCGTGAGAATGTTTTGATAAAACAGATGGCTACGTGAGCGAATTAGAGTGACAAGGAGGCTCTGTTTGTGGGTAACACAAACTCTAAATTGATATTCAATCACACTTTAAATTAGTTCGTAAAACACTCGAACTTGTAAAAGTTATAAAAATATCCTCCAACACTGGACTAAAATTCATTATGTTTGTTCCGCCATTAGCTTTACTAAGATTACTTGCATTGATATATTGCAATGTTTCAGTGGCATTTATTCCACTGAAGAAGAGGCAGCAGCTTCGATACGATTCAATCTAACAGTTATGTAATTGATATATTGACGTTCAGTTCAGTTCTAATTTCTATAATTATTATGATCACTGTTCTCAGTTTCTCAGTGTTCTTTGTATGTTGTTTTTGCGCTCATGAGCACGTGTAAGGGTTGCAACAGGTCTTGACTCTTGGTACAGAAGATGACTTGACATGACTCATGATCAATCTTTCGTGTCACCTTTGTGCATAGATCAGACTGATGAATGCCGGTTTCCTTTGGTCCGTTGCCAGCTGATGTATGGAAACAGTTCATACGCAAGACGATTACAGCTGATGTCTGTTAAATTTTAAAATTAACTCTAATTACTCAATATCTGAGGCTCGAGAAAGTTCCCATTTAATGCCAGCTAAATGTTTCACTTATATGGAAATTTACAAAACAGAAACAAATACTTTTTGTATACAATGTTGAAAAGGCTAAAAATTATTAAAAGTTAAAAAAAAACACCTAACGATTTCGACTATTTTGTCGAATACGACGTTAAATTTATCACTAAGTTATTCCACTTGGGAATAGTTTTGCAATGTAACATTGCACTTGAATGTTCAAAGAAGGCTCTTTTTGGCTAATTAACCCTATTCAGACCGGGCTTTTCTGGTCTTTTCTGACCGGGGGAGGGGCGCGGATTCCGCGCCCCCTCCGTTTCTCCAAGATTATTATTATTAAAGCTACCACAACGAAACTTTGAGGATATATAGTACGTCCAAAAATCTTTCTTTTGACGTATGAAACACGAGATGATGACGTCATATGAGCCGCCATCTTGGATCCGACATCTTGGATTTCTTGATTTTTCCAAAACATCAGAAAACCACCAAAAATTAAAATAATGCTAATATGATCAGTAAAGCAAATCTATTGCCAGAAAGTTATTTTCTTGCTTAAAAAACATGAAAATTCCAAATTTGGAAAAACATGCCTGTCAAAATATGGTTGGCATGGTAACAGCAAGTTACCATGAACAATGACATGTCAACAACCATTTCCTACAAACTGACACAAAGCTTTACTGCGCTTTTCATATATATGCGAACTCTGAAGTTCAAAACACAACTAAACGATTGCGTTTTTCACTGCCGTCAATCATTACGACGACAAAGGACCCTGGATAAAAAAAGTAAACAAACAAAATGGATCGAAATCTACCAATCACAACTCACGGACGTGACCTTTTGAACCAATTGAAGTAAACTTCTGTTTCCTGAGAGGTCCACTAAGATGATTGACAGCAGCGAAAAACCCAACCGGAACCGACCAGACCTGTAGAATGGTAGGCGCCCTATAACTTATAACTTGGTCATACTGTTTTCATCTCTAATTTGATAAATGTGCCGTACACGAGGCTTGAATTTCACCTGTTCTATATTATTTTACGCCTTCTTTCGCGCAAGCAATAGTTGCCATCGGGGTTAACAATAACGTTTTAAAATGATCATGACGTGAATAAATATAATAATACTGTAAAAATAATACTGCAAAGGCAAAGGCCATTCTTCTGATTTTCCCCACGCTTTCCAAACCATTTCCTTCGATGATGCAATTTCTGCAATTAAAAAAAGTATATACACGAGAATATACACTTGTGAGCCTGAATTTCATCTTAACAATTCCTGCACTTATTTTATTATCCTCACTGCACTACTGCGACTGACAGTTTTGAATACTTGTTGTAGAGGCTAAATAGACAAATACCTCCATTTGGCGCGAAGATATGCACAGATATTTGTCCGCGGACATTGTCTGTTCCGAAAAGCGAACAGTTTTCCGAGAGCGAAGCTCGAGGAAAACTGTGAGCTACGAGGAACAGATTATGTCCAAGGACAGATATCTGTGCATATTTTTGAAGTCAAATGGTGGCTTGTGTTTATTATCCTTCAAATATTTTCACAGAAGGCCTCTTGGTTTGTGGACATCTTGGCCAAGTTTTCAAACTTAAAATAATTCTGTTGACGTTCAGAAATAGGTTCTATTCAATTTAACAATTTGGTTGGGACAACAACTGAGCAGGCGAACGTAAATCGCCAATTTTCGGAAAACTGAGGATATCACTTGGGGGATATCACCAGATTTCCCCAGTTTTGGCTGCGTCACGTGACGTGTTTTAGACCAATCGCGCGCGAGAAAAATATTTCAAGGATTATAATCACGGATATTTAAGTACAATATAAGGGATATACCTAACCGACTCTTGACATTCTCGCCTCCCTTTTGTGACTATACATTTGTATGACAACAAATACTCAGAAAACGTCTTACTCACCCCGTTCTTGTTAGTTTTCTTCAAAATCAAGTGTCACATCATCACCAATTAGTACAAATGGAGCCCAATGTTTTTCTCCGTGAATTCCCCGTCTTTTTCGTCTCTAAGATCTTTCATAGCCAGCTGAAGAGCCACACTGGCGCTTTCTTGTCAACTAGCAGGTGCTTGTAGAAATGTGTCATAAACGTCATAGAGGCATGGTCCTTAATCTTCCAGAGTGAAGCCAGAACAGAACGAGCACCAGCACACAGAAACGCCCTTGCAATGCCGACCGCACCCTCATCTGTAACATTCCCTCGACCAGTGTCACAGCAACTGAGCACAACAAGCTTTGCGCGTAGCTTAGCGATTTGCACATCTTGCATTGTCAGGACGCTGTCGTCGTCATTATCGTTCTTCTTAGCTAACTTAATCTCGCCACCATTATTTCTCCATGTCCTGCAAGATGTATCAAAGCAACGGAATTGATGTTGCTCAGGACAGCCTCTTTAGTTGCGTGTTTGTTTAATAAAAGATGGGTTGGAGTCTTAATCATGTTTGCTATCTTCTTTACCTCTTCTTCAGCCTGATGCAAATCTTCCAAATCATTACGAGTTGGGTTTCCCACAAGCAGCGCCCCACACTTACTGTGGTAGTCCTTAGGAAGATCTGTGATCGACTTTAGAATCGTCAGCGACGGAAAAATGCGGATTCTGATATATTCACTTAGGCACCTCGGACGGTCCTCGTGATTTATAAGAGCAGCATACGGAACGAAGTGTAATGGACCATCTGGGATAATGATCAATTCTTCACTGCCTTTAATTAAATCTTGAATAGGTCCTATGATTTCATCATACATGGCCGTCAATGATATAACTCTTCTTTTCTCAGCATCAGGATCTTCAACGTGAATTGCAACGTAAGCATTGTTATTAAAATGCTTTAAGCATAAGGAAGCAGCAGCATTTATTTCCTTTTGCCTAAAATGAATTTCGTTTCCTTGGCGGAGTACCCAAAAATTGATCTTGTCACTTCCAAGCGCTAAAAATACTGTTTGCGTAGATATGTTTCTTACTATGCGAGTTTTCTCCTGTTTTTTATTGATGCCAAAGTGCAAGTTGAAGAGATCAATCAAATCTTGTGCTCGCCCGTGCTCAGCAACACACAGAGCCTCGATAGTCATATGAAGCTTTAGCAGTGTCCTCCATTGAGCAGTATACGCATGTTTGTATTGGTCACGAAAACTAATTTTCCAACGATCTTCAGGCTGTCGGTCTCTCACATCATCGTAAAGTTTTACACTGGACTTGTAATGGCGAAGAGCCTCTTGTAAAGAACCCGCACATTCAAAATCAAGACCTAACGAATAACGTGCATCTGCTTGTCCAACGTTGTTGTCAACTTCTTCGGCAATTTTAAGACCTTCAACGTGGTAGGCTTCGGCTCGTTTAAAATCGTGAAGACTACGATAAACGGTTCCGAGATTTGTATAGGGCATGACCTTCTCCCTTTCTGTCCCCCATTTCTTGGGTAATCATTAGATGTTGATTGTGGAACTGTTTTGCTTGTTCAAAATCAGCGAGGCTATGATAAGCAACTCCAAGAATGCTATTAGGCAAGTCCTTCTCCATGCCTGTCTTTCTGTGTTTGGGCAATTTCAAGAGCTTTCTTGTCGTACATGATTCCTTTCGTAAAATAACCGGGGATATTACGATAATCATTTCCAAGATTGTAGTAGGCTTGCCCTTTTACAAGCATATCCTCCATTTCCTCGGCAATGTGAAGCTGCTCCTGATGCTTCTCTGTCGCTTTTTCAAAATCACCGAGATTGGCATAAGCGTTGCCAAGATGGCCATTGGCAAGTCCTTTCCCAGCCTTGTCATTTACATCATTGGCAATTTTAAGTGCTTCTTCGCAATATTTTATGGCGCTTTGATATTCACCACGACAATCATAGGCATTTCCTAGACTGCAAAGTATACGGCCTTGTAACAGCTTGTCCTCCACGTCTTTAAGACTCTGCTTGAGGTGTTCTATAGCTTCGCCGTATTTGCTGAGTTCATGGTAAGCAATACCAAGACTTCTATTGGCATATACTTTGGTAGTGTTGTCATTTAATTCTTCGGCAATTTGGAGGAACTCCGTGTGGCATGCTATGGCACTATCGAATTCTCGGAGACTATGATAAACAGTGCCAAGATTTCCATTAGCTCGTCCTTCTCCAGCTCTGTCCCCAGTTTCTTTGGCAATGCCAAGTTCCTTCTCGTGGTACTCTTTAGCTTTCTTGAAATTTGGCATACTTTGAAAATCAATACCAAGATTTCTATAGGCACCTCCTTCCGCGGCCTTGTCCTTTAATTCTCGGGCAATTTTAAGCTCCTCCTCGTGGTACTCTATCGCTCTTTCGAATTCTCTGAGACCATGATAAGCCAGTGCCGAGATTCCCATTAGCACGTCTGTCTAATTCTCTGTCCCCAGTTTCTTTGGCAATTTTAAGTTCCTCAACGTGGTACGTTTTTAGCTTTCTTGAACTCTTGCAAACTTTGATAGACAATACCGAGAATGCCATTAGCAAGTCCTTCTTCAGCTCTGTCCCCAGTTTCTTTGGCAATTTTAAGCGGCCTCCTCGTGGTACTTTATGGCTCTCTTGAAATCGCTGAGACCGAGATATTCAGTACCGAGATTTCCATAGGCACGTCCTTTCTCTAGTTCTGTCCCCAATTTCTTTGGCAATTTTAAGCTCCTCCTCGTGGCACTTTATGGCTTTTTGAAATCTCCGAGACCGTGATAAGCAGTGCCGAGATTTCCATAGGTACGTCTTTCTCCAGTTCTGTCCCCAGTTTCTTTGGCAATTTCAAGCGCCTTCCAGTGGTATATTTTGGCTGTCGTGAAATCCCGAGACCGAGATAATGATTACCGAGATTTCTATAGGACACGTCCTTCTCTAGCTCTGTTCCCAGTTTCTTTGGCAATTTTAAGCTCCTCCTCGTAGAACTTTATGGCTCTTTTGAAATCTCCAAGGCTGTGATAAGCAGTGGCCAGATTTCTAACGGCACGTCTATCTCCAGCTCTGTCCCCAGTTTCTTTGGCAATGTTAAGCTCCTCCCCGTGGTACTCTATGGCTCTTTTGAAATCTCGAGACCGAGATAAGCAGTGGCGAGATTTCCATAGGCACGTCCTTCTCCAGTTCTGTCATCAATTTCTTTGGCAATTTTAAGCTCCTCCTCGTGGCACTCTTTAGCTCTTTTGAAATCTCCGAGACCGTAATAAGCAGTGCCGAGCTTTCCATCGGCACGTCTTTCTCCAGCTCTGTCCCCAGTTTCTTTGGCAATTTTAAGCTCCTCAACGAGACATTCTATGGCTCTTTTGAAATCTCCAAGACCGCGATAAGCAGTGGCGAGATTTCCATAGGCACGTCTTTCTCCATCTCTGTCCCCAGTTTCTTTGGCAATTTTAAGCTCCTCCTTGTGGTATTCTATGGCTCTTTTGAAATCTCCGAGACCGTGATAAGTAGTGCCGAGCTTTCCATAGGCACGTCTTTCTCCATCTCTGTCCCTAGTATATTTGGCAATTTTAAGCTCCTTCTCGTGGTACTCTATGGCTCTTTTGAAATCTCCGAGACCGTGATAAGCAGTGGCGAGATTTCCATAGGCACGTCTTTCTCCAGCTCTGTCCCCAGTTTCTTTGGCAATTTGAAGCTCCTCCTCGTGGTGCTCTTTGGCTCTTTTGTCATCTCCGAGACCGTGATAAGCAGTGGCGAGATTGCCATAGGCACGTCTTTCTCCAGCTCTGTCCCCAGTTTCCTTGGCAATTTTGAGCTCCTCCACGTTGTACTCTATGGCTCGTTCGAAAGCTCTGAGACCGAGAAAAGCAGTCGCGAGATTTCCATAGGCACGTTCTTCTCCAGCTCTATTCCCAGTTTCTTTGGCAATTTTAAGCTCCTCCACGTGATACTCTATGGCTGTTTTGTCATCCCCGAGACGTGAGAAGCAGTAGCGAGATTTCCATAGGCACGTCGTTCTCCATCTCTGTCCCCAGTTTCTTTGGCAATACTAAGCTCCTTCTTGTGGTACTCTTTGGCTTTCTCAAAAAACCTGAGACTTTGGTAATCAATACCGAGATTTCTATTGGCACATCCTTCCTCAGCCTTGTTCTTTAATTCTTGGGCAATTTTAAGTTCCTCCTCGTGGTACTCAATCGCTGTTTTGAAATCTCCGAGACCGTGATAAGCAGTGCCGAGCTTTTCATAGGCACGTCTTTCTCCAGCTCTGTCCCCAGTTTCTTTGGCAATTTTAAGCTCCTTCTCGTGGTGCTCTTTGGCTCTTTTGTCGTCTCCGAGACCGAGAAAAGCAGTGGCGAGATTTCCATAGGCACGTCCTACTCCAGCTCTGTCGCCAGTTTTTTGGGCAATTTTAAGCTCCTCCTTGTGGTATTCTATGGCTCTTTTGAAATCTCCGAGACCGTGATAAGTAGTGCCGAGCTTTCCATAGGCACGTCTTTCTCCAGCTCTGTCCCCAGTTTCTTTGGCAATTTTAAGCTCCTTCTCGTGGTGCTCTTTGACTCTTTTGTCGTCTCCGAGACCGAGAAAAGCAGTGGCGAGATTTCCATAGGCACGTCCTACTCCAGCTCTGTCGCCAGTTTTTTTGGCAATTTTAAGCTCCTCCACGTGGTACTCTATGGCTCTTTTGAAATCTCCGAGACCGTGATAAGCAGTGGCGAGATTTCCATAGGCACGTCTTTCTCCAGCTCTGTCCCCAGTTTCTTTGGCAATTTGAAGCTCCTCCTCGTGGTTCTCTTTGGCTCTTTTGTCATCTCCGAGACCGTGATAAGCAGTGGCGAGATTGCCATAGGCACGTCTTTCTCCAGCTCTGTCCCCAGTTTCCTTGGCAATTTTGAGCTCCTCCACGTTGTACTCTATGGCTCGTTCGAAAGCTCTGAGACCGAGAAAAGCAGTCGCGAGATTTCCATAGGCACGTTCTTCTCCAGCTCTATTCCCAGTTTCTTTGGCAATTTTAAGCTCCTCCACGTGATACACTATGGCTGTTTTGTCATCCCCGAGACCGCGAGAAGCAGTAGCGAGATTTCCATAGGCACGTCCTTCTCCATCTCTGTCCCCAGTTTCTTTGGCAATACTAAGCTCCTTCTTGTGGTACTCTTTGGCTTTCTCAAAAAACTGAGACTTTGGTAATCAATACCGAGATTTCTATTGGCACATCCTTCCTCAGCCTTGTTCTTTAATTCTTGGGCAATTTTAAGTTCCTCCTCGTGGTACTCAATCGCTGTTTTGAAATCTCCGAGACCGTGATAAGCAGTGCCGAGCTTTCCATAGGCACGTCTTTCTCCAGTTTTGTCCCCAGTTTCTTTGGCAATTTTAAGCTCCTCCTCGTGGTATTCGATGGCTCTTTTGAAATCTCCGAGACCGTGATAAGTAGTGCCGAGCTTTCCATAGGCACGTCTTTCTCCATCTCTGTCCCTAGTATATTTGGCAATTTTAAGCTCCTTCTCGTGGTACTCTATGGCTCTTTTGAAATCTCCGAGACCGTGATAAGCAGTGGCGAGATTTCCATAGGCACGTCTTTCTCCAGCTCTGTCCCCAGTTTTTTTGGCAATTTGAAGCTCCTCCTCGTGGTGCTCTTTGGCTCTTTTAAATTTTGGATACCGCGATAAGCAGCGCCGAGATTTCCATTGTCACGTCCTTCACCAGCTCTGTCCCCAGTTTCTTTGTCATTGCTAAGCGCCTGTTTGTAATAATTTACGGCTTTACTGAAATCTCGGAAACCATGCCCTTCTCCAGCCCTGTCCTCGACTTCTTTGGAAATGCTAAGCTCGTTGATTTTTAGGATACTATTAATAAGATTGCCGACGATAGGGATAAAAGGAAGAGCAAGTTCAAGATTGCGATACACACGTTCTTTTCCAGCTCTGTTCCCAGTTTCTAAGTTAGAATGGCGCTTCTGGTAATCTGAATTTCCTTGTGACATATTTGTATATATGTTGTGAACTCTTTGCCTCTTGTCAAGTACTGTATCTAGTACAAACAAAATAAATTTCAGTCACTTTCTAAAGCCAAATTTTAAAACTAAATTATTCGGCCGTTCCGCTATTCGTCTCCACTTTGATGAATAATTGTTTTAGGTCCCAAACTATTTAAAAAATTATATACAATTGTACATCATAATACTCGTCTCGATATAACAATGTAAATGCCCTTTATTTTGCTTCTATGGCAGCATTTTTAAAGCTTACAACTGTGAAACACAGCTAAAAATTCAAAACGAGGCCACCCTACTCATATCCGTCGGCGCCCCCTGGTAACCTTGCCTTTTTGCTTCGCTCAACATGGCGGCAACAGGTGAAACTTCAGAAGAGCTTCAGTTAATCGAGAAGAATCCTGAGTCATCGCAAGGTAAAACTGTGATTTCTGACAGAAATAATACCATGGAGGTAATTTCAAACGCTATTCAGAGTCAATTAGCAGCTATATTACCAATATGATTCACGAAACACTTGCACAGACAAACCTCGAGGGCGCTAAATCGAGCTCACAGACTTTGAACACCAGTTCAAATTTTTCCTCCCGGTTAGCCGCCGGGTCAAATCAAGGCTCAAATGAAGCTCTAACTGTCCGGTCAGCCGCCGGCTCAACACAAGGCTTAAATAATGGTCACGTTGAAATCATTGACCCGCCCTTAAAGAAAGCAAAGTTGTCATGTGCAAACGAGAATTACAGTGATGATCTTACCATTTCCGCCGGACGGTGGGACGCGTCCGAGGAACTGTCTAGCTTTCTAGATGTTTTGTTTGCGGATAAGCCGCTATCGGTGTACGACCGAAAGCCAATTACTAAAGAGTTCCCTCGGCCTAATGTGGAGTCTGTATTTACTCCAGTGCTTGACGACTATTTAAGCTCCCTTGTTGCTGGAGCAAAAGGAGTTGATAAAGAATCAAAGAAACTCCAAGATCAGATCTTGGACATTGTAGGCCCATTAAGCATGGCCTTTAATCATGTCTCCTCCTGGCAGGAAGGCGAGGATAATCCAGGTTCCATTACCTTATCTACAGAAGATGTAGATGGCCTATATACATTTTTTTCCAAGGCACTCACGCTACTGGGGCCTGTTAATGCCCAGTATAAAGTTCAAAGAAGAAAGCAAGTATTGGATAAGCTGAACCCTCAGATGAGTTCATTATCCTCTGAGCCATTCCCAGAAGCAGGCAAAATTTTTTTTGGCCCATCCTTTGAAGAAAAAGTGAAGAAAAGAAATGAAACGGCGAAGATCCTTTCACAGGCAGCCCCTAAGAAGTTCAACACGCAGTTTTTTTCGAAGAGGGATCTCCTCCCATTTTAGGCCAGGGCGGGGGGTCAGTTTCGTGGAAAATGGTCAAACCAGCTGCCAAGCTTCCCAGCCAGAGGGAGAAGCTCATATTTCAGGGGCCGGGGCCGGAGCAGGGGAAGGTTCCCAGCTGCTCAACCAGGCCAGAATTATGTTCCATACCAAAGCTCCCAGTAACAGTTGCGAGCCAGTCAAATACAGGTATGCTACCAGTAAAAGAAGACTTAACCTTTCCAATAGTGAAGTCTTTGTACAGTTTAGGCCTTTGTTCTGTAGAGGCTGACCACTTGCCTATAGCAGGTCCATTGTAATACTTCGTCAAAAACTGGCAAGTAGTTACAAACGACCTTTGGGTACTTACGGCTGTTTCAGGGTATCATATCCCCTTTACAAGCATACCATACCAAGATATTCTCCCCTCCCTCGCACACAGTGTCGGCAAAGGACGAACTTTTGATGGACAAGGAATTAGAAGAACTAATTCTAAATCAGGCAATCCATCTGGTTTCAGAACACGATTACAACACAGGATTTGTTAGCAACCTGTTTGTAATCCCCAAAAAGGAGGGGGACAAAGACCAGTATTCAACCTCCGACAATTAAATCAATTTATCAAGTACGAACATTTCAAAATGGAAGGCATACATATGCTCAGAGACCTACTGAAACCAAACGATTTCATGGCAAAGATCGATTTGAAAGATGCCTACTTTACGGTCCCAATTTGGAAAGGCCATCAAAAGTTCCTTCGTTTTCTTTGGAAAGGTACTCAGTGGGAGTTTCAGCTTGCCTCCCATTTAGAATAGCAAGTACCCCCAGGGTCTTTACCAAAATTCTAAAGCCAGTGATAGGCCTGTTAAGGAAGCAGGGAATTCGTCTAATCATTTATTTGGACGATTTTTTACTGATGGCCTCCACGGAAGAAACTCTATCGTACCAGGTCACCTTGACGGTCACCCTTCTCGAAATGTTAGGATTTGTGGTGAATTACCAAAAGTCCCAATTAAATCCTACACAGTCAATAGAGTTTCTGGGTTTCCGTATAAATTCGATTACGCTAAACATCAGCCTTCCCTTTGACAAAGTAAAAAGTATCAGAAGAGAGTGTCCGAAAGTTCTGGAGAATCCAGACATCACAATAAGAGACCTAGCTCGGCTATTAGGGAAACTAAGTGCCTCGATCCAAGCAGTTTGTCCGGCTCCCCTCCATTATCGTCACATCCAGGCAGTCAAGAAACGCAGTCTAGCTCTACATGGGGGCTACGAGTTCCCAGTGTGCTGGACTGTGGAAGCCCTCGAAGAACTAAAATGGTGGAGAGACCACCTTTCTGCCTGGAACGGGAGAGCAATTTTACAAAGCCCTCCTCAATTGACAATAGAGACAGATGCCTCCACAATGGGCTGGGGAGCATATTGTGGAAATTTCCAGACCAGAGGCCTTTGGTCTCATTCAGAACGGCTATTACACATAAACTGTTTAGAACTTTAAGCAGGCGGGTTTGCCCTGAAGTCATTTCTAAGAAACAAGTGCAATATCCATATAAAGCTAATGATGGACAATACAACAGCAATAAGTTATCGTATAAACAAAGTGGGTGGGCTAACATCATTGGTCCTGTCAAGCCTAGCCTTCGACCTTTGGCAATGGTGTCTAGAACGATCTATAACAGTCGAAGCGCACCATTTGCCAGGGCGGTTAAACATAGTGGCCGATTTCGAATCCCGGGCCCATCCAGACACCAGCGACTGGCAACTGGATCCGTCCATATCTTTCAGGGGATCAACAACAAATGGGGCCCCTTCCCAGTAGATCTGTTTGCAAGCAGACTGACAGCGCAATTGATAAGATTTGTGAGTTGGAAACCCGATCCAGAGGCAGAGGCAGTGGATGCCTTTACTCTGGATTGGAACCAGCTCAGTGGATTTGCATTTCCCCCATTCGCCCTGATAGGGCGGTGTCTGAGGCAAGTTCTGCGACAGTCAGTCCCTCAGTTGACAGTTGTGACTCCAGTGTGGGAAACCCAACCGTGGTACCCATTGTTGTTAGAGATGACAATAGACAATCCCATATTGCTCCCATCATTCCCAGGGCTACTGAGACACGAGAACAATTTACATCCTCTTGCTCACCTTCAATTAGCCGCATGGCTAGTCTCAGGGGTCGATATCAAGGTTCAACAGTTTCACAGCCAGCTCAAAGACTGGTCCTGGCTGCACGGAGAGCCAGGACAGAAACAACTTATTCTTCAGCATGGAGAAAGTGGACTTGTTGGTGTCGTAAACAACAAGTCAATCTCCTTTCAGCATCTTTAGATTCAGTATTAAACTTCCTGGCCAGTCAGTTTGATGCAGGCCTGGAGTATCGTACTCTAAATGTTTATCGTTCAGCTTTGTCTGCAACACACCCACAGATTGAGGGTTAAAATGTTGGAGAACATCCCCTTGTAGTTCAAACTATTAAAAGGGATTTTTAATTCCCGTCCACCAGCACCGAGATACACAGCTACATGGGATGTTAGCAAAGTTACAAGTTACTTGGAAGGTTTGGGCCCTAATGAACAACTGTCATTAAAGCAAATCAGCAAAAAATTGGCGTTTTTGCTCGCAATTACTTCTGCAGAGAGGGGCTCAGAATTAATAGCTCATGATTTATGTGTAGACAGTCTTTAATCATGTAAACACAAGTTCTGAACGTCAGGTATTCAGGTTCAAACGCAACTAAACCGAACGAAAATTACAAACAACGAAGTGAAATACATTCTTTCTGACCACGTTTTTACGAGCGAGCGCGTGTTCAATGTATCTGCGCATGTTGAAAAGTCTTTGCGCATGTTCAAAACGTTTGCGGGCTCAAAGTCTAATCAGCGAATTCCACATACTGGGGGCGGGGGAGTGCAGCAATTCGTTTGCTTCTTCTGAGAGTTTCAGTCTGTGGAATCTGCTGCTCAGTTCCTCTGAAATGTTCTTGTGGATCTGCCAACGAAACTTCCAAAGGATACAAGAGATGAAATGAGCGATTGGTGACTCCTGAGCTTGTTTTGAATCTCTGCAGCTCTGACTTTACCATCCCGACCACGGAGTAGACCTTTGATGATTGCCAATTTCCAAGAACTTCGGGGAACCTTCTCATCGTGGATAAGCACAGCATCTCCGACCTTGACGACCTCCTCTCGAGACTCTCGTTTCTTAGACTGATAAGCGCGACGCTCTCGCAGCGAAGCAAGGTACTCGTTCTTGAAACGTTGGACAAAGTGATGGAACAGCAACGAGCGACGTTTCATAACTTTGTTGAGTTGGTCATGATCATTGAAATCTTCATCATCCAGCTCTTCTGGATCGACAACAGGGTGTGGCAATGCAGACACATCATAGCCATAAAGCAACTTTGAAGGCGTCAATGGCTCAGGATCATTCACATCATGAGAAATAAATGTGATCGGACGATCATTAACTACTGCTTGGATCTCTTTGACGAGTGTTTGCATCTCAGACAGGTTAATTAAGGCACGATGAAGAACTTTCTTGAGTGACATCTTTACACCTCCAATCAGGCGTTCGTACATACCACCACAATGAGGTGATTTGGCAGGAATGTGCCTCATTTGAACTCTCTTCTGAGTGAAATGGTGCTGTACTTTCTGATCCTCTATGACTTGAAAGAGCTTCTGAATTTCTTCATCGCCTTTCACGAAAGTTTTGGCATTGTCACACAATACTAACGAGGGAGTTCCGTAAATAGCACAGTGACGTCTGAAGGCCAGAAGGAACTGATCAGTGGACATGTCATTCACAATCTCTAGATTCACATTGCGAGTGGTACTGCATGCGAACAGGCAAATGTAGCTTTTCTGTGTCGTCCCACCGTCCTTGACAAGAAGATGGCCAGTAAAATCGATCCCAATCGTAGCGAAGGGCTTCATCTTGTTTAGCCGGAAGTCAGGCAAGGAGGGCGAGGGGGGCAGTCGGAATGGTGCTCCCACATGGTAACGGCATCTGACACATTTCCGTAGAATCTTTGTCACTTCTGCTCGAGCTGATGGCAACCAAAATCTCTTGCGCAGTGCAATAACAGTGTCCCGGACTCCTGAATGCAGTTGTCTTTCATGAACTGATCGGACAAGTAGGGTTGTGAACTGCGACTTCTTACCGATGAGAATTGGTTCTCTTGCATCTTGGTCGAGCATCGCATGCTCGAGTCTGCCCGGGGCAATTAAAAGGCCACTTGGATTGAGCTTGAGATCGAACTGTCGAACCAGCTGCGGTCGGCACTTACGCGACTTGCGAGTGGGCCTTGTTTGCTCTTGAAGGACATACTCTCTTTCTTGACGGAAATGCTGAATTTGGTGAGCTTGGAGAAGAACGACTTCTGTGTGAGATATCTCTGACGCTGTAGGAACTGGGACGTTCCCGCTGACAACTGTTGACGGTTTCTGTGATGAGCGTGTCTTGGTGCATGCTTGCTTGACATTGGAAATAAATCTCAAGACATAGGACATTGTGCGAAGCAGTGACTCATGAGACTTGAAGCGCGAAATATCAATCAGTCGTTGTAGACTGCATGCATCAGGTTGCACCAAGTCATCTTCGTAGTCTGCCACAGCTGAGGCCGAAACAGAGTTGTCTCCTTCGAGTTGTGTAGGACTCCAAGTTGGCCAAAGTGAATGGTCTGTTAACCATGATGGACCACTCTTCCACAATGTTGCGTGCTGTAGCTCTGCGGAAGTACATCCACGGGACAGTATATCTGCTGGGTTGTCTTCAGATCTGACATGGGACCAACAGGAAAGGTCAGTGAGCTGTAAGATCTCCGTCTTTCGGTTGCGAGTGAAGACTTTGAGCAGTTTGTGACTGAACAGCCAGTGAAGGCACACGGTGGAATCTGTCCAGTAGTGTGATGACATGGAAGGAAAGTCCTTGAGGAAAATCTCTTTGATGGTGGAACCAAGGCGAGCATCCAAGACCATGGCAATCAGTTCCCACTGAGAGACAGTTCGTGCATGTTTAGATGAAGCAAGCTTTACCTTGGATGCAATGAACTTGACCTTGTCATTTTGCACGAAGAAGACAGAGCAGCCGGCTGCAGTAGTGGGGCATGCATCACAAAAGACATGCATTTCAACTGGCAGTTTCTTGTCAAAATCCAAGTAACGTGCAGTGATGAACCCTGATGCTCTTTCGATTTCTCTAGCAATCCTGTTGTACTCTTGTTGTAGCTCGTCAGGGAGAACTTCATCCCAGTCAAATCCTTTATCCCACAAGGATGAGATGAATGCCTTAGCTGGAACAAGAACAGGGGAGATGAAACCAACAGGATCAAATGTTGAAGAGGCAGAACTGAGAACGTGGCGTTGGTGAACTGCACGTCAGACACGTCAGACACGTCACTGTTGCAGATTCTCCAGCAGTTTCTATCACGGGAAAGAGCTTTCCTGAGAGCAGATATCCCAAACTGGAGGCTTGAGCAGTGGGGTAGCCATAAATGACCTCAGGTTTCAGGAACTGCCAGACAGAATCCAGACCAAGAAGAAGATTGACCGGGAAATAATCTTGACTGAAGTCATCGGCTAGCTGAAGCTTAGTAATGTGAGGAGAGTTGAGACTGGCAGCCAAATTTCGACGGTCAATAGGAGTAACAATTACATCTCTAATAAGAGTATCCACTGTGACGGCTCCCTCATCGGTGAGGATGCACACTGATCCAACTGCATAGGTACTGGTTGAGACTGCGCCTCCGAATGTGTTAATGTGCACAGTCTTAGAACAGCGAGGCTTGATGCACAGTTCCTTGGCTAATTGTGTAGTCATGTAAGAAAGAGAAGACCCCTCATCAATGAAGATATTTGCCTTCCGAATAATTTCACCATTCTGAACTGAAGCGACAGCAGTCTTGAGAACTACTGGATTCTGACTGTGACTGGAACTCACAGTGTGGGTCTGTTCACGAATGGAATGAGTGCAAAGTCTCCTTTGGATTTTCTTTATTCTCAGAGGTAAGGCTCCAAGCACTTGATGATGGGGAAGGTGTGGCACTTGGTTCGCACTGCTGTATCTCCTCGCAGACTGTAGCAGCACTTGTGACGTGGGAAACTTTGGGGGGTGCCTGCTGATGCAACCGATGGGGCAGGCAAGAGTGGGGGAGCCCGTGTAGTGTAGTGTGATGCAACTCTCGACACACTGAACATCTCCACTGCGACTGGCACTGAGTGGCAGAATGGCCGCTTCTGAGACAATTAAGGCACAAGTGCTTGGAATTTACTGCTGCCATTCTGTCCTTAACTGATAGTTCACATTGAAATGTGTTATGCTTAGACAAACACAAGCGACAGGAAACCTTCTTGGGAGGCTTAAACGGTCTGTTTTTCTTGCGCTTGAACTGATCGGGAGTTTAGTGGGTGCAGCAAGCATAGTGGCAGAGCCAGGAAGATCGAAACCTGCTGTAGGGGAAGGATCATTGGTCACACCCTTGGGAGGAGAAGGATTTGTCTGGTTGTTCAGATTGATGTAGGCGACGTGTTCAAGCTTTTTGACTTCATTGTGTATCATGTCAACAAGTTGATCAATAGTAGTATTGGCACCGGGATACTCTTTCAACACATTTGTTAACAGCTTCTCTGGCAGCTTTTCAAGTAAGATGGGAACATAAAATTCTCCATACCTGGTTGTTGGGAGATCCAATGTGGCAAGAGACCTTGTGTCACTCATGATGCTGTCATAGAAGGCACGTAAGGCAGTAGATGTGTGTTGTGACTTAGCCATTGTAACAAGAGCAACACAATGAGCATTCTTGATTGCGGTTTTGTCGCCATAATTATCCTGCAGGGTGTCAACCAGCAAATTGTAGTTGTCTTTACTCGCCATTATGCCCTCCACTCTTTTCTTGACCTGCTCAGACAATTGCCCATTAAGAAAATTGAACTTGGTAATGTTGGAGATGTCTTTCACTTCATGCACTTCGGTTCTGAAAACGTCCCAAAAACTGAGCCATGTCCTTCGATCGCCATCAAAGACTGGTAATGTGATTTTTGGCAACTTGAGGGAAGAATGTTTCAGCTGTTTACCTCCAGTCCAAGGACCAACTCCGGTGCCGCTGTGCTCCTGAGTTTTGCGAAGGGTCTTGTCGATTCGTCTCAAAAACGTTGACTGGTGGTCGGCGAGCGAATCCGCCTCCTCGAAGTCCTTATCTGCCGCGTCCTCGTGACCTAGTATGACGTGAATGTTGTGTATTTCTTTGTCCAGTTCTCGTTGTTCCGGTCTCGCATCCTGAAGCTTTAGTTGAGTCGCTTTCAGCAGCTCCATGTCATCCTCTGAGATGGCGGGATGCTCGAATATTGGTTCGACCTTTTTCGCTTGATTTGTAAACATTCGCCGTAAATTTGCTCTCCGTTTAATGGCAATTTTTAGCGAATCTTGAAGTGCTTCAGCCTTTTCCTTTTGGTCAGGCATCTTGAACTGTACTTCGTGCGAAGCTGGTTTACTTGGTTGATGTGTAGATTTCCGGACTGGTCACGGCACCATTTTGTGTAGACAGTCTTTAATCATGTAAACACAAGTTCTGAACGTCAGGTATTCAGGTTCAAACGCAACTAAACCGAACGAAAATTACAAACAACGAAGTGAAATACATTCTTTCTGACCACGTTTTTACGAGCGAGCGCGTGTTCAATGTATCTGCGCATGTTCAAAAGTCTTTGCGCATGTTCAAAACGTTTGCGGGCTCAAAGTCTAATCAGCGGATTCCACAATTTACGTTTTAGACGTTTTCACCCTGAAGGTGTTTCTTTCAACCTCCCAGAACTTACTAAAGGGGTTCGGGTTGGAAAGCCTCTAAAGACCTCCTTTCATTCTAGTTTCCCAGGAAGTATGTTGCTTTGCCCATGCGCATGTCTTTTAGAGTATGAAGTGCGAACACAGGCTTTTAGGCCAGAAGCAGTTTCTGAACCAAACAAGTTATTTATCTCTGTTAATAACCCTCATAAGCCTGTGAGTTCTGCTACCCTTTCTCATTGGGTAAAACACTGTCTGTTAGAGGCTGGGATTGATAGCCAAGTGTTCAAGGCTCTTTCCACTCGTAGAGCAGCTACTTCTACAGCAGGCATTAGAGCAGGCATTTCTATCCCAGAAATAGTCCGTCTAGCTGATTGGACAAATGAGACCACTTTCAGGAGGTTCTACTACCGTCCTGTTTAGAACGCTAGTGTTGGCCGTTCTGTTTTATCTAGTGCTGCAGTAGGGCAAGAGTCTTGAGGCTTTAAACATACATTGTTATATCGAGACGAGTATTATGATGTACAATTGGAGATTATGCAAAGGCTTCTTGCAGCCTGCAGTATAATTATAATTGTACGAATAATAGGAGGCGAGATATAACAATGTAATTCCCTCCCGCCTCTTTCCCACTTATGGATATTAATGTTGATGTTCCAATTATTCCTTTTCAGGTTGTTAGCCACCAGTTGTTTTGCTCCACAAAAAGGCAAGGTTACCAGGGGGCGTCGACGAATATCAGTAGGGGTGGCCTCGTTTTGAATTTTTAGCTGTTTTTCACAGTTGTAAGCTTTAAAAATGCTGCCATAGAAGCAAAATAAAGGGCATTTACATTGTTATATCGAGACGAGTATTATTCGTACAATTATAATTATACTGCAGGCTGCAAGCAGCCTTTGCATAATCTCCAATTATATATATAATAATTGTCCATTGCAACTAGCCGACGCGGGCTGTCTCTCGCGGTAAAAGTTCCGGCAACAAAAAAAATTACATCTTTTTTTTGTACGTTGATGTTAAGGTGAAAATCGTTCCTTTTTTCTTTATTAACGATGGACCAGAACTAAAAAGTTTGATTTCCTTATGTTTTACAAGGTGAAATGTACCGCTAGCTAGAAACCGAAGCTTGAGCAATATGCTGGGAACAACTATGAATTCTAAACAATATGTTTTTGAAATTCTAAGATGTGACTGCCCTTGATGTTGCTGCTGTTAGTTGACTGGTGGAACTAGCAGTAGAGGTTTGTGAATTTCAAATCACAGTAGTTTGGTCAAAGATGTAGCAACCAAGAGGATTCGTGCACCGTTCGGTCAGTCATTATTATTATTATTATTATTTTTCTTTTATTGTATGGTCAGCCCTGAAAGCTTACAACCGTCTAGTCAAGCTATGTAGATGCAAGTGGTTAGACAGTGGCACGACAATGGCAACACTGAGAAAGAAAGGGCAAGAAAAAGCCTGGCACATGAGAAGAGGCTTCGATACCGGCAAATCCAAGATATGCTCTGAAGCACACAGTAGATAAGAGGTCAAGGAAGGTGGGTCGTCGAACGGTCGGGTATAACACTCAAACGTAGGTTACAGAGATCAGATCCTTTCAGAGTAAAACGTTAACGGTGTCAGAAGATTGACTGGGGTAACTTACGAGTTGGTATGTCAGGGTTGCCGACGTAAGTATAATGGTTAGACTTCGAGAAGTGGTTAGACTCACGGAAAGGAGCATTGATGGGAGGGAAGCTAAGCGATGTGGAGGCATTCTCACGAGCTAGATGCATGGGAACGACATCCCAGACTTCGTTTTTCATAATAACGACGCACTGCTTGTTGAAACAGATCACAGATTCGGTACTGATTAGTAAGGTTCGGGTTCACATAAACTTTCGAATTCTCCCAAACTCCCTCTCGTGTTTGTATCAGGCTATGTAAACAAGCGCGCCATTTTCTGTACAGCAGTACAGCAGTGAAAAAATTGAAGAATAACAAATCTCCTTTGTCAGACAAAATAAAAAACGAAATGATTAAAGCTAGCCTAAATGAGATGATAAAGAAGTGATCCGTCAAATTACCGTGGGATCTGTGTAGCGTGGGGCCTAAGCCCTAGTGACTCGCCGCGCGTGCGCAGTGTGTGCGTGAACGGAGCGTGTGTGCTTCGGTGTTGTCCACGTTACATTTGGTGAGAGCGGAAGGATATTTAAAGGAAAAACAATGGAAGCAACTGTAAAAGCGTTGGAGACGAAAGTAGCCCAACTGGAAGCGAAACTTGCCACGAAAAGCGAGAATACAGCATCCGCTTCGACCAGATCAGCCAGCTCGCCCGATATACACAGTGCACTTCGAATTAAACCTGAAAGTTTCTCGGCTGGTTCGGGAGAAAATTGGCTGGCTTGGCTAAGGAACTGCAATGTCAGATATTGCCGGCGTATTTGAAGGGTCTAGCCGAACAAACGTATTACAGTTTACCGACGGATCAAACCACCACGTGGGCGACGGTGGAACGGGCCCTGATAGATCGTTTTCATCCCAAGGAATCTCATCAAGTGCATATTTCGACCCTACGAGCTAAATCGAGACGAGCTAACGAAGATTTGCACCAATCGAGATGTGATATTTCTCGTCTCGTGGAACTAGCCTACCCAGGATGACCCCCCGGAAATTTTAAATCGCACCGCCAGAGATTTCTTCGTGGGTGCACTTACGCCAATAAGCTTGCGTGAAAAAGTTTTGGACCTGGGCCCCAGTACCTTGGATGAGGCCTTGGCTGCTGCTCAGCGAAATGAATCTAATCAGAAAGTTCAGGAAAAAGGACGTACCCGGGTGCTTACCACAAGCTCAGGCTCTCTCCAGCCAGTCACAGCACCTTTCAGACAAGTTTCGGTCCTGGTTCTCAACAGGGGACTCAAGAGGCCCCACCGTGGGCTAGAGAGCTCTTTCAACAGCAAGCTGAAATTCTACAGAAACTGAAGAATGTTCCTCAAGGGAGACAAGAATGAAGTGCAGGGAGGCGTGAAGGTCACAGTGCAGAATCTAGACAAGGCTCCAGAGCATGTTTTAAGTGTGGCAGCTTGACTCACTTCATCCGTGATTGCCCATCGCAGAGCATTCTATATCAGGGAAACTTGAGAAGGGCGGGGCACAACCGAAAGTGACCCCGCCCGGAGTCTCGCCAGGTGCATTTCTGGATTGTGAAATAAATGGTGTCAAATGTCAAGCTTTATTGGACACTGGTGCTCAGGCTACGATTATCAGTGACATACTGTATCATCGTGTACGGAGTTATACGGATAAACTCTTGCCCCAGCAAAAGCCCGTCCTTGGGGCTAACAATATGCCACTTAATATCCTAGGGTCAGTCAAGGTAACACTTAAGCTCGGTGGTATCGTAGCGCAACACATGGTGTTTGTGTGTGGGAGCCTGGCACAAGAAGTATTAGTTGGCATAGATTTCCTTAGGGCCCACAAATGTTTGCTAAACTTTGACACTGAGACTGTCAATACTAAAGAAGGACCCAGCAAGATGGTCTTTGGGCATCTTGATAAAGTTTGCAGAATCACAGTGGCCGAAACCATAACATTGCTACCAAACATGGTTGCAGACATACCTTGTCAAGTCCAGGAAGCAAATGGCTTAGATGAATTAGTGGGTGTACTGGAACCCTCAGACAAGTTCACAGAACGATATGCAGCTGGAGCGTTTCGAACTGCAGTAACCATCAAGGGTGGCCGAGTCCCAGTTCGAGTTTTCAATCCATCCAACCAGCCAATAAGGATCTACAGGTGCAGTAACATAGGAAATCTCCACCCATTGGAGAGTGAACAGGAGTCGTCCCAAGAGGGCCATACAGCTGTGAGCTACAAAATTGTCTCTTCGGGTTCCTCTGGAAGGAGGCCTTTTTGTCTATTAAGCGCCACTTGACAAATGCCCCAATACTTGCTTTCCCTCAATTGGATGTGCCATTTATCCTGGACACCGATGTCAGTGACAGTGGGTTGGGGGCTGTGTTATCACAGGTTCAAGGTGGAAAAGAGCGTGTGATAGCATTTGCTGCGCGTGCGCTAACAAAACCAGAAAGGAACTACTACCCGGAAGGAACTGTTGGCCCTTGTGTGGGTTCGGAGCACTTTGAAACGTATCTCTATGGGAGACGCTTTCTCGCCAGAACTGATCACAATGCTTTACAGTGGCTAAGGAACTTTAAGAATCCTAAGGGTCAGGTGGCTAGGTGGCTTGAACGGTTAAGTGACTTTGACTTTCAAGTAAAGCATCGTCCCGGTAGTTTGCATAACAATGCTGATGGTCTGTCCCGCCTCTCTGGGGCTGAGCAAGAAACGGTGCGCCTTGATGCGGAGAGCGATGTTACGTGAGTCCAGTCTGTGAAAGTGGATCGCCTTTCATTCGTGTGGCTCAGAGCCAGGATCCCGTCCTTACCCAAGTTGTGATGTGGCTTTAGGACGGTATCAGGCCTACCCGGTGTGACGCTGAAGGAGGGGGACGCAAACTGCTGTCATACTGGTCACAGTAGGGTCGGCTACTTCTCAGGGATGGTCTAGTGATCAGACGCTGGGAGGATGAAGAGACGGGCCAGGAGACTCACCAGCAGCTTTGCTTGCCAGAAAGTCTTGGCCCGAAAGTGTTGTGCGCCCGTCATGATGATCCCTCTGCAGGCCACCTTGGTGTGACGAAAACCGTAGAGAAAGTACGGAAAATATTCTTTTGGCATGGCTTGAGAGACGATGTTGAAAACCATGTCAGGAGGTGTGGACCCTGTGCTGAAGTCAACGACCCTCCTAGAGTGCCCAAAGCTCCCTTGATCAGTGTCAAGTCAGGTCATCCACTGCAGAGGGTAGCTATTGACATCGTTGGTCCAACACCAAGGTCTAGCTCTGGTCATGAGTGGTTGCTAGTGGTCTCAGACCACTTTACTAATTTGCCCAAGCGTTCGCGGTGAGAAATACGTCAGCAGTCACGCTTGCCCGGAAGGTGATGGATGAGTACATTTGCCGATTTGGATGCTTTGAGAACTTACACTTTGATCAAGGTGCTGATGTCGACGGAGCAGTCTTCCGCGGACTTTGTGATTTGATTGAGGCAGCTAAGACACGGACAACGCCATACCACCCTCAAGGAGATGGTCAGGTGGAGAGGCTGAACAAATCGCTCGTAAAGATCTTGTCTAAGTTAATATCTGATCATCGCCGAGATTGGGCACACTGTGTTCCAAAGGCCTTGTTGGCCTATAATACCAGTGTTCATGAGTCAACGGGATTCACCCCCTATCGCCTAATGTTTGGGAGAGAAGCAATCTTGTCTTTGGACGCTGCCCTTAAGTTAGATGCCTCGCCTCTCTCTGGGTCAGTGAAAACATATCCTGAGTATGTTGTTCAGCAGAAGCGTCAGGTGGAGGAAACAGAGCAGCTAGTGAGAGAAAACCTCAAGCGAGCACAGCAATCTCAGAACGCCTGTTATGACACAAAGTGCTATGGTCAGCGGTTCCATGCTGGCGACCGGGTGTGGTACAGAAACCGAACCAGGGTCAGTAGGAAGAAGTTCCTTAAGCCTTGGTGTGGTCCCTGGAGGGTCATAAAGGCCTTGTCTGATGCATTGAGGAGGAGAGAAGAAAGCCTGGAAAGCGTCGTCAAAGGAGAGTGGTCCACTTCAACTACTTGAAGCCGTGTCATTCTCCCCCTCAATAGACTCCTTCTCCATCATCACGAGAGCTCGGTGGACAGGTGCAAAGAACCCTCGTTGACTCTGGCGAGGTTGATATGGTGGCTGGAAATGGTGGTCAGATGCAAACAGCGCCAATTAACTCTGGCGAGGTTGAGTTGGAATGGTTTGAAATTCCTGCTTCTCCAGTCACCGAATGCCAGCCTGATGTTCTTGAGGATAGTGGCATGTTAATTCCTGCTTCTCCGGATGCTGATGTCCCAGGTTCTCCAGTCACTGAAATCCCACATCAGCCCGAGGTTCCTATGGAGGGTGGCCCGCCAGTTGCTGAAACAAGTCAGAGACCGAGGCGTGAAAGGAGAGAGCCGCCTTGGCTCAGAGACTATGTTAGAACAGTTGTGTGCTAGCCAGTCTAGCTCATGGAGTTCGTTAGAACTGTTGCATGTTAAAAGTTACTAAGTTCAAAAGGACTAATCCTGCTCTTAAGTGGCGGGGATAGTGTAGCGTGGGGCCTGAGCCCTAGTGACTCGCCGCGCGTGCGCTGTGTGTGCGTGAACGAAGCGTGTGTGCTTCGGTGTTGTGTTGTGTATGCGAACAAGTGTCCTTTCGTCCACGTTACATCTGTCTTTCTAGTTGTCTGGGAAAGCTATTTTGTTCTATCTTAAACCAAAGACTTCTCGAACATGTCAACTCCCTCAATATACTTCACAATTCTCAAATTGGCTTCTTACCGAAAAACCGAACAGCAGAGGCCATGTCTTCACACTGCGAATGTTGCTAGATAAGTATGTTCATTGTCACCAAGAAAAAAATATATGATTGTTTTGTGGATTTTAGGAAAGCTTTTGACTCGGTCTGGCACGACGGACTTACAAATTAATGTCGGAGGAAACTTTTACAAATTGATCAAAAGCCTGTACTCCAATTCTACTGGTTCAATAAAAATTGGTAATAGCCAAACACGATCTTTTCACTTCGCAAGAGGTGTACGTCAAGTTGGCAGTCTTGAGTCCATTGCTTTTTAATCTCTACATTAACGACTTACCATTTTCATTCGACAATATGTTATCTGATCCTTTTGTCTTACCAAACGGCACCAAGTTAAACTCTCTTTTATACGCAG
Source organism: Desmophyllum pertusum (assembly GCA_029204205.1). Taxonomy (NCBI): domain Eukaryota; kingdom Metazoa; phylum Cnidaria; class Anthozoa; order Scleractinia; family Caryophylliidae; genus Desmophyllum; species Desmophyllum pertusum. The sequence goes on along the minus strand of MU827791.1, from coordinate 251,171 downwards.
ATGATTTAATTATATTGTCACGATCAAAAACCGGACTACAAAATTGCCTTAATACTTTGAGTTCTTATTGTAGATCATGGATGTTAAACATCAATCCTAACTGAGAACACCAAGGTTATGGTCTTCCAAAGGCGAGCAAGGAAATATGCTGACTATAAGCAGTTTCACATAGGTAATGAAACGTCGGAAAGCATTGACATTGTTCAAAATTATACCTACTTAGGGACCTGCATCTCTTCATCCGGAAATTTTACAATGTCATTAGATCACTTAAAGGAGAAAGCTCTTCATTCTCTTTTTAGGCTAAGGCGACACACAGATTTAAACAGTCTGAAATCATCTCTTGCTTGCAAAATGTTTGACACTATGATTTCCCTAATTCTGACCAATAATAGCGAAATTTGGGGTGTTTATACAAAATTAGATTTCACAAGTCTTGAGACAGTTTACCAATTGAAAAAACTCACTTACAGTTTTGCAAACGTTACCTTGAGGTTAATAACAAGGCATCTAATATTGCATATCGGGCTGAACTTGGCCGATTTCCTCTGATTACTGAATATATAAATAAAAAAATTCTTAATTACGTAAATTATCTTCAAAGTAAGGATCAAAACACTCTTGTTAAACAGTCGTTGCTAATGTCAATTGATCTTCATTGTAACGGTAAAAATAGCTTTTACTCTAATCTTAGGTAGGTAAAGGTAGGTAAATCTTTATTTAGGCAGGGTGGCCCATTCAGCTCTAGGCTGGTATCCATAGGGGCCCTGCGTCTAAAAAATACATTATATTACAATCTTATGAAGATGTTAGAATATTATAATCTTACTGACTTTAATCATGATACATTAGACGACGCTAAGATCAAGCGTCATATAGATCTCATGAAAGAGAAATATATCGCCCATTGGAAATATACCGTTCAAAATTCCCCAAAACTAAAATTTTACAGCATTTTCAAAAGCAATCATACACCCTCAATCTATTTAGATTTGACTGAAAAAACCCTGATAGAAAAGCTTTAGTAAAACTGAGAATAAGCAACCACAAACTTAAGATTGAAACCGGTAGATATGAAAACATCTCAAGGTGTGGTAGACTTTGCACTCTTTGTGGTCTCACTGTAATATCGAAGATGAAATTCATTTTTTGTTTCATTGTCCCAATTATTCATCAATTACAGATGGCTTTTATAATAAAATAGATAACAAATTCTCAAATTTCAATCAGTTAGCACTCACATAATTAATTTTAGAGTTATTGAACTCCTCTGATTATTTTATTAACATACAGTTGGTAAAATTCATTTCCTCCTGTATTGATCTGCGAAACAAATTGATATCAGCCTAGTTTGATAGTTAAGATTTACGTGTGATTCTCTTTTTTTAAATTTCTATTTCTATTTTATTTTCAGTTCGTTTGTTACCTGTATTATTCTACGCTTTTGCAATACTGTAATGATTTATGGTCATGCAAATAAAGCTTATTGTTGTTGTTGTTCTTCTTTCTTAAATAGTACATGAGTTTGAAGACGAAATAGTAGAAAAACGTATCCGATAACATTAATTAAAATGGTTACAGGCAGATATTTTACTTACAGTTTTCTTTCTGGAAGATGAGTCTGTTTGCTTTTCACCGCAGTAACTCACGTGTAGTGAACCAATCTAAAAGTAACAAAAAAAACAAGAGAGACTGAATCAGAAACTTATCCTTCTTCATGACTAATAGGTGTTCGAAAGAGAGGGTGATCTAAGAGAAGGATTTCCCCACCACATGATAATTTTTTGAAATCTATTAATAGTTTCGCGCCATGCTGTGAAAGTTATTTTTATTCCATTCTGATCGATGCTCCGACATCACGTTACTCGAACTGATCAATCAGTTAGCGCTCTTAAAATAGCTCACCTATGGACTGAAAGTTAAAAATAGATTTAAAAAAAATTATCATTGGAAGAGACCCATGTATGGGGGAATGCTTCACTTAGATGATCCTCTGTTGGTGTTTGATGTTAGCATAGAAATGTAACAATGAATCTATGATTGCAACCAACTAGTTCCCATGCAGTACAGCTTTCTTCATAGCCTGTAACTGACTTTTCCAAAATCATGCTGCACTGAATGGAAACGTATAGTCCAACTGATTAAATTCGTCGTTTATAATATCAACTCGGCTGTAACATGTGTTAGAAGATGTTGATCTACCGCGCGCTCTGAATGGTTGTGTAGTTGTTTTGCATGGGCTATGTAACACGGTTATGACGTAGCATTGCATATTTTGTTGGCTTTATTTTATAAAATAAATAAAAAAGTCCGCTTCTTGTTTATATAGCTTGATAGTTTGGGAGAATTCGAAAGCATTTACATCTTACATCAGCCCTCGCCTGCGGCTCAAGTTTACATAATCTTTCGAATTCTCCACAAGATTCTCCAATGTTTGAATCAGGCTTAATCACGCACACCATTTTCTATTTCTTAAATAGTGTCTTCACCCTCACCAAAAATAATAATTTTAATATTAAAATAATGTTACAGTGGAGTTAAAATTAACGTAAGAAGATATTGATACAGAGAAAATCCATAGATCTTGGTCTTCCTCCAGGACAAAAAATGAAAGGCTAGAGCATTACTTTTCCAGCCTTTTACGGTGTCTACGTTTAGCTTTTCGATACCAGCAACAAGTGTCTGAAAGAAGTATACATATGTCTGTTTTCCTTTACGACATGAAAATAGAATTCAGAGAATACTGTTCTATTATTTTGTATACAGCTGTTTCGAGAAAGGTTGTCGGAAAAAGCGCACGCGACAATCCCGAAAGGTAATCTGGGATATGATCAGCAAGGTACGTTCCTGACACTGTAGCTGTCGAACCTACTTTTCGTAGGTGCTTTCTTTTAGCACTCGCAAACATACGTCCATGGCGTCTCGTGCCATTTTCTCAGATTTCCCTAAAATGCTGAAGTCAAGGAACCGTGAACTTAAAACTACCCACAATACATTTCGGGATTGTCGCGTGCGCTTTTTTCCGACAACCTTTCTCGAAACAGCTGTACAAGATACTTGCACCTGATTTCTGTTTTTAGCACTGAGATAACTCAAGTCGAAGTCAACAAACATTAACTGCCCAAGAGAGAGTGAACAAGATTTTATTATCGAGACTTTTCGTTAAATTTCATCTCACAATCGTTCCGTACGTAGAAGAAGCAAAGCACCTATACTATAATTAACCGGGCGTGGGCCTGGAGCCCAGCCCGGTTAGTAAAATAGCTTCTGTTTTTTTTTTGTTTTTTTGTCGTGATTCACCTTATACCTCTACTCCGCCAAAGTGCTAGGAGGAGAGCTAGGGGTGAGTATGAATATATATGAATTTATTATACGACATGGCATTTTAGAGTGCGAATACGCACAAAGACGAGAGCAGATATGAGACCGTATTACACGGGTCTCAGTCCCCCTGACCGCGCGATACGGAAAACACTGTTGAAAGCCTATATTTTAGGAAAGATATTATGTCGTATAATAAACACTTTATTCAGCGGAAAGTTGTGTAATACGGCTGGGCATTTTTACTCGTCAGTGTTTATTTTTTCTCGCCTAAAGGCTCGAAAAAATAAAAACTGACTCGTAAAAATACCCAGTTGTATTACACAACTTTCCGCTGAATAACCTCTTTGTATTCACCTTGTGAAAGATTTTCTCGGGGAAGAACGAAGCCCGGACTCGAGAGAGAGGCGGAAATCGAGCCTATGTGAAAGTTGGACTGGTCCAAATAAATATTAATTTAGGACCGCGTAAACACATCGGAGCGGCGTACAGATTTCGCAACGTCGGTGAGTTTGACTCGTCAAAATATCAAATCATTGTACTCACTACTAGGTGGACACACTAGGAGCGCCATTAGATCATTTTTTTATCAAGGCTACGTTACATTTCGCCAGGGTCATAATATTGTCCTGTTTGTTTTGTGTGAAATACATTTCTTTTCCGAAAAGGAAAACAGAAACTTGCCCAGACTCGCAGATTTATGTAAACAGAAACTTGCTGAGACGTGCAGATTTATATTTGGACGATTACGTCATAGGGTCACGTCGAATCGTGACTTGAAGAGATTGTCTGTGAGGTGCGTACGTACATCACATACACTAGAAGCACCATTAGATCAATTTTTTATCAAGGCTACGTTACATTTCGCCAGGGTCATAATATTGTCCTGTTTGTTTTGTGTGAAATACATTTCTTTTCCGAAAAGGAAAACAGAAACTTGCCCAGACTCGCAGATTTATGTAAACAGAAACTTGCTGAGACGTGCAGATTTATATTTGGACGATTACGTCATAGGGTCACGTCGAATCGTGACTTGAAGAGATTGTCTGTGAGGTGCGTACGTACATCACATACACTGGAAGCGCCATTAGATCAATTTTTTTTATCAAGCTACGTTAGATTTCGCCAGGGTCATCCTTTGCCTAAATGATATTTTATGAATATTGTCCTGTTAAATAATTGTCATTTTGTGTGAAATACATATCTTTTCCGTATATTTTCTGAGAAAAACAGAAACTTGCTGAGAAATGCAGATTTATAAATAAGGACGATTACGTCATGGGGTCACATGAGTCACGTCTAACTGTGACTTGAAGATATTTCGCAACGTCTGTGATAAACCAGGGTCGCCGTTAGGTCAAATTTCATATCAAGCTATTACTTTTGATTTGAACATGAATACTCTGCTGTTTATTTAGTGTGAAATACATTACTTTTTCGTGTTGGTGCAGCAATTCACTTCCTTGTATGCAGAAGATTTATAAATAACAACCATTACGTTACAATATCACATTTTGACTCACGCAATTTGTCGAACTGTGACTAGAATAGCTGCGAATGATGATGGTGCAACGCGGAACGTCTGCGATTGATGGTTCAACACCGATTCGTACCTATGTTGTCGTGTTTTTTCCTCTTATTCAACTTTGGCTTTATATTGAGGAATGATCTTCAAAGACTGCTCAGAGGCAAGAAAATTGACAGTAGGCACTATACGCAAACATCAGACTTCAGCGTGACTGCCGTGACTAATCTGATAGATTTCAAGCAAGAAAGCAGGTAAAACGGCTTGCTTGCTTGATAAAAAAAGCCCGGTTATATTTTCTTCGAAAATTCTTGTTACAAATTGTTTGGGTTTCGCGCGATTGATTGATTGACTGATTGATTGATTAACAGTGTCTCAAATTCCACGTTGAAAGTTCATTTTTTTTTTCCTTTGAAAATAATTTAGGTTCCGTTTTTTTTCCAACGCATCATAGACATATCATGGAGTAATGGCACAAATTATTTCTTCGATGCTAAGTAAGGCATTTATTGCTTAATTAAGGCAATGGTTTAAGCGAAAAAAAGTTTTTGGGGCTAGTTGCACTTAAAAGTCTCAGAAGGATGGTTAAAATTGAATTGAGATTTCTTCTCCATTTCAACTTCTTCTCCGTTACTCTGTCGTCCTGAATCAAGGGTGACGCGAGACATAATTCTAAGACATAAGACATCGTGAAAGTGCACGTGAAATAACCACACAAAAGAAACAGTCGCAACTCACATGACCATGACCTCAATTGCATCAAATAAAACCACCCCGTCATTAAAGCAGCTGCCGTAACGAGTGAAACACAACAAAATCGAGCCTATTCGGCAACAAAGAAGATGGCACAATTTTACGTTACAAGTGATAATCAAATTGTGAAGCGGCAAATAAGTTTTTGATAGATCTGAGATTTTAACCGAGATTTCAATTTTCTCCCCCTGCTAATCCATGCAATTTTGGTCTGTGTATTGGGAGATGAAAGGGAAAACAAACCTGAAGTCAAACTAGTTTGAAGTTAGAACATATTCGAAACCATTATTTAAAATCGTTAAAGCAGATGTTTACTTACAGTTCTCTGCCTGGAGGTTGAGTTCGTCTACATTTCTCGTCATTAACCTGCAGTGAACCAATCTAAAAGTAGGAGACACAAATTGATAAACAGAAAAATTAGTCAATTATCCTTCTTATTTGGAATGGAATGGAATGGAAACTTTATTGCAACTCCCTACAAGGGTTTTTCAGTTACATAACTACTTTTGTGCTAACTTGAGTTAGGTGTGCTGATGTTAGCACAGCAATGAGTAATATTTGTAACAGACTGAAATAATTGATAATCGAAATCGATGTTTGTTGCTCTCGGATGAGTTCTCCGACTGGATAGCCAAGCAATGCTTTCGAACTTCACTGCTTTGTAAAACTGCCACAGAACACCCTAAATTTGATTATATATAAGAAACATACTTAATATTGTATTATGTCAATACTGCATTTCTGTAGCTTTTGGGGGAAATTAAGGTTTGTCAATGTGTATCAGTTGCTCGAACTTTGAAATACTCCATTCCAGTTTCATTTCCATATAGTTTCAGTACTTTAAAGGAAGTTTCGTATTTTAAAAATTATTTGACGGATAAATATGGAAATATTGTTCACTCTGCTCGACCTTCTAGCTTTTTTTTTTCGCTAAATATCTTTGGCTCTATTTTTGGCTCAGCGATTGAAGCGGCTTTGGTAACAAAATGTTCATAGTTACCACCAGCAGCTGGACCTCGATTATTTATTGCTGTCGGCTGAGACGTTTTGCTTAGATAAAACTCCAGATATTTTGATATACTATGTATGAATTCAAGTAGCTTTGAACTTTTTCGGGTTTACAGAGAGAAGGTAGATGGGCATACGCGATGACTGATCGTACTATGTAAAAACGGAAACGAAAACATGTGCCATATGTCCGGTCGAAAACAAGGAAAGGGCAAACGTTGATGGCTCTATTCTGCTCTATTTTATGTCACGATCAAGCTATCTTGCTATGTCACAGTTATTACAGGCTTGTTTCGAAATATCAGCCATTTTGATCAATTCTAGGATACAGATCCAATATTTATCACTAGAGGAGACGAAATCTAGAACCAAGTTACGAGCCGGGACGGCTGCTTGCCATGTAGCCGCGAGATCATAGTCCGGGTCGTCAATGACCGTCAATAGCTCAGTTTCAAAAGCAGTTACACATCGATCGCGGTTTGATTTACAATTGCAAAAATTACTGCTTGCGACAACCGCAGTAACACCTTATTTAAAAAAATCAAATCAAATCGATCGAACAACCAGGGGCACCCAACGAACATTTTTTTGTAAAATGCATTATTTTACCCAGATAAATGAAAATAAATGATATAAAAGCATTTCCAGGTGTTCTTCTGCGTTGCTGGGGAAAATATATCTGTTCCTCTTTGCCAGCATGACACACGGGGAAATTCCCAGCCAGCTGGATAAAAATTGTCTGTTTCCCAGCCAACAATAATAATAATATTAAAATAATAATAAGTAACCAAAAGGGGCATGGGAACTAATTAAACATCGATGGAAAACCTTTCGAATATTGTTTTGTATAATGTACTGCCGTCTCAAACAGTTTAAATATTCGGGAAATTTTATATTCCCTTTTCTCAGGAAATAATGACCGTGTAATCATTACTATTTCCCAGCCTAAAAAATAGACCGAAATATTTTGCCAGCCAGCAAGAATTCGGCTGGGGAACAGATAAAGTGAGGAACAGATTCGTTGGGTGCCCCTGAACAACTAAGCCTTTCTTTGCGAGACGACACAAATTCAAAGACGACAGCCAGCCTGTAAAATCAAAATGCAACTTTTACTGACCCCTACAGAGGAACGATTTTTGCTCGAGACATAACTGCCACGGACTCTATTTCCCAGTCTGAAACCGCGTGTACCCAAATAGATCGTGTTATTTGATTGGCCCTGCATATCACGTCCTTAATCCAGCCTCGATCTCGAGTTCCTTAGTGCTGACCAAACACTTGTAGATTTCCGCACATCGCCTCGTCGCCTCATCGCTTCAGTCGCTTCACCGCACGTTGTAATTTTTTTCAAATATGCTTCCGTCGGCAAGTGCGGCACAAGAAAATGACCCTAGCGATCTAAAGAACAATTATGAGTTGTCTGCAACCGCAGCAGCCCAACAACAATAACAACAACAACACCGGCAATAGCGTTACTAGTGCCGGGACTAGCTCAATAGCGAGTGCGGGGCCCGCTTCTGCGAGCAGTCCAGCCATTGCCTCTACATCCCAGCCCAGCACAAGCGCGGCTCCCTCTCAAACACCCCAGGTAAGCTAATGATACGTTTAAAGTCGTTCAAACTAAAATAGTAGCTGCTTCGCTCGACACGTTGCTCTGCTTTTCCCGCCAAAAGTGATGCATAAATTAAAATATAATAGGCACGAGATAGATCATTTTTAAAGTGCACCTAACCCCAAAAATTTTTCTTCGCTTAAATAAATCTACATGTAATTCGAAGCATTTCTGCGAAAAAAATTTTGGATTCGGTTGAATCCTCGATTTTCTATGCTCTGCTGAAGTCACACGTTCGATGTGTTGCACGACCGCGTATAGGGAGTCTGGAGTCTGGTGCCGAGTTATGACGTCTACTCGGGAACCACACAATATAGCGCCTCTGTCATTTCTCTGTATTTGTTTGGGATAATTGAACATAAAAGGGATCATTTCTATGTGTTTTGGGACTTAAACTGAATAATTTTGTTTTGAAATTGTGCGTTTTTCATCTTCGGAGTCAAAGTTAAGTTTCGATTCAAATTACTCCGAAATAAACTTCATTTCTGAAGTAGAAATCGAGCTGGAGTCGACGCGTGATTTATACATAAATACGCGTTCCTCGATCAATACTTCAAGCGGCAATGAGGAAGAAATCTTCGCAGATGAACCGCTTCGAGACCTGGAATGGACAAATAAATGTGAAATGGAGGTCAAAGCGAATGAAGAGCCGAAAAGAAAGCTCAAGGACCGCTTAGATAGCACTGAAGAAGCCAGTCAATGGTAAGCAATATTCGTGTCACCTATAAACTTTGCTACTCCGACTAGCGTTTTAGACATTTATATTTTTGCTTTTGCAAGTATGCATTTCGTAAAGCAATGGTTATTCTGTTAAATGCCAGCTTTTCACCATTTAATGTTTGCAACAGCCAAGTAACCGTCGCAGTTGTAAGAATTCTCGCTCGAGGCTTTTGTTTAGATGCTTTCGTAGATGTCTGTTTAGCGAGGTTACAGTTTACCAATATGCCATCCAATAAAGCTTGTTTTGGCTCAGTTCTATTTAAGTATTGGTCCATGCTTAAAGGTTGTCTATCGAGAGTTTATAGAGAAGTGTATTAAGAGTTGCTTGAGGCGCAGCCAAGAGACAGTCGATCGATTGAAAATCGGCTTGCTCGCGCGCGGGCCTGAAAATTTAAGCAGCAAAAAAACAAACTGAAAGGAAACAAGCCACATCACTACAGTTTTGACATCCAGAAACGTTTGTCGTTACTACTCCAAATAACCACCATAGTGAATCAAGTTAATGTTCAAGTAAAAACCGTGAAATAAATGACTTTTTCTTCCTCGATAAGCGAAGTGGGTATGTTCCCTCGGTGGTCCGCATTGATACCCATTGATGTTACGATCTGTCCTGTACACACGGCTGTCGCACTGCTTATTTCCCGGCCTCAGAAAAAAACTTTTAGAGTCAAAATATTTTGTCATTTCTCTTATTTAGTCATTCGAAAGAAATTCGTCTTTGACTTACCTCAAAATTTCCTGAATTGCTTCGCACGAGGAAGAAATGTTGACGCCATACAGTTGCGCGATACTACGGATGAACGCTCGGATTCCACGCTCGTGCTACTGAATTTTGCCGGCTATGTCATTGGTAGAGATAACATTTCGGTAACATTTGGTCGAATTGCTAGTTGACTTCGACCGGGTAGATTTGAAAATAGCCTTAAGAAGTCTACTGGAAGTGCGCGGACAAACTCCAGAGTTCTCAAATTTATGACTCTCCGCACAGTCCCACTTCGCTCATTTGAGTTTACAAAACCACCGTCTTTTTCGTATGTTCTCGACCATCGCTTTAAAATGGTATAGTATACCTTTATCTAAATCTGGCGTGCTGCTGCAACGCCCAATAACGCACCTGGAAGGCGTTTCTACACACTTTTCGAATGTGTATCGCATCTTTCTGAAGTAAATGAGTGGACGCGAAGGATCGAACGTTCCCGAGTAGACGTCACACAGCCGCTAGAACTCACTCCCTTCAAACGCGGCCGTGCAACAAAATGGCGTCGTTTTAGGTTCAATTTTGGAGACTTTGTCGGGGCACAGAAAATCGAGGATTCAACCAAATCGAAAAATTTCTTCGCATTTAAGTTTCAAATTATAAGTAAATTCATTTAAACGAATAAAAATTTTTGGGGTTAGGTGCACTTTAAGCGGAAATTGCCGAGTTGATCGATTGATTAGATAGTCTAGACATAAACAATTACTCCAAGGTTAATGTCGGAGACATCACATTAATTTTACCATTTTGCAAGATTTTGCTTCTTGTTATATTCGGAAAGATAATACACCAAGACCTTATATTTCCAAAAGGTTTCACGAAAAATATGGTCAATATATGTATGGATCAGCTAGCCTGCGGAACAGGCGTTATTTTTTGCGTTTTCGCGAGCCGCGAGCGCGGAGCGCGAGTCACGCGCGACGGGAGGGACGCTGCTATGGATCAGCAAAAGTCATGTAGCGCAAAGTGTTTGCCTAAAGCCGTATCTTGCGTTGTTCGTTTCTTCTTCGCCTTATAAAAATCGAACTGTTCATTGCTGTGTGCGAGAACTACTTAAATGTTAGAACGCGGAAAGTTGAATCACAATAGAACATTTCACTTAACTTACATTTAAAGTGCAACTAACCCCAAAAATTTTTATTCGTTTAAATAAATGTACTTATTATTTGAAACTTAACTGCGAAATTTGTTTTGGATTTGGTTGAATCCTCGATTTTCTGTGCCCCGGCAAAGTCACCAAAAACGCCTCCATTTTTGTTCACGACCGCGTTTTTGACTGGGAATGAGTTTAGCGGCTTGTGACGTAAGCCCGGGAACCTTAGATCCTTCGCGTCCACTCATTTCCTTTAGGAAGATGCGATACACATTCGAAAAGTGTGTAGAAACTCCTTCCAGGTGCGTTATTGGCCGTTGCAGCAACACCCCAGATTTAGAGAAAGGTATACTATACCATTTTATAGCGATCGTCGATAAATACGAAAAAGACGATGGATTTTGTAATCTCAAACGAACGAAGTATAAAGTGGGACTCAGTGAGAGTCATTGATCAAGAACTCTGAAATTTGTCCGCGCACTTCTAGCAGGCCAACTTCCAAAGGCTATTTAACCCGGTCAAAGCCAACTGGCAATTCGACCAAATTTTACCGAGAACCTATCTCCATCGCTGCTAAAAGATAACCAGAAAATTCAGTAGCTCGAGCGTCGATTCGTGATATCGCGCATCTGTAATGGCGTTAACATTTCTTCCTCGTGCGAAGCAATTTCGGGAATATTGATGAAAGTCAAAGACGAATTTCTTTTGAAGGATAAAATAGTAAAACTGACAAAAGATTTGAACTCCAAAAGTTTTTCTGAGGCCGAGAAATAAGCGGTCCGATAAACCGTATACTTATCGTACATTAATGCGGACCACCGTGGGAACACAACTTCCATTTCGCTTACCGAGGAAGAAAAAGTCATTTATTTGACGGTTTTTACTTCAAAATTAACTTAGTTCACTATGGTGGTTATTTGGAGTAGCAACGACAAACGTTTGAGGATGTCAAAACTGTAGTGATGTGGCTTGTTTCCTTTCAGCTTTGCTTCAATTTCCAGGCCCGAGCAGACCGCGCGCGGAGCAAGCCGATTTTCAATCGATCGACTATCTCTTGGCTGCGTCTCAAGCAACTCTTAATACACTTCTCTATAAACTCTCGATATACAAACTTTAAGCATGGACCAATACTTAAATAGGACAGCGCCAAAACAAGCTTTATTGGATGGCATATAAATTGTAACCTCGCTAAACAGCAGTTATATGGTGTACGACAGCAGTAGCATTCGCTAAGATTATAAAAGCGAATCATGTTTGCAGTTTCCACATGAACACCTACAATAAAGGTAAGATAATAACACTATTCTGTTCTGTTTAATTTTCACTGATCGATCATGAGAATGCGAATAATACATTTCGCAGCGACATGACAGCAATCGCGTTTGTTTACATTTACGCAATACTTGGCAACTTGCGACTCACCAAGAATCCCTCACATGTTCCGTGCCGTCCAATCTTTTTTGAAGCATTCGTTCTAAATCTTCATTTTCTTTAACTTCTTTGTTGTACTTTTTTAGCCATTCTTCGTCCGCCAAGGGTTCATCAGCACACATATATGCCATTTAATCGAGGCTTTCATTGCTTGTTGTGCGACCTCCATGTCGTATTCCGGAATAAAACATGTCTCAGAATCTTCGGAATTTCCGTCGCTGGAAGACATATTTCTTTGTGGGTAAAATTGCGATAGTTATGAAGACGTAAGAAAAAGAAATCATCCGAAGAAGTTTCTACACAATGTAAATCCCTCACAAAAGCCTCTTATCGCTATTCAGAACGTTCCCGCCGTTACGTCACAAGATCTCGACCCAGGACCCGAATAATGCGCGGTCGTGGGACACAAAATTCCAAGTTTAAACGGCTGTAGAAACGCGGGGATTTTATCGATTGCGATAATTTTTTCGCAGACGTGATCAGGGTAGCAAGGAAATTTATTTAAGCGAAAAAAACTTTTTGGGGTTAGTTTGCACTTTAAACATTGTGAAATAAAAAATGTCTGGTCGATGAACTCCAGCATTGGGCAATTTCCGCTTAAAAATGATCTATCTCGTGCCTATTATATTTTAATTTATGCATCACTTTTGGCGGGAAAAGCAGAGCAACGTGTCGAGCGAAGCAGCTACTATTTTAGTTTGAACGACTTTAAACGTATCATTAGCTTACCTGGGGTGTTTGAGAGGGAGCCGCGCTTGTGCTGGGCTGGGATGTAGAGGCAATGGCTGGACTGCTCGCAGAAGCGGGCCCCGCACTCGCTATTGAGCTAGTCGGTTGCAGACAACTCATAATTGTTCTTTGGATCGCTAGGGCCATCTCTTGTGCCGCACTTGCCGACGGAAGCATATTTGGAAAAAATTACAACGTGCGGCGAAGCGACTGAAGCGATGAGGCGATGTGCGGAAATCCACAAGTGTTTGGTCAGCACTAAGGAACTCGAGATCGAGGCTGGATTAAGGACGTGATTTTGATTCACTGCGCATATAATTGCGCATACAATATACATTATATGAAACCATGAATTGTATGAAATAAAGAATTATATGAAATAATGAAATAATATGATATAATGCATTATATGAAATATTGAATTATATGAAATAATGAATTATATGATAAAATGCATTATATGAAATAATTAACAAATAAAGAAGCCAAAACCATGTATTATACTGTCATAAAACACGACGGGAATTTGAGAACACGAGAGAAATTTAGAAAACACGAGCCGCAGGCGAGTGTTTTCTAAATTTCATTTTGTGAATGAAGATCGTCGCTTGTATTTACGGCAGCAAGAGGAGGATGCCCGAACTGATGGCAATGTTAGACAGACTGGACTGTTGTGGCCTTCCACTCAGAGCATCGGAGAGGATATCCAAGCAAGCTTTCAATTGATCGCTAAAAGGACGAGCGTTGTAACTCTTCCGGCTTGCTTCGCTGCGATGACCAGAGATCGTTCCGAGATGCTGCGAGATGGAGACCATTGATGCGATCATCGCAGTTGCACGAACACTATGGTGAAGACAATTTGGGAATTTCCTTCATCATTCCCCCGAGGTTGTTAACACAGAGAGGTTTATTTTCGTACCAAACTCGATCTTCAACTCTGCGGATTGCGTAAGCATTCATTAGCTCCGTGCTTTGTACTCTCATAAAGCACGCTGTTTAAACCAATCAGAGCGCGTGTTATATTGACACTTTATTATAAACTCTGATAAAACATGGTTTTTAACCAACCAGAGCGCGCGCATCTTTCAGTCTATATTTTAATGAATTATATGATATAATGCATTATATGAAACAATGCATTATATGATATAATGCATTATATGAAACAATGCATTATATGATATAATGCATTATATGAAACAATGCATTATATGATATAATGCATTATATGAAACAATGCATTATATGATATAATGCATTATATGAAACAATGCATTATATGATATAATGCATTATATGAAACAATGAATTATATGATATAATGCATTATATGAAACAATGAATTATATGATATAATGCATTATATGAAACAATGAATTATATGATATAATGCATTATATGAAACAATGCATTATATGATATAATGCATTATATGAAACAATGCATTATATGATATAATGCATTATATGAAACAATGCATTATATGATATAATGCATTATATGAAACAATGCATTATATGATATAATGCATTATATGAAACAATGCATTATATGATATAATGCATTATATGAAACAATGAATTATATGATATAATGCATTATATGAAACAATGCATTATATGATATAATGCATTATATGAAACAATGCATTATATGAAGTGTATATTGTGGGTGAACATTGTTTGAAATCATGAATTTCTTTTAATTTCCTTGGTTTAGCATTGCTGCATTATTTCAAATAAGGGACTTTTTAGCGGCTTGATTTTAAATAATTTATTCAAGGTTGGTTGATTGTTTGAAATAATAGATGGTAGAGGTTGAAAATGATTTTATATAATGTAAAATAAATTTTGCTTTTTATGAAAACAATATTCAAGAATGCAATTATTTTGTCAAACAACGAAAAGGAAGGATTGACGAATTATATGAAATAATCAGGATTATTTATACAATATTCACATAATTTTGATATAATTTTGGAAAACAATGTTTGTTCATTTGGCGCCCCATATTCCCCAAACGATCAAAAATAACCACACAACGCAAACAGCTGCCCCAGCTCTCTACCGCTTTAGCCGAGCCACTCAACCGAGACGACTGGGGCGAGTCTGCACTTTTCTGCCGTTGAAATCTCGGATTATAATTCGACCGTACTGTAAGTACGTCCGAATAATTATTATCAAGCTATGTCAATGGAGCGGGATGACCCATAAAGAAACAAGGTGTCAAGCCCAGTAACTGCAAGAAGAGTTACAGCGCAGTTTCAACCTGCTGCTTATAGTGGTATAACATCCTATTACCACCAGGATCTTCCTATAGAATAGTAATGATATGTTTGAAAGCGATTCTGTAAGCGATCCTGCAGTAGAACAATTCTGTTACAGCACTGGTGTAATAAACTGGAACTAACAAAACTCGATACTGAGCCAATTTGATATTTACGTCTAGCTGACCGTTTAGAATGTTTACTGTTTAATACACGGTGTGTATACATGTATTTTTCTTTGATTTCTAACTTCGTTTCCTCTTTGAGACAGTAGTATGTACATGCTACCTTGTAAAGCTGTCCTATATAGCTTAAGGATAGTTATGCTTAGTTTGCTTCTTCTTTGAAGTGGTGTTCGAGACACTGACTGATTTTATTACTCTGTAGTTGGGTATGCATGCAGTGAGTTTTCTATAAAGGACAAATGATTTGTATTTCGTTCCTGGTTTTTCATTGTTTTTGTTATTTTTGATACGTATAATTAATGATTAGGAGCTGGATTTATTGGATTACGTTTCAGTCCGAGGTACTTTATATCAGTGTCCAACCAGTATACGTGATTCATCAGTAATAACTGAGCTGAGGTATTCTTTAGGGTCTACCTGATTTTGTCTGTAGTTGCCTTGAATAACCGCTTCTATAAATATATTTCCTTTCTACTAAAATTTACGGTAACAATTCAATTCAATTACTAAATGAAATAACAACGCTTGATTTTAGAAGAAAGATTAGCGAAAGTAAAATCGAACAACGTTTCGATGTCTCCATGACACCATTTTCAAGTTCAAATGTCCAAAGTTGTGATAACAAGCATACAGATAACTAATTATCGATATTTGCATATAAATTGATTTTGTTGAAAAAAAAAATCAAATTTCACAGTTACTCCGAAAACGACGATAAATCATTTTTTCCCAGCGTGGGTAAATGCATTGCTTTTATAGTCCCCCAGAAGAGCAACTAAAGACAGAATTTCAATAACAGAACTCTTTGCATATTTTCAGTGCTAATATCACCTACCTGCAGTTGGTTCAGCAGCCTTGAACAGCAGATGATATTGAAAAGATTACTGCCAACGCACTTGTTTACTGGCAACTGAGAACGGTCACAGTTGCTTGATAATGCGGTATGAATTTCCGCTCATAAAAGAAGGCGTTCCAAGGTCATTAAACAAAAGAGAATGAGGAAAAAAAATAGTATTTTTCCATCATAATAGTTGGTCTTAGCAATTGGTTCAAACCCTAACATCAACGGTTTGTTGTGGTGTGATCATAACATCAAATATATTGGCCCTTGATTTGCGTGCTTTGAAATAGAAATTCATCTGCATGGGGTTAGTGTAGGTAACAATAGAGCCACCTTAAATTTACGAAAATAAGAAAGCTCTGAGCCTTTCACAGAAAATTGGTAAAATATATCAATATATCAAAAACTTTAACCGAGGAGTTTTAAAGTTATTAGCCTCAAAAGATCAAAAATAGGGTACATTTGACCATGTTTGATATTGTCTTGCCAACCAATGTTGACGTCATATGCTTATCGTTCTGTTCCTTGATATGCCGGTTTTACAGGTTTGTACTAAACGTTCTTCGTCAGCATCAGCAAGCTAGCTGTGATAGAATGCCGAAAGGTATTGTCAACCACCTCAAATATATATATTTTCTAGCTAACTTGGGTTTGGAGAAAGAAAGACTAGGATAAATTATATCGTGGAGAAAATATTTACTGTCAGTAACGTTTGATTTCCATGGAAACCTGATCATAACACTGATGCTCCTCTCGTCAGGGTACAAACTATTCGTTATAAAATTTTGTTCAGTTGTTGCAAAATGACCTATTTTATTACCGGATGTTCATAGCATTCACTCTACCATAACCATACGCCTGAAACCGGAAACACCAATAACTCTCGGTGTATAGCTCGTGCGCAACAAGTGAATAGAAGCGGATGTTTTGGAACGAATAAAGACATTCATCAAAGAAAAAAGTTATGAAAAGATTTGAAAGAAACAAAAAAAACTGGAAAGAAAATAATTTACGAGCATTTAGTTGGGAGGAAACAGGGGCACCCAACGAATCGTTTCGGTGGAATATCTGTTCGGAAGGCCTATAATCACCTCAGATATTCGGTTAGGGAAATGTCATCTCGAACTTTCTTAATAATTATGGAAAAATTAATGCCTTTTGTTTTCGGAGAGATAAAAATGTCGTTTTGGGTACAAAAATAGATCAGCTAGGATTTTCGGAAAGGCAAATTCAGCTCATAAATTCGGGTAATGAGATTTCAATCGCTAAATTTTTTCTGAAGTTTGAAAGTTCAGCTAACGTATCCGAACAGATACATTTTTCTTAGCGTTTAAAAGTAAGCCATTAAACTGCCCAAAAAGCACAATTATAACGTAAAAGGACGTTGCGACACCTACAGGAAAATTTTGTCGTTGGGTGCCCCTGAGGAAAGCAATGTATTGCAACAATGTGTTTAATTCATGAACCAATGCGGGCACATCTAACCTGTTTGAATGCTTGTCAATCATCTCATTTGAATCAGAAGCTTATCACCTAGAAGCGTGTAAACTTCTCTTTATATGTTTGGACAGAAGCTTATCACCTAGAAGCGTGTAACTTCTCTTTATATGTTTGGGACAATGCGTGGGTTTTTTCCCGACCAATCAGAATCGCTGAATCAATTTTGCCCTTATATGGACACTAGGATTTTCGCGCTCCTCGCGGCTCCTCGCGAGAACTACATCTGTAATGGCGGCTTCGCGAGGAAAATTTTCGCTCGAAGAAAATATTACGACATTTGTAATGCTGGGAAAGCGCTAAGTGTCGAAGTATTATTTGGAAGAGTTCTCGGTGAGTTGACAGAAACCTTGAAGGTCTATTTCGACTTGTCCCAATGAGTTTGAATCGTGTGAATAGGGAAAGTGACAATTTTTTCGATTTATTTAAAAGTTCTCTCGGGATACTCTAAATACGCTGTGCTTCAGGATGTCTTTGATTTTATATTTTCGGAAAGAAAAAGACCCGCATGTGGTATGAGTTGAGGAGCTAGCCAGCTAGCCGGGATATGTGAGATACAGTAGAGGAAATGCCATCGCCGAGTAAGGATCTTGTGTTATGTTTTTGATCGCTGTCAACAGTTGTTGATTTCAAAGAACCGCAAGTAAATCTTTTTGCAGATTTTTTGAGCAAGAGGACATTATTACAGTCAAAATAACGGCAGTATCAAACGAGGAAACAAGAAAACTACTCCTTTATCCGAAAATTATGAGTATTTTTGTAAATATGTTTTGGTGTTTACTTAGCGTGTTTGTCGACAGAAATAGCGTGCGGTAATTGTGGTTGTTTTCAAGTTCTCTTGTAGATTTTTTCTGAGAAAGATAATTTTAAAACTTACAGTCAAAGTAGCGACAGTATCGCTTTAACAAAATAGAAAGCTATTCAGTTACCTAAAAATGTGGAGTATTTCACTGCAAACGAATTTGTAAAAAGGTGTCGTTGTGTTTTTATTAAACGAGTTCTAGATCGATCTAACGCGCGGATGATAATTATTAAGCTTATTGTTGTTTACAAGTTTGGTTTATATGTAAAGAACAAGGTTTGAGAGCCGACAACCTCTAAGCTTGAAATGGGTTGTTTAACCTGTCTAGTTAGTGGTACAACTGAATTATATAAGTCGATGATTCATTTATTTCACGAGCTTGTAGCTGAGGATTTGTGTTCGCATAGCTTTCTTTCGCTGTCAAACTGAGTTATTAATTTCAAAACAACCGCTTCCAGTAGCAGTATAAGACGTTTACCAACAAGAAAACAACCGTTATTTCGATCAAACTATCGACAGTATCGCTTCAGAAAAACCAGATAGCTTTCTTTATCCAAAAATGTGGGTTTTTTTTCTCGTGGGTAACGATTGTACAATGTTTTTGTGCTAAGTTTTGAGATTGTTGTCGATCACGCGGGGAAGAAATTGCATTTTTTCATGCATTTGCTTGCGCTTTGAGAGCAGTTCTTCCGACCCAAAAACCACCTTTAACACTTTAAAAGGTTGATTAACATATACTAATATTAACGTTTTACCGATTTGTCTTTTATTTAGCCGTATTTAGTGAGCTTGTCGCTTTAAATTTGTCTTGCGGCAAGCGAAATTTTCCACTCGTAATTTTTTCGAAATTTTGTGGCTAGAAAATATCGTATCATGAAGTTGTAGTACACAATAAAACACTTGCTTTTTAAACTGTGGTGTTGATGTTTGATATTTTTTGCTAGAATGATATGTAATGAGTGTGTATACTTTATTAAAGCTGGTTGATTCTCAGAATTGCAGACAAGATTCCCAGAAAATCGACTACGCAGTACGCACTTTTACGCGCCTCGACGAATAAAAATATTCCCGGAAAAAATCTCGCGCGCGAACACGGGCGTTAAACCGCATCTGCCATTCCATATAAGGAAGTTAATTTTGATTGGTCGGGAAAAAACCCACGCATTGAATCGAACCTATATACGCTTCTAGGTGATAAGCTTCTGGTTTGGAACAATGCGTGTTTTTTTTCCCGACCAATCAGAATCGCTGAATCAATTTTGCCCTTATATGGAAACTAGGATTTTCGCGCTCCTCGCAGCTCCTCGCGAGAACTACATCTGTAAATGGCGGCTTCGCGAGGAAACTTTTCGCCCGAAGAAAATATTAGGACATTTGTAATGCTGGGAAAGCGCTAAGTGTTGAAGTATTATTTGGAAGAGTTCCCGGTAAGTTGACAGAAACCTTGAAGGTTTATTTCGACTTGTCCTCAATGAGTTTGAATCGGTGAAATGCATGCAATAGCTTGTTGTGAATAGCCAAAGTGACAATTTTTTCGATGGATAAGCTAAATACACTGTGCTTCAGGATTTCTTTGATTTTATATTTTCGGAAAGAAAAAGACCCGCATGTGGTACAAGTCAGGAGGAGCTAGCCAGCTAGCCGGGATATGTGAGATACAGTAGAGGAAATGCCATCGCCGGGTAAGGATCTTGTTTTTGATCGCTGTCAACTGTTGTTGATTTCAAAGAACCGCAAGTAAGCTTAAAACGAAATCCATTAGAAAATCGAGTAATATTTCTGGCCAGTGGACAAAAATCCTGTACTACGACGCCATAAGCTTTCACGCTTAAACTAAACATTCATGAGCCATACCTTAACGGTATTCACCAAATAATACAGTAACTCCACAATCCTTAAATTGCTTTCCGCCCGTGAATGGGTTGAGTCATGAGAGGTGGCAGCCATATTTTTGTTAAACATGGCTGCCACCTCTCATGACTCAACCCATTCACGGGCGGAAACAAAAGGCGGAAAGCAATTTAAGGATTGTGGAGTTGTATTATTTGGTGAATACCGTTAAGGTATGGCTCATGAATGTTTAGTTTAAGCGTGAAAGCTTATGGCGTCGTAGTACAGGATTTTTGTCCACTGGCCAGAAATATTACTCGATTTTCTAATGGATTTCGTCTTAAATCTTTTTGCAGATTTTTTGAGCAAGAGGACATTATTATAGTCAAAATAACGGCAGTATCAATCGAGGAAACAAGAAAACTACTCCTTTATCCGAAAATTATGAGTATTTTTTGTAAATATGTTTTATATAATTAGCGTGTTTTTCGACAGAAATAGCGTGCGGTATATGTAAATTGTGGTTGTTTTCAAGTTCTCTTGTAGATTTTTTCTGAGAAAGATAATTTTAAAACTTACAGTCAAAGTAGCGACTGTATCGCTTCAACAAAATAGAAAGCTATTCAGTTACCTAAAAATGTGGAGTATTTCACTGCAAACGAATTTGTAAAAAGGTGTCGTTGTGTTTTTAACGAGTTCTAGATCGATCTAACGCGCGGATGATAATTATTATTGCTGTTTACAAGTTTGGTTTATATATAAAGAGCAAGGTTTGAGAGTCGACAACCTCTTTAAGCTTGAAATGGGTTGTTTAACCTGTCTAGTTAGTGTACAACTGAATTGTATAAGTCGATGATTCATTTATTTCACGAGCTTGTAGCTGAGGATTTGTGTTCGCAAAGCTTTCTTTCGCTGTCAAACTGAGTTATTAATTTCAAAGCAACCGCTTCCAGTAGCTTTAAGGTATCAGCCACCCTTCAAAATTGCCATTTTGTGAAATTTTCAATTTTTTGAAATTCTGTTAGATCTCGCAAATAGCTTTTATTTCCAAAAAATTCTACCTCAAAATGTTATTTATGTGGAAAGTTATTGAACATGAAAGATTTCCTTCATTATTTTTCTGTAATTAGCTGTTGACATTTCACTTTCAGTCATATCTTCAATTATCCAATAACATACAATAATTGTCTGCGCTGCGTGGCCGATTTCATAGCGAGCGACAAAGGTTTCTCCTACCACTTTCCAGAGTCAAAGCAAAGTGACTTCCATCAAATCCATTAAAAGCAAAAATGAAGTCGCCCTGTACAAATACTACCTAAAGTTAATTTTAGTTTGAATTGATTCTGCGACACAAAATAGCGCACAAGTCGCTAGCGTGCGACCCGCGTGCATTTGTTTACTCCAATATTCGCATACTGTTGCCTGTGAAAATAACTGTGGAAGATAGAATAACTTCTTACCCAGCTATTAATCTAATTTCTTACAGCACAGTCGTTTTGTGATCTCGTCGGTTTCATCTGATTTGAGGCGCCGTTCTGTTCGCTATCGCCTGGCTATCATGAGTGTTTACGCGAACGTTTGTTCCTGTTACATGTTACCTGTCAAAGTCCTATTGTTAGAGAATGTTGATCCCCCTATGGTATCGATCAGAATAAACGTTTAGGTGTCATAATCTCATTCCAGGTAAGATGCCGAAAAAAATGTATTTTCCTTTTTATCTCGGAAGGAAAATTTTGCCGAGCGACGCGTGCGTTTTGAACTCCAAGTCGGCAGCCATTCAACCAATTTGGCTGAAATTTGGCCGATGAAGTACTTTTACACAAAGCTTCCCATTTTCGAAACACATTTAAGTTTATCCTTTTTTTTTAGTAAAAAGCCATAATCTGGAATTATTAAACTTTCAAAAAATATATGGTTTATAGGTTTTTTTTTATAAAAACAACTAACGCTACAGCGATCCGCGCGCGGACGGTCCTGAAGGGTGGCTGATACCTTAAGACTTTTCCCAACAACTGAAAACAACCGTTATTTCGATCAAACTATCGACAGTATCGCTTCAGAAAAAAAACAGATTGCTTTCCTTATCCAAAAATGTGGGTTTTTTCTCGTGGGTAACGTTTGTACAATGTTTTTTGTGCTAAGTTTTTGAGAGATTGTTGTCGATCACGCGGTAGCCTCCTACGCAGACGCTCTTTGCGTAGGAGGCTAATCACGCGGGGAATAAATTTCATTTTTCATGCATGAGGGGACACACAGACTTTCAACTGTAAGTTCCTGAATAAAGGAGATTAAGTTAATGTGCTTACCGAAAGTGTTATAATCTGTCAATACTCTTCTAGCCATGTTGTCATCACTAGCGTTATGCATAGTATCAATTTCCGGCATTTCTCGCGGCAGAATAAATTATAATATTTCGCGGCGAATTCAGTTGGCGGTAAATGACGAGTTTTACTATGCTCTTCAAGTGGGAGTTTTCGCTTATTACAAGTTAGAATATGGTCATCTCCGTCGATATACATAAACGACGTGTTCCAGCGAAGTGGAAATAACGCGTGAATAGCCGGAGAGCTGCATCGACTTGATACCGGACGCCTTCCAGGAAGGAAAGCCTTTGCCTTCCGTAATGTTTCCAAATCTATAGATGGTAGTACGTACTTGTATGAATCCTTCTGTCTTCGGTAAAAAAGGTCAGTTTTGTTTTGTAGTGCGAAAGCAATCGTTCAATCTCGCAAGCAACATTGAAGTGTTGTGTTTCAGTCCAGTCTTTATTCATTGGTTTTACTGTCGAGATCCGTAAACACCAAATACAAACGCATCCCGCGTAATGTCCAGGTTTTCACATCGTGGATCATTCATTGCTTAGGTCAATCATGAAGACTGGAGGATGGCAGGTAAGTCCGTTCCATGCTATGTAAACAGGTAATCTCTAAGTATTTACAAATAATGAAACGCGTATTTTAATGCATTTTTAACGCGTTTCGATGTTTAATCACTCCTTCGATTGATCTACGTGTATGCGGCAATTTATTATATTTTTATAAATTTCCTGTAAAGTATAGGTACATTAAAAAGCATAGTATTTACGGTGGTGAACTTAGACTTAAAATTTATTCGACACATAATATTATTCTCCGCATTAATTTTAATTCGGTATTTTACACGTCGCACGATAACGTTTGCATTCCTGTGAAATAAAAATCAAGAGATACCAATGCGTAGCACGCGCTCTAATTTAATATTCGTCTGTACTGTAAGGTGGCACACCCAGCGGTATGGAGTAACCAAGAGATACCAATGCATAGCACGCTCTAATTTAATATTCGTCTGTACTGTAAGGTGGCACACCCAACGGTATGGAGTAACCAAGAGATACCAATGCGTAGCATGCTATAATTAAATATTCGTCTGTACTGTAAGGTGGCACACCCAACGGTATGGAGTAACCAAGAGACACCAATGCGTAGCACGCTATCATTTAATATTCGTCTGTACTGTAAGGTGACACACCCAACGGTATGGAGTAACCAAGAGATACCAATGCGTAGCATGCTATCATTTAATATTCGTCTGTAATGTAAGGTGGCCCACCAGCGGTATGGAATAACCAAGAGATACCAATGCGTAGCATGCTATCATTTAATATTCGTCTGTACTGTAAGGTGACACACCCAACGGTATGGAGTAACCAAGATATAGCACGCTATAATTTAATATTTGTCTGTACTGTAAGGTGGCCCACCCAGCGGTATGGAATAACCAAGAGATACTAATGCCGACCCAGTCTAAAGTCTTACAACCCTTTGACAATTCTCGCACTAATTAATAATAATGTCGCGAAATTATAAGTTGGCCAGGCCAATCTTTGAAATTAATTTCATTTATAAATTTTATTGTGTCCACACGCTACAATGCACGCTTGGGTTCATGACTCGGTTGTACTGTTTGATAATTTATTGTACAAGATGGAAATCCCGCTATGAAACATACATGTATTAGGGATGGACCATTTTATTTATTTATTTATTATTAATTTTTTTTTGGGGGGGGGGGGGGGGGGGGGGGGGGTTGGGGGGTGGGGGTTGGGCAATTTTTCTGAGCTCGATTTTTTTTTCCCGTCTTGAGTTTGTGTAGGCCGACTCGAGAGAGCGGCGGAAATCGAGCCTAGAGTTTGTGCAATATTTTTTGTTTTCACCTTTCGCTTGTAAGCTCGCTCGCTCGCTTTGCACGATTTTTTTTTCTCTACTTTTGCTTTGCAGGAATTTTTTTGGGTAATTGCCCAACCCCCCCCCCCCCAAAAAAAAAAAATGGTCCGTCCCTTAAACTGGTTGGATCATTGTACATACATATCGATAGTTATGCATTCCGATTCATACTTTCTATTGAAAGCCCTACAAGGTATCTACAAATTTCTCATGATGAATTTTATTAGCCTGCAAATGTCGGGACTGTCAACGCTTTACAGGAACTAGTTCAAACCTTCGCGAGTGTTTTTACGTGACCAACGGCAAGTGACCGTTTCTGTTGAGTATTGGGACGTACTGGCGTCGACGGTATCCTCTATCTAGAGTATATCGACGGGCGAGAATTATCGAATTATTTTACCGCAAGTTGCCTTTGATTATATAAACTCGATTACGCTTTATTTGAATGGGTGTGACGAAAGCTCAGACCTCGAAAGCTCAGACCTCAGACCTCGAAAACTCAGACCTCGAAAACTCAGACCTCGAAAACTCAGACCTCGAAAACTCAGACCTCGAAACCTCAGACCTCGAAAACTCAGACCTCGAAAATTCAGACCTCGAAAACTTGAAATGTGTATGTACTAATGTATACCCTTGTGTTTCAACAGATATGCTTACGTCACGTATAAGAAGTTGTTGGCGAACACAATATGCGGAGAGACATGTCCTCTCCGGCAGCTCTACTGAGGGGACATGAGTAAACGGTTACTGTATCTGAAATCACTGGAAGTACGGGACATATCTTTTTAAGAGCAATAACTGTTATGTATCAGTAATAACATGATTTCGAGTGCAATTTGGAATAAATAAGCACGAGTAAATTTTTCAAAGACTAACTAAATTGCACGAGCCCGTAGGGCGAGTGCAATTTGTTGTCTTTGAAAAATTTACGAGTGCTCATTTATTCCAAGATTGCACGAGAAAAATCATGTGATTACTTGTTAATAATATACATACAACAATTTTGGTCACGCTTTGATAGTTTTTTTGTGACCACATTCTAATGTCAAGCTGACCTGCAACTTTATTGGGTGAAAATTTGACGTGTTAATTCATGCGAAAAGCTTTTACGAATCCATGAAATGTTCAATCCTCGTCGAATTTAAAACCAGAATTTACATGCAAAATATGAAAATTCCCAAGGTTTTGTTGCCGCTTTAGGCTTAACTGTTTTTTCGGTGGGTTTGAGAAATTCCACGAACTCCGTGCCGTGTTTATCTACGCCGAACAGAACGCCGAGCAGAAAACACTTCAAGCTTCACCCGCTTTTTTTGAGCGACCTTCAGCACATGATGCTCAAACCAGAATGACAAAATATTGAGCTTAAAATCCACCAAACGGCTTTTGACAGCAGAGGAGGACTCCATGTACAACTCCGTGTTTCTGCCTGAGTTTAGTTTCTTCACTGGACGATGCACAGCTTAGATTTGCCTCTTAAATGCATTTTCAACCTTTTGATATTCAACGAGCTTTTCTTTCAGCAACTACAGAAGTCTCTAAGCTTTTTCGTTTGTAAAAATGCAGAATGATTGAACCTTTCATCCCTATTAAAGTTTCCGGTTTGTATAGGCTATCTGTTTCGCCCTTCTTATCACTTCGCTTTGGAGAACAATTTAAAAATTTGTATTTCCCGACGAAGATTTTGTTTGCACGCAGTCCGCGCTCATGTTTTTCGTTTGTCCTCGCGGCTTTTGTGTTTATCCCTCGTCTTCTGCACTTTGTTGATAATCTGTTATTTCTGTATTTTGCATTGTTTGCACGTCTTTGCATTATAATTCTGCTTTATAGTTTGAATTTTTGTCTCACTTTTGTCCGCCATTTTGTTTGGCCGAATGAAGCTGCTGTAATTCATGCGTAATTTCAACTTTCTGCACTGTAAATTTCAACTTTGCACTATCAATTTCAACTTTCTGCACTCAATTTGGGTTTACTTGCAATCTGGTTTGGGAATTTGTTATTTATTACTCCCGCCAGCAGGCTTATAGGGAGTTCCTTTTTCTGAACCTCTTTAGGCTTATTGCATGATTCCGGATTTCCAATCCGTACCAGAGGTCTATATGTCTATATTTATAACAACGAACAATAATAAAAAAGCCACGTTTTGTACATGTGTTTGTTATCTATACGAATAGTAAGGACTGTTCACAATTAAGTTGTGCGTTAGCAACCGAGGAATCGATACGAAGATTGGGCATTGTGTTTATGATCAGTGACTTTCTTCGACCCCGTCCCCGGCCTCCTCAAATATTTGTTTCACTCCGCATATTGTGTTCGCCAACAACTTGTTGAAACATAAGGGTACACACTAGTACATACACATTTCACAAAGTACCATCTCGAGGTCTGAGTTTTCGAGGTCTGAGTCTGAGTTTTCAAGGTCTGAGTTTTCGAGTTCTGAGTTTTCGAGGTCTGAGTTTTCAAGGTCTGAGTTTTCGAGGTCTGAGGTTTCGAGGTCTGAGTTTTCGAGGTCTGAGTGTTCGAGGTCTGAGGTCTGAGCTTAAGAACACAGGACTTAAGAAAACACGACCTTCAAATATAATGTTTTACTTTTGTTTGTTTACGTAATTTTGTAATTGCTGCATTTTTTTAATACAGTTGAACCACCACTAATGACCACCTCTCTATAACGGCCACCTCTCTACAACAGCCAGGATTTTTCGTCCCGACCGTGCGCCGATCCATACACTTTACTCTTATTGAAATCTCCCTACAACGGCCACCTCTCTACAACGGCCAGACAATTCTGCACCAGGGTGGCCGTTGTGGAGAGGTTCTTCAACTGCACACATTTTACGTATATCCAGTCACTGCGACACATGCATGGCACCTCCCTCGCCCCAGATTTCGCGCACCCGCTTATTCAAGATGGCGGCTAAAAGATCGAACGTGGCCGAAAAGATATAGAGGGACTGTTCACAGTCTAGTTGTTCGTAAGCGACCGAGAATCGATTCAAAGATTGGGCGTTGTGTTTATGATCAGTGCCGCGTGATCAGTGACTTTCTTGGACACCCCTGGCCTCCACAAATATTTGTTTCCCTCTCCGTATATTGTGTTCGCTGAGGTGAGGTAAGCTTATCTGTTGGGTACCCACTAGTACATACACAATTCGAATTTTCGAGGTCTGAGTTTTTCGAGGTCTGAGTTTTCGAGGTCTGAGTTTTCGAGGTCTGAGTTTTCGAGGTCTGAGGTTTCGAGGTCTGAGGTCTGAGGTCTGAGCTTTCGAGGTCTGAGCTTTCGTCACTTACAACCCGTTTAACTGAAAATGAAATATATAACTTTCCTTTTCATCTTGTTGAACTCGAAATTGCCCTAGTTCATTCTCGTTTGCCTTATGAATTTCAATTCTGCTTGTTGACTCAAAGTGAAAGTAAGGTAACCCGCTTATTAACCGACCCGGCTTGGGGTGGGAGGAGGAGGGGGGGGGTACACGAAGACGCTCGGGAACGGATCGAAGGTGTGGCCAGGCCGCTCAAAACCTGACCCTATTTAGACAAAAATACTGATTTTCCTACCCCGTCAAAGGTCGTCTAAGACATGACCAAAAATTTGTTGTAGCTGGCGAAGTCAACGGAAGTCAACGCCGTGAGGTTTCTATAAATTACGTATATGTTTATCTGGCATGCATTAGGCCAAAAAGTGATGAAATCGATGACCGCACCTCCCCGTTAAGGAGTACCCCCCCCCCCCCCCCCCCCCCCCCCCTGGGTAACCGATAAATAGATGGCTGTTTGTTGATTCAAGGACCCGAAAGTTTAATACAGCAAGAATTAATGAAAGAATGTTTGGTACGAACGCCAGAAGAAACAGACTGAGAACAGCAGATTATGAGTGGCTTTCTCAGTGCCATCTTATTTTCAGCTAATTATAATTAGGCCAAGTGCAAATTGGTAAATATTCTGGCGCTATTGTGAACTATAATGATTAAAATCTGTGAATAAATGTATTCTTCTACAGCAGAACTCAGAGAACTCAATACTCAGTGTTTCTTAACAAATTGCAAAAGAACAGGAGGACAAGATATTTGTTTGAGTAGTGTAAATAATGATTTACTGTGACAAGAGAAACGGCGGGCTCGGCACAAGATTACCATTAGCAAATCCAAGGGGAACTGACTTAGTGTGAGACAGCATAGAATTTAAGGAAGCGGTACGTATTCACTGAACTTGTACTTTGTCTGCTAAATAAAGATTTCTTCCTCCTACACAATTTAGCATGACAAAATATCAAAAAATGTCAAAACATTGTTGATGACTGTTTTAAATCTTTTGATCTGAAGTTCTATATGTAATACCCTGTCTCTGTAATTTTCAAGTTCATTGAATCATTTTTAGAGCGGAAAATAACAATAAAAATACAGGTATTCCGTAGATTATTCTTGTTACCATTGTGGAATGAATGATACTCTGGGTCACGCGCGCGAGTTGCCACATCCGCAAATATAAATATCACTGGCTTAATTTCGCTATAAACAAATTCACATTGAATTACATTTGACTTTCAGGGGGAAAATCATATTCATATAGATTTGAAATCTACGCTTTGCATTTACGCATTTAACGCATTTATGCATTTGCATTTACAACAGTTCATTCGGCGATATAATTACGGTATGGCATGAACAGAGCCTGAAGAATCGAAACATTCAGAAATTAATTCATGTTGCTACAAATGAACCCGGACAAACTAATTCAATTGATCGCCACTTTTCGCTCACACTTGATCAAGCAGCAACAAATACAAGAATGACTATATACCGTCTACAACAACAAAAAACACACCATGCGACTCACTACACCGAGAAAACACCATGATCCACATCGATTGAAGAAATTATGATCTTCAAATGAGAAGACTTTCGCTCCCATCGATAAGAAACGTTTCGATCAGAGTTCAACAAACTGTAAAAACTTACCTTGACTTCAAGTTAAAATGCGAATAATCTTGATAGCCGACAAACAGGCAAACTGATTCACTGATTAAAATCGAAGTTAGAACTCGGAATTTGTTTTTGCAATCCAACAAGTAGACACTGTACACAAGCACTAAGTGTTTCCTGTATGTGCAAATGATACGTTACAACATGCACGTACGAGGTCATAAGCCAGACACGCCCTTAGCAGGGAATTTTCCCTTCCTTATGTTACGCTTTTGACACAATGCGGAAGCCAACAGCATTTCGTAGTGCTTCGGTATAAAGCGAAAACTTACAACCCGTTTAACTGAAAATGAAATATATAACTTTCCTTTTCATCTTGTTGAACTCGAATTGCCCTAGTTCATTCTCGTTTGCTTTATGGAATTCCAATTCTGCTTGTTGACTCAAAGTGAAAGTAAGGTAACCCGCTTAGTAACCGACCCGGCTTTGGGGGGGGGGGGGGGGGGGGGCAAGGTGGGGGTACACGAAGACGCTTGGGAACGGATCCGGAAGGTGTGGCCAGGCCGCTCAGAACCTGACCCTATTTAGACAAAAATACTGATTTTCCTACCCCGTCTAAGGTCGTCTAAGACATGACCAAAAATTTGTTGTAGCTGGCGAAGTCAACGGAAGTCACGCCGTGAGGTTTCTATAAATTAACGTATAGGTTTATCTGGCATGCATTAGGCCAAAAGTGATGAAATCGATGACCGCACCTCCCCGTTAAGGGAGTACCCCCCCCCCCCTCCTGGTAACCGATAAATATATGGCTGTTTCAATTCAATTCTTTATTTGCCCAAAATCAAGTATTATTATTACAATTTCTATATCATCACTGATGTTACAATATTGAGCAGGAAGTCTCAGAAGCCTTTCTAGGCTTATCTAGGAAACCCCCTTTACTAACTAAAATAATACTGAAGCGATGTCGGAAATTATAATATTTTACAGATTATCGTATCAGGGCTAGGAAAGAGCTATCTCCAGATTACCCAACTATACTCAATAAGAACAGAAAAACAACATCAATACACAATTATTTAAAAATATATCATTAACTTGCTGATTATCTATGTTTGCTTTGTAAGAATAAAAGTTTTAAGTTTTCGCTTGAAAGTTGATTTACACTGAATTTTTTTAAGATCACTTGGTAAGCTGTTATATACATCTACTCCTTTATAACTAATACTAAATTTTCTGACATTAGTTTTGATCAGAGGCTTATGTAATTTTTTGTTTGATCTTGTGTTATAGTTATGTATATCTTCATTTGCTCTGAAAAGATTCTTAAGAGAAATAGGTAGTTGATTATTTGAAAATTGATTCATTAAAATGGCAATGGTGTAATAATTAACTTGATATATGTTCAGTATCTTTAACTCATCAAATAATGGTTTCGAGCTATGATTGTATTCTTTAAAGTCATTATCCGTACAATTTTCTTTTGTAATTTATATATCTTGTCAAGGTGAGACCGATACGCATTGGCCCACACAACATTTCCATAAAATATATAGGGATAGATCAAAGCATAGTAAATTGATTCAATAAATTTCTAGTTACAAAATGTCTTACTTTACATACCATTCCTGTTTAACTTTGATATTTTGTTTGCAACTGAATTAATGTGTTCAGTCCACTTCATTGTTCGTCAATTATTGTACCAAGGAATTTAGTGTGTTTTACTTGCGTAATATTTTGATCTTTAATTTAATTATTAATTCATTAGTTATTTTTTTCCTCGACGATTTAAAAAGCATGAAGTTAGTTTTTGCAAGATTAAGCGATAATTTGTTTAATTGCAACCAAATGGTTATTTTTTCTAATTCTTCGTTCATTTTTTCTATTAGTGTATTCAGGTCTTTATGAGACATTAACAAATTTTGTATCATCTGCAAAAAGAATGAAAGACATTAGTTTTGAACTGTTACATATGTCATTTATGTAAATTAAAAATAGTAGAGGACCCAATACAGAACCTTGAGGAACTCCACATCGTATTTCTTTTTCTCTGATAGCTCATTATCGTATCTAACACACTGATAACGCTTTGTTATATAATTTTTAAACCAGTTCAATGCTATCCCTCTAATACCATAAAATTCTAGCTTTTGAAGTAGCAATTCATGATCCACAGTGTCAAAAGCCTTAGAGAGATCCAGGAATACTCCAATTGCAAATTCTTTGTTATCTAATGTAGTAGTTATTCTATTTATAAGGTCAATAAGTGGCAAAATTTGTTGAATGATTTTTCCTGAATCCAAATTGGTGTTCAGTGAGTATACCTGTTTTTTTAAATAACTTATCAATCTCTTGTACATAATTTTTTCTAATACTTTGGAAAAACAAGGCAGCAGAGAGATAGGTCTGTAGTTAGTGAATTCTCGATTGTCTCCTGCTTTGTACACAGGTACTATAATTGAAGTTTTAAAGTCTTCTGGTATCTTTCCAGTAATGAAAGTGAGATTTATAATATGTGATAGTGGAACACTTATTTCTGTCGCTAACTGTTTTACTACCCGTGCATGATGTTGTCATGTCCCAGCTTTTTGATGGGTCAAGATTTTCTAATTCTTTCTTAATTTCCATTTCACACACAGGTGTCAATAGCATTGAATCTATATAATTTCCTTTCAGTATTCTTTAAATGTTAAATTGGTATTAACTGTTATCTTCTTAGCGAGGTTAGGTCCAACATTAACAAAATAATCATTGAACATGTTAACAATTTCCTTCCTATCTGTAACTGGTTCTTTATCTTGCATAAATTCTAGTGACATTTACTGCCTTTTTCTTCTTTCTGTTAAGTATATCATTTATTAGTTGCCATGTCTGCTTTATGTTGCCTCTAATAGTATCAAACTGTTTTTCATATACGTCTTTTTCAAAATATTTTTTAGCTTATTCAATCGATTACGATAATATTTATACTTTGTCTTCAATTCTTCGTTTCCGTTGCTTAATAACTTTTTGTATATACTTGTTTTTAATTTTAGAGGATTTGATGAATCCCTTTGTAATCCAAGGTTTGTTACTAGTTTTAAATTCTGTTTGTTGATTCAGTGTTAAATCACGTTCTAAACTCGATAATCGCAGTACAAAAGGACCCGAAAGTTTAATACAGCAAGAATTAATGAAAGAATGTTTTGGTACGAACGCCAGAAGAAACAGACTGAGAACAGCAGATATGAGTGGCTTTCTCAGTGGCCAGATATTAGTAATTCACTAAGATATCTTATGTTCAGCTAATTATAATTAGGCCAAGTGCAAATTGGTAAATATTCTGGTGCTATTGTGAACTATAATTATTAAAATCTGTGAATAAATGTATTCTTCTACAGACAGAACTCAGAGAACTCATACTCAGTGTTTCTTAACAAATTGCAAAAGAACAGGAGGACAAGATATTTTGTTTGAGTAGTGTAAATAATGATTTACTGTGACAAGAGAAACGGCGGGCTCGGGCACAAGATTACCATTAGCAAATCCAAGGGGAACTGACTTAGTGTGAGACAGCATAGAATTTAATGAAGTGGTACGTATTCACTGAACTTGTACTTTGTCTGCTAAATAAAGATTTCTTCCTCCTACACAATTTAGCATGACAAAATATCAAAAAATGTCAAAACATTGTTGATGACTGTTTTAAATCTTTTGATCTGAAGTTCTATATGTAATACCCTGTCTCTGTAATTTTCAAGTTCATTGAATCATTTTTAGAGCGGAAAATAACAATAAAAATACAGGTATTCCGTAGATTATTCTTGTTACCATTGTGGAATGAATGATACTCTGGGTCACGCGCGCGAGTTTGCCACATCCGCAAATATAAATATCACTGGCTTAATTTCGCTATAAACAACTTCACATTGAATTACATTTGACTTTCAGGGGGAAAATCATATTCATATAGATTTTGAAATCTACGCTTTGCATTTACGCATTTACGCATTTATGCATTTGCATTTACAACAGTTCATTCGCGATATAATTACTGTATGGCATGAACAGAGCCTGAAGAATCGAAACATCAGAAATTAATTCATGTTGCTCAAATGAACCCGGACAAACTAATTCAATTGATCGCCACTTTTCGCTCACACTTGATCAAGCAGCAACAAATACAAGAATGACTATATACCGTCCTACAACAACAAAAAACACACCATGCGACTCACTACACCGAGAAAAACACCATGATCCACATCGATTGAAGAAATTACGATCTTCAAATGAGAAGACTTTCGCTCCCATCGATAAGAAACGTTTCGATCAGAGTTCAACAAACTGTAAAACTTACCTTGACTTCAAGTTAAAATGCGAATAATCTTGATAGCCGACAAACAGGCAAACTGATTCACTGATTAAAATCGAAGTTAGAACTCGGAATTTGTTTTTGCAATCCAACAAGTAGACACTGTACACAATCCACTAAGTGTTCCTGTATGTGCAAATGATACGTTACAACATGCACGTACGAGGTCATAAGCCAGACACGCCCTTAGCAGGGAATTTTCCCTTCCTTATGTTACGCTTTTGACACAATCGGAAGCCAACAGCATTTCGTAGTGCTTTGGTATAAAGCGAAAACTTACAACCCGTTTAACTGAAAATGAAATATATAACTTTCCTTTTCATCTTGTTGAACTCGAAATTGCCCTAGTTCATTCTCGTTTGCTTTATGAATTCCAATTCTGCTTGTTGACTCAAAGTGAAAGTAAGGTAACGCCGCTTAGTAACCGACCCGGCTTGGGGGGGGGGGGGGGGGGGCAGGTGGGGGTACACGAAGACGCTCGGGAAGGGATCGAAGGTGTGGCCAGGCCGCTCAGAACCTGACCCTATTTAGACAAAAATACTGATTTTCCTACCCCGTCTAAGGTCGTCTAAGACATGACCAAAAATTTGTTGTAGCTGGCGAAGTCAACGGAAGTCAACGCCGTGATGTTTCTTTAAATTAACGTATATGTTTATCTTGCATGCATTAGGCCAAAAAGTGATGAAATCGATGGCCGCACCTCCCCGTTAAGGGAGTACCCCCTCCCCCCCCTGGGTAACCGATAAATAGATGGCTGTTTGTTTGATTCAGTGTTAAATCACGTTTCTAAACTCGATAATCCAGTACAAAAGGACCCGAAAGTTTTAATACAGCAAGAATTAATGAAAGAATGTTTTGTACGAACGCCAGAAGAAACAGACTGAGAACAGCAGATATGAGTGGCTTTCTCAGTGGCCAGCTATTAGTAATTCACTAACATATCTTATGTTCAGCTAATTATAATTAGGCCAAGTGCAAATTGGTAATATTCTGGCGCTATTGTGAACTATAATTATTAAAATCTGTGAATAAATGTATTCTTCTACAGCAGAACTCAGAGAACTCAATACTCAGTGTTTATAAAATAAAAGCCTAAAGCTAGTTGTGTCTTCAGTGTCAATTAGCTCAAGGTGCATATTTCCTTGGTTTTGATATCATCCATTTTTGAATTGAATTTGTATCTTTGATGCTATGTTATTGTAAACTTTATTGTACTGTAAATTAACAGGGTTCATACAGTCTAGAAATGTAGAAAAGTATGGATTTCCTGACTAGTTTTACAGACCTGGAAAAAGTTTGGAAAATGAAGTTTATGTCTGGAAATTTGTCGAAGCTACATTGTGTATAACAAGTTCTGTTATTCAATTAAATCTTTTTCAGGTAGCTGGAATTCCTGTTCTCGGAGTTTGATTGCATGTGTTAGGCCCAGTTCAGATGCCATACTTCACATGAGCCGAATCAAATTCAATGAATTAAGTTCATGTGAAGTACGGTGTCTGTATCAATTCGCACCGGCTGATTGAATTCGGATCGGCTCAGCCATTCTTCCCGCCTGCTCAGCCGGGAATTACGGCTGTGGACTGACTTTGATTCAGACACCAGACTTCACATGAGCCGAAACAAATGCATGAATTATTATGAATGTATTTTCAATATAACAGCAAATTTCCCCCTAAATTAAGTTCGGCTAGCGTCTGAATCAATTCAATCGGTCTAAATTAATTTGGGTCGGCCTAAATTCAAATTCGATATGGCTCATGTGAAGTACGGCATCTGAACTGGGCCTCAATCTGCCGAGTCTGTAAAATGAAAACATGGTTTGGAAAAAGTATGGAAAATATCTCAAATTTTGTTTACAAAAATATGCAGAAACCCTGTAAATACAAAATTGCCCTTGATTAAAACAAGGCTTATATACAGGTAGTTGTCCCCCCCCCCCCCCCCCCATTATAGTCATTCTAATTTACTCAGCATCATTGGGACACATAGGCTCAATTTGCACCCTTCTCTCAATTCCTGTCTTCAATAGCATGCATTTGGTGGGGGGAGGGGTAAGGGGATTCATTTTCCCAGGTAGTGGAGCCTAAAAACATGGAAACCAATGCTTAATCAGCAGCAAGAGCTATTGAGAAGTCTGAAATTAGGTTCTTGTACATTTGATATGGAGAAAAACTGGTATATATTCTAGGGTACCATTAGGTCCTCAAGCACTTGCGTTAGCGAATCTATAGGGGTCCACTTTAAACAAGACATTTGGATATCACAAAACAGTGTTTAACCTGAATAATAACTTATCAGGTATTTTAGTTGGCTAAAATTGTTTTAATGACGCATTGTTATGAAAGTAGTGATGGACTACACTCATTTTCAAGTAAAACAATATTTATTTTCACTTTTGTAAGATTCAGGTTGTAATTATGTCACAATATGTGAATTTGGGCATGGATATCTTTTGGAGAAAAAACAATAATAATCACCCTGGCTATTATTCGAGGAAACATATTTTATCAGGTTGCCCCAACAGTTCACCTACTTCCTGGAAGCAGACTAGAGGGAGCAAGGGTAACTGGCAAGTCCAACACCAAAGTCTTTGATAAACAAAATCATTGGGCAAGAATGATTTTACATGGAATTATGTCACACATTTTAAAAACTGGCATGGTAAATAATTTCTACAGTTTTCCGGGAGTGCTCATTACAAGTTACTGCCACAGTCATAAGTTTTACTTGGCTGCATATATTATTTTATTTCCTTATGTAAGGCTGGAAAAATAATTGCTGGCTTTGAAATAACACAACACAATAGTGTTGTTTTTATGTCTGAATTCTAATGTACTGATTGCAAAGGCAATATGATTTGGCTGATCAGTATAATGTATTTTCTTGCGAACGGACACTACAAGGGACAAGTAGATGGGAGGGTTAGAAGGTACAATGACATTCAGGGCCTGTTGACCTGACAGCCATCATGCATCTGACTTGTGTTGATTTGATTCGATCACGTAAATGAAAAGTGCTCCGAGGCCAAAAACCAACAGATCAACTAATTTTAGCGAGGAATTAAGCAAACCTTCATTAACAGTACTTCTACTCATACCCCTGGTACATGCCTGGAGTTTCCAAGTGTTCTACAAAATTGCCTGTTTTCCGTCATCATTCATCATGAAAATAGAGTCCGAAGATTCGTATCTTTGCATCTTTGCCTTTGGTCGCTTCTCGTGGTTCACTAGCGCGCTGCTTCTTTTCGTTTTTAGTGGCATAGCAAAGTCTCAGAAAAAGGGCGCGACATACTTCTTATTTCAATTAAATTCTGGGTCATTTACGGCGAAAGACACAACGGGAATTACGTTTCACCAACATCGGCGCTTGTTGTGTTTCTTCCATGATTGGATGACGTCCACGAACAGACGCGCTAACGGCAAAAATCGTCGGGCCGCGACGTTTTGCGAAAACGATCTAATGGCGGATGGATTTTTACGCGATTTTTACGAGATTTTCGCGGGCTGGTCTCTCTGCCGTGTTTTCGTACTTTTCTGGTCAGATTTCTAGCGTGTTTGTATTTATCATTACCCAAATAAGTGAAATTGTCTTAAGAAAAAAACCGCGAAAACAAAATGCTTAATTTTTGATCGTAGTAGGCACTTTAAGTTAAATATAGGAGCTCGCCCCCAACAAATTGTTATAAATTTTGTTTGATCTCCGCAGTAATTACCTTGGCAACTAGCTTACGGGGGGGTTGGAAGTAACTATTAAAATCGCAAGTAATCCAAACAAGTCAGTCACATGCCACTTTATACGGCAATGTGTATAATTACAGTCTGAGCAAAGTAACAAGGCGAAGCTTTGCAAATATTTAGTCCATTCTGAGGATATTCATTCAGCTGACAAAAACAACCTCCCGTAGTCCCGTAAGCACATACCAAAACCAGCCCGGCCCTTAGTTAAACTGCTGGATCAATAAGTCATCAGACGATTTATCATCCGTAATAAGCTTATCCTTCGTCTTCGATTTGAGCCTAGCGTGAATGAGGCTCTTTTAAAACCAGCACTGAGTAGGAGAGTTGTGGCGAAGAAATTCTGGCTTTTGAGACTCCTGCTGCTAGCAATGTCGACATCAATACGTTGGATGTATCTTCTTGTGTGAAGAAAAAGCGTTCTACGTTTATAGAAAGCTCTTAGAACCTCGTCAGATATACAATAACAACATGAAATCAGCCTTCGCGCGCACAGAAGAAGCCATAATTTGTTTGGGAATCGAATTCCCGACATCCCTACTCGTGTTGACACCTCCTATCCGCGTTATGGTTTTTCTATTGTGTCAGCGGTCGTCTCCACTTTATTAATAAGTAAGAATGAGGCGGTAATAATTCCGGTCGCTAAATATTAATACTTGTTTAATAATTATATATTTATAATTAAACTATGACTTTCATATAAACGGGATCCCGAAACCATACAAGCTCTGTTGCGTAAACTGCAACACTATTATTTGTAACATTTTCACCCCATTTGATTCTAGCGTAGATAACGTTGGGCGTAAGATGTAAAGTATAAATGTTAGTGAGGTTACAATAAAGTTGCCTTGAATCTGTTTGTTAAGTACTCTCTAAGCGGCACGTTTCAAGTTACACTAATGATCTAATGCAGGAAGCATAACACCCCTGAGTCCTTCTGCCCTGAACAGAGTATATAATTTCAAAATATGCGAGTCTGTCCTAAACAGGGTCTTAACCTGTCCTAAACAGGGTCAGGTTTTCAAACTTGCAGCGATGGCTCCAAAACCCTATACCCAAACATGGGTCCGAGTACCCCCCCCCCCGTCCCCTGTTTTCCCCCCCCCCCCCCCCCCCCCTCACTACTTGCTCATTAAAATACACTGATGGCCATGCATGGGTTAGCCTCCTCCCTCGTCTTTCTACGCCTGCCAACGCAGGACTATGCATAGGTTGTATTGTGTGACAAAAGGCATGTTATATTTTGCACTTTTTGTTTCTGTAGAAGTGATGACTTTCTATTTATAAATACGACTTCTGCGAGGACTTTGTTGACCAGTTTATCTGGATATCCTCGGAACACGCAAATGTGAATCTGACATTTTAAATGTTTTATTCAAAACTTTTTCCACTGCACTGTTTAATTAATTACCGTTGGTTTGACCCGCTGGCAGACTCCTGTTAGTTATTGATGACGAAGGGCGACCGCTGACAAATGGAAACATACCGCGGAAGGGGTCACAGAGTGGATGTGGGAATTCGCTTCCCTATTTGTTTCGAATTGGTTGATTGGATGACGTCATTGTCCTCTCGTCCCAATCCTTATTTACGCGCTCGGACATTTTTGAATCCAGCAATGGCGGCAAGTCGAAGTTGGAAAGTAGAGTTAAAATAATCGGACTTCCGTGAGAATTTTTACTTGATATTTGGCACATTTACTATTTGGTGGTTAAAGTTTCGAAATCCGAAGAGAACAGGAGAAGTGTATTTTTGATCGTAGTAGCACTTTAAGGGAAATCTTTTCAGTCGGAGCGAAGCGAAATATGTATTTTATTCTGCAGTACTTCATTGGTCTATCTGAATCGTATTTTCGCTTTCACTGTTAGCGATTTTTTTCTGTTGGAAGCAAAGAAGCCAAGCGTGTTGGAAACAATTGTTTCTAAATTTGCATACTTGACAGCTCTACCCGCATTTCGATTCTTTGGTTCGTCGAGTCTGGCACCGATCATGTTGAGAAAGCTTCATTCGGCATCACTTTTCTCGGTAGAAATTGGATGGATGAAACCCAAACTCGGTCAGGACATGGGAAAATATCTAGTTGATCAGATGCGGTGCCTGCCGCTCTAATGTTTTTATAAACACGAGCCGAGTGTGTGCAGTTTCATTGTTTTGACTGTTTCAGTGTTTAGATAGCGCGCGTAAGCGGCAAGTAAAAAAACTGATATCTCCGGTTCTACGAGGCCTAAAAAAGATACTTCAAAGAGTAAAGTAATATGTTGAGGAAAGCAAAGTCCCGTGATAAAAATTACAATGATGCGCCGAGTACTCTGGAGTTATTTTTTGTGAGTGAACATTTTTGTCCGCTCTATTATTGTTTTTATAAACACGACGCGACGACCGACCGAGAATCCAAGCTGTTTTACTCTTCAACTGAACCACGCTCGCCATCTTGCTGATTGACATGAATGATGCTCGCTGCGACTTGTTGACAAAACCTGCCAAAATCAACCAATCAGAGGTATAGCAGCTCCTGCTATACCGAAAGTAGGTCGTTAAATAAATGCTTACAGGCTCTCCCGCCGCTGCCTAAACTCTCTCCCAGACTACCTTCGCGCGGCCGTTCGCCTTTTCGCTTCGTCCCACTATCCGAGAGCCTGTACATACGTTAAAATCAACGTCTCCTCTTCTTAACTTCACTATGAAGACTGCAAGTTACATATCATTTATGCAGCTTCAGTCTTCACGCTTATTTACAAATTTACTCGTGGTTATTCATTGTTCAATGAATAATTGCACTCGAAATCATAACTAACGCTTAACACTACTATACAAACAATTATATTTTTGATTCCCATATTAACGTTCGTCAGGATGCGTTCGTCCTCTAGCTTGACTCCGATCCACTATTATTGAATGCGAGTGAAATCACGAGGGCCGATTTAGGACGGTACAACTTTGTCGCATGCAACTTCTGTAGCTCACGCTGCTCGCGTCATGCAAACATCGTATACAACTCCCATCATTCAACATTGTCTGTGGCTACGATTTGGTTTTGATTTAAAACATGTTTCAAATCCTACGACAGTTTTCGTGTCGCATGCGATAACAGTAGCAAAATTTTAGGTTTGATTTACACGAAACAATTCGCGTCGTACGCTTGTCGTATAATCGTGTCGCCATGCGACAATGTTGTACCGTCTAAATCGACCCTTAGGCCAGTTATAGTACAGCTTTCATTCCACCGTCCATGATGTCACATATTCCAAACGAAAACTAGAATTTTGCTTTGAGCTAAAACATTTCTTGACCGAGCGCGCCTATAAATGAATTTTTGGGGATTAAATAATTTTGTGCCACCTAATATCTGCCATTTTGCCTCCTAAATTTATTCAAGTGATCGTTTCAATTTAAAAAAGAAACGTTTAACAGTGACAGTGTTTATCAAAGCCCACCTGCTTCAGTTGTCTTTCATGTCTTTCTTTAAAACAGCATAAACCAAAGGATTGAGCGCAGAGTTTACAATAAAAAGGACGTGAATAACTTTCTTCAAAGTCTCGGACACGACGCAAATTTTGAAGACGAAACAGAAGCATCGATAGTTTTCCTCCTATGTGGCAGAGAACGAAGAACAAAATAATAAACACAATCATTTTCACCGAAGCTTTCTTCTCCGTGTGCTTGTTTCTTATTGTCACGTTTTGTTGTGTCTCGAAATTAAACCTGACCTGAGCCAAAATAAGCGACTCCTTTCGTGAAATGTTTCGTACTATGAAACAAAGACGCCCAGTGACGCCATTTCCCGCTTTTGCACGTTTTTTTTCTTTAACTTTGAATTAATTCGTGTTTTTGTCTACGAAAATTACACGACGGCTTGAAGATATGAATTTTATTTTCTCGTGTTATAAACAAGATTTTTATTCACTCGCTGCGCTCGTTCGTAACATATTGTTTCTTTCACTCGAAAATAAAAAACTCATCTTCGCGCTGCAGTATAATATCCTCTATGTATGTATTTCTTATTGCAAAACACCGGCTGCTTATAGGGTGGCAAAGTATTATTTATTTGACTTACGTGCAGGTGTCTTCTGATAACTGAAATTGATGTTAAACTGACAATTCATTCTGCGCTTGCTTTTTTTAAAAAAACTAATAAAAACTGCGTTGGCAAAATAAATAGGCAGGATTCTTATAAATAATTTATGTCATTTTATTAAACTTTCTGAGTGAAACATTCTCTCTTTCTTTGTCACTAGCTGAATTAAACTGAGCTTCAGTCGCACTTTCATTCTGTATACAATATGATTTCATAGACTGCGACCAGTCGGTCTTTTTCCTCGGATGCTTGAATTGGCGTGAGCGGAAATGTAACAATTTTGCCAATTAGGTGTAATAATTAGGAGAGATTGGGGATAGGTTTATTTCTCCTTCTTCTCCGCGCCCGCGCTTCTCACGCCGCTCACCCACGCTCGATCGTCGCATCTAGCGGGTTCGCGCCAAGAAAGATTACGAAAAGAAAGAGACTGCTCGCAGTCTAATAATTTCACAGCACTTTATAAACTGTGACGTATATGAGCTACCGTGATAAAACGACTAAAATATGGGTTGTATTGCACTTGTAAACGCAACACATTTGACTTTGCATAAGAAAGTAAAATATAATTAAAAATGCAACGTGCTTATTTTGAACTGTCACATATCCTCTTGGAATTGTCAAGAGCCTAAAGTCTGCAAAAGACCTATAAACATAATTTTACCTCCCCCGTTTCTGCTAGGAAGCTACTCATGAACTGATCATGTACCAGGAAATGGGTGGGGTGGGGAAACCTGTGGAAATCGTAGCTTTTCAACATAAAAAAGACGAGGCTTGTGACTAAAATAAGTACACAAACTAACTAGTTTTACACTCTTCAATAATGTTAGTCGCCTGCCTAAAAAAGATTGATCACACTTAAATCGTCGTTTCTATAAGCAACCATTATATCCCTAAATAAAATAACATATTTTCACTCGTTGGTTTATT
This sequence comes from Desmophyllum pertusum, assembly GCA_029204205.1. NCBI lineage: Eukaryota > Metazoa > Cnidaria > Anthozoa > Scleractinia > Caryophylliidae > Desmophyllum > Desmophyllum pertusum. The sequence goes on along the minus strand of MU827791.1, from coordinate 208,596 downwards.
TTGACTCGTAAAAATATACAGCAATACTACACACTTCCCAACTGTCTTATAGGATATATATATATTTCACTTGTCTAATTAATTCCTAATAAAGCTTTTGAAGTAACAAAGAAACCTATAAATTTATACTTCTACACATCTCCTCACAAGACCTATACAGGAGTATAAAACACAAAGGAGTAACTTAAAAAATCATTCATTCTACTGCTGTCAAATCTCCAATAATATTGGAAAGTGTGAAACACAAAATATTTAGAGAGTAGCGGATAGCTAGTCGTGCATGTTGTGTGTCCGAGTGAATGGTTAACTAACAGCTGTGCTTGCATGTTCTTTTCCAAACAGTTTCAGTCTGATGTCAAGTGCACGCTGGGCTGACTGAAGTAGCTGAGGTAAAGTCGCATTGTGCATGTTGCATGACCCGGGTGAATAGTAACTATCAGCCGTGTCTTTGTGTTTCTTCTCCAACAAGTTTTCAGTCTGTATGTCAAGTGCACGCATGCGTAGACTGAAGAGCTGAGGTAAAGTCACCTCGTGCATGTTGTGTGTCCCGAGTGAATGGTAACTAACAGCTGTGCTTGCATGTTCTTCTCCAAAACCAGTTTCAGTCTAATGTCAAGTGCACGTTGGGCTGAATGAAGAGTTTTCGCTTACCGAAGCACAGTTCAGTTCAGTTCATTTTTATTCACACTTATTTCGATTACATAATAAGAAGAATAATAATAATACAATCATAAGAAGAAGGAAAAAAAAGAAAAGGACAGAGCAAGTATGAAATAACATTTTTTAAGGGGGAAGTGTGTAGTGGCCAAGGAGCAAAAGCTTTCGAGTTGGCCACTACCACAGTGCCAGTTACAAAGAGAGGAAAATACAATTCATACAAAATAAGGCTATAGTCGATATTACAAAGATATAATTAAAGTGACAAACGAAATGCTGTCGGCTTCAGAGTTTGACTGATTTGTAATTGTGTCAAAAGCGTAATATTAGGAAGGGGAAAATTCCCTGCTAAGGGCGTGGGTGTGACGAAAGCTCAGACTCGAAAGCTCAGACCTCAGAACCTCGAAAACTCAGACTCGAAAACCCAGACCTCGAAACCTCAGACCTCGAAAACTCAGACCTCGAAAACTCAGACCTCGAAAACTCAGACCTCGAAAACTCAGACCCGAAACTCAAATTGTGTATGTACTAGTGAGTATGTACCCTTGTGTCCCAACACCTATAAAAGTTGTAGGCGAACACAATATGCGGAGAGGGAAAAAAATCAGAAGGCCAGGGGGTCAAGAAAGTCACTGATCACGCGGCACTGATCATAACACAACGCCCAATTCTTCTTATCGATTCTCGGTCGCTTACGAACAACTAGACTGTGAACAGTCCCTCTATTTCTTGCGGCCACGTTCGTATTTTAGCCGCATCTGAATAAGCGGGTGCGCGAAATCTGGGGCGAGGGAGGTGCATGAATGTGAAAATTATAGTGAAAATTACAGAGACAGGGTATTACAAATTATAGAACTTCAGATCAAAAGATTTAAAACAGTCATCAACAATGTTTTGACATTTTTTGATATTTCGTCATGCTAAATTGTGTAGGAGGAAGAAATCTTTATTTAGCAGACAAAGTACAAGTTCAGTGAATACGTACCGCTTCCTTAAATTCTATGCTGTCTCACACTAAGTCAGTTCCCCTTGGATTTGCTAATGGTAATCTTGTGCCCGAGCCCGTTTCTCTTGTCACAGTAAATCATTATTTACACTACTCAAACAAATATCTTGTCCTCCTGTTCTTTTGCAATTTGTTAAGAAACACTGAGTATTGAGTTCTCTGAGTTCTGCTGTAGAAGAATACATTTATTCACAGATTTTAATAATTATAGTTCACAATAGCACCAGAATATTTACCAATTTGCACTTGGCCTAATTATAATTAGCTGAACATAAGATATGTTAGTGAATTACTAATAACTGGCCACTGAGAAAGCCACTCATATCTGCTGTTCTCGGTCTGTTTCTTCTGGCGTTCGTACCAAACATTCTTTCATTAATCTTGCTGTATTAAACTTTCGGGTCCTTTTGTACTGGATTATCGAGTTTTAGAAACGTGATTTAACACTGAATCAACAAACAGCCATCTATTTATCGGTTACCCAGGGGGGGGGAGGGGGTACTTCCTTAACGGGGAGGTGCGGCCATCGATTTCATCACTTTTTGGCCTAATGCATGCCAGATAAACATATACGTTAATTTATAGAAACCTCACGGCGTTGACTTCCGTTGACTTCGCCAGCTACAACAAATTTTTGGTCATGTCTTAGACGACCTTAGACGGGGTAGGAAAATCAGTATTTTTGTCTAAATAGGGTCAGGTTTTGAGCGGCCTGGCCACACCTTCGATCCCTTCCCGAGGCGTCTTCGTGTACCCCCCCCCCCCCCCCCCCCTGCCCTCTCCACCCCAAGCTGGGTCGGTTACTAAGCGGGTTACCTTACTTTCACTTTGAGTCAACAAGCATAATTGGAATTCATAAAGCAAACGAGAATGAACTAGGGCAATTTTCGAGTTCAACAAGATGAAAAGGAAAGTTATATATTTCATTTTCAGTTAAACGGGTTGTAAGTTTTCGCTTTATACCGAAGCACTACGAAATGCTGTCGGCTTCCGATTGTGTCAAAAGCGTAACATAAGGAAGGGAAAATTCCCTGCTAAGGGCGTGTCTGGCTTATGACCTCGTACGTGCATGTTGTAACGTATCATTTTTAACGGGATTACAAGCGGCCGATTTCCTGTGGGGGGTGGGGGGAGGAACTCCCTTATTTTTCGCTATATAGGAAGGTGCAGCTGGACAGGGTAATGGTTTTTGAGCATTTTGGTCTGGAACAGGGTATAGCAAAAGGCATTTTTGGGTATCAGGGTATCAGTTTTCCCAGGAGTTGGCACGAAGATCGGTAATTGATACTCTGGCATAGGGTAGATGAAGTAGTCAGACGAAAGGAAACGCGTAGGAGTGTTAAAAAGCTTTACAACTACAACTCGCAGTGCTGCTTAGTAGTTTAGCCTTTTGGGTTAGAAAGAAAATCGTTAAGAATCGTCCGGAATAGGGTATCTTTTTTCAACATTTAGGACCTGTTTACATGGAGGGAGGGTGACCCGGGTACCCGGGTCACCCTCCCTCCATGTAAACAGGCCCTTAGTCTGGAACAGGTTCGCAAAATTAGGGTTGTTATAGCCCAGCGGCACACCCCCACCCAAATTTTTTGGGAGAAACCTCCCCAGGCCCAATTTCACCTTGAGGGGAGAAAGAACAATGCACCCCTCCACCCCCTCGGTCAGTTTACTCTGAGGTTCTCCCGCCAAATCTAAGAGTCAACTTCGAACCTGCGTGACGAAAAACGTGACTGGGTGATGCAATATTTTGGCTAGCGTAAGTTTGAGCTTAGGTCAAGTTTACTGTGTAGAAAATTTTTAGCTAATGTCAATTGCATCATAATCAACAAGGGCACAGATGTGTTTTCGCTCAACGTGAAAATAAATTGTGAATGACATATATGCTGTGGAATTGTGTAAGAAAAACTGTTATGTTTTTGGGACCGAGTTTTATCGTTCGTTTAATGAGATGCATGTATTAAACAGAACAGAAATTATCTAGTGGCTATTTATTTGCATGTCTCCTGGCTACGTTTACAATGTAATGGGAAAACCCCTCACAATGCAATGCAATGTCAACTGGGGAAAGTGCAGTGAAAAAAACAAGTAGTCACGCCAGTCTCGCTAAAGTCCGCAGTTTGCGTGAAACCGGAAGCCGATTCCCCGCTGGGATCGAATAACGCGCAAAGGTCACACCGCCAAATTTAGCACATTTTGCAACAACACTGCTGTTCACATGCTGTGGGACATTTGTCTTTGCTTTTTTCAATGCGATTCCTGTAATAAACTCAATACTTGTACGCACTTACACGACACTACAGAAAGCCTGTGGAAGAGAAATTCTCCACTGGCTAATTTTAGACCGAGATGCGATAACATCATGTCAACCGTGTAGAGGGCTAGGGCTAGCGACATGAAAACAAGAGCGAATAACGCCGTAACGCAATTCGACTCCTCTGCTCCCTGTGTCATTTCAAGTCATCAAGTTTCATTTCTGCTGAAGTAAGAAAGACGACTTTTTGTTTGTTATCCAACTACATTCTGAAACTCTGCATCAGCACATACATGATCAGCTTCACAGATTAGTATTAAAAAGAATCACTGTTCTTATGCACACATTTTTGATTTCTCCGCCGCAAGTATTTGAATTATTCATCTCTTGTAGGAAAAGACGATTAATAAGCTTATTCCTGACTTCATAGGTTAACTTTAAGATGCTCAGCTTCACAGATTAGTATTAAAAATAATCTCTTTTCTTATGCACACATTTTTGATTTCTAGACAGGAAAGTATTTGAATTATTCATCTCTTGTAGGAAAAGTGTGAATGTTAAAACCTTTCACGACAAACGATTTAAAAGCTTATTCCAGACTTCATAGGTTAACTTTAAGATTACTGTGTAGAAACTGAAATATATATCTAAATGCCATCAACTAATGAAAAATAGTCATTTGAAAACATACCTTAATTTATCTTATACCACTAATCCAAGGACACTAATCACGTTTACAAAAACATATACCACGGGGTATCGTAACTGCGACCAGGAAGAGAAATCCCAATGCGGATTGCTTCATGCTCATAGCACAATACCTCTATTGCATCATCTTTACACGACCAGAGATTGCGTCATGTCAACCGTGGGATCGAAATAACGAGAAAAGGTCACACAACAAAATTTAGCACATTTTGCAACAACACTGCTGTTCACTGCTGTGGGACATTTGTCTTTGCTTTTTCCAATGCGATTACTGTAATAAACTAAATACATCTACGCACTTACACGACACTACAGAAAGAATGTGGAAGAGAAATTCTCTACTGGCTAATTTTAGACCGAGATGCGATAACATCATGTCAACCGTGAAGAGGACTAAGGCTAGCGACATGAAAAAAAAAGTCCATTTCTTGAAGCGGCCGAGCTATGCGTCGGCCGCTTAACAAGATGAAAAGGAAAGTTATATATTTCATTTTCAGTTAAACGGGTTGTAAGTTTTCGCTTTATACCGAAGCACTACGAAATGCTGTCGGCTTCCGATTGTGTCAAAAGCGTAACATAAGGAAGGGAAAATTCCCTGCTAAGGGCGTGTCTGGCTTATGACCTCGTACGTGCATGTTGTAACGTATCATTTGCACATACAGGAACACTTAAGTGGCTTGTGTACAGTGTCTACTTGTTGGATTGCAAAAACAAATTCCGAGTTCTAACTTCGATTTTAATCAGTGGAATCAGTTTGCCTGTTTGTCGGCTATCAAGATTATTCGCATTTTAACTTGAAGTCAAGGTAAGTTTTACAGTTTGTTGAACTCTGATCGAAACGTTTCTTATCGATGGGAGCGAAAGTCTTCTCATTTGAAGATCATAATTTCTTCAATCGATGTGGATCATGGTGTTTTTCTCGGTGTAGTGAGTCGCATGGTGTGTTTTTTTTTGTTGTTGTAGACCGGTATATAGTCATTCTTGTAATTTGTTTACTGCTTGATCAAGTGTGAGCGAAAAGTGGCGATTAATTGAACTAGTTTGTCCGGGTTCATTTGAGCAACATGAATTAGTTTCTGAATGTTTCGATTCTTCAGGCTCTGTTCATGCCATACCGTAATTATATCGCGAATGAACTGTTGTAAATGCAAATGCATAAATGCGTAAATGCAAAGCGTAGATTTCAATTCTATATGAATATGATTTTCCCCCTGAAAGTCCAAATGTAATTAAATGTGAATTTGTTTATAGCGAAATCAAGCCAGTGATATTTATATTTCCGGATGTGGCAACTCGCGCGCGTGACCCAGAGAATCATTCATTCCATAATGGTAACAAGAATAATCTACGGAATACCTGTATTTTTATTGTTATTTCCCGCTCTAAAAATGATTCAATGAACTTGAAAATTACAGAGACAGGGTATTACATATAGAACTTCAGATCAAAAGATTTAAAACAGTCATCAACAATGTTTTGACATTTTTTTGATATTTCGTCATGCTAAATTGTGTAGGAGGAAGAAATATTTATTTAGCAGACAAAGTACAAGTTCAGTGAATACGTACCGCTTCCTTAAATTCTATGCTGTCTCACACTAAGTCAGTTCCCCTTGGATTTGCTAATGGTAATCTTGTGCCCGAGCCCGTTTCTCTTGTCACAGTAAATCATTCTTACACTACTCAAACAAATATCTTGTCCTCCTGTTCTTTGGAATTTGTTAAGAAACACTGAGTATTGAGTTTCTCTGAGTTCTGCTGTAGAAGAATACATTTATTCACATATTTTAATAATTATAGTTCACAATAGCGCGCAGAATATTTACCAATTTGCACTTGGCAGGGTCAGGTTTTGAGCGGCCTGGCCACACCTTCGATCCCTTCCCGAGCGTCTTCGTGTAACCCCACCCCCCCCCCCCCCCCCAGCCGGTCGGTTAATAAGCGGTTTACCTTACTTTCACTTTGAGTCAACAAGCAGAATTGGAATTTTATAAAGCCCAAACTAGAATGAACTAGGGCAATTTCGAGTTCAACAAGATGAAAAGTCCTTCTATTCGTATAGATAACAAACACAAAACGTGGGCTTTTTTATTATTGTTCGTTGTTATAAATATAGACATATAGACCTCTGGTACGGGTTGGAAATCCGGAATCATGCAATAAGTTAAGAGGTTCAGAAAAAGGAACTCCCTATTAGCCTGCTGGCGGGAGTAATAAATAACAAATTCCCAAACAAGATTGCGGTTAACCAACTCTTTTTCTGAAAGGAGTGAAAGGAATAATACGTTTATTACATGTATATGTAGCTTTGTCGTTTACAGTCGACATTGCCTAAACAGTACCAACAGAAACACTACAATATTCCAGAAAAAAGAACGATAACTAAGAAAGAACCTAATACAAGGGCAACATATCAATTTTTTTACGAAATGCAAAAATACTATAACAGAGCCATAACAGTTATTGCTCTTAAAAATATGTCCCGCACTTCCATTGATTCCGGATACAGTAACCGTTTACTCATGTCCCCTCAGTAGAGCTTCCGGAGAGGACATGTCTCTCCGCATATTGTGTTCGCCAACAACATTTTATAGGTGACGTAAGCTTATCTGTTGAAACACAAGGGAACACATTCTGCACATTAGTACATACACATTTCGAGGTCTGAGTTTTCGAGGTCTGAGGTTTCGAGGTCTGAGTTTTCGAGGTCTGAGGTCTGAGCTTTCGAGGTCTGAGCTTTCGTCACACTTATTCGACATCATTCAGTCACGTTTCAAGACATACGAGACGATTCTACTCCACAGGCATCACTCCTTTTGTTCTGGTTTCCTTTCAATTTGCGAACAGTTCTTGACATTGGAAACGGATAGGCTCGGTGGAAAACACGGGGCCGGGGTCGGGGTCCCGGGGTCACCCGGAAAACACGTCGTCCCGTGGTCTGTGGAAAACACGGGTCTCGGGGTCTGTGGAAAACACGGGGTGCCGGGGTCTGTGGAAAACACGGGGTCTGAATTCTTAAATAACTGGAAAACGCTTAAATAACTGGAAACGGGGTCCCGGAAAAGCATAAAAATGTCTTCTCAACTAATTCAGAATCCTTTTTAATCCTTTTTAATCCCATCTTCGCGAGGTCAACACGAAACCCGGGACACGATCCGTCACTGCAGTGGTTAACTCACTTACCATACTTCCTAGATTATGACAGTATTATGCTTGTAATATCTAATCTCCATTTTCTGTGCCTTTGCCTGTGCAGCATGTCAAAGTCATTCCATAGAAAAGCGAAAATTTGCATTCACTTGCACCCAGACTCGCGCGGAAAAATGACACCCAATGAGCGACAAATTTATATAACAGTTACATAAATAGGACAAAACTAATTGTAAACATGGAGTTCGATCGAGTAAGAATTGAGAGCGGCAAAGCATGAGTTAATGAACTGCCAAATTCTCAGGCGGTAGTTGATAAAAGGAGAATACCTTGACCTCATTAGGCCAACAATTATTTCAAACTGTGTGCAGACACCACAAAAGAGATCGGTATAGAAAAGTATGAGTGGAATAAACTTACATTATAGAAGGTTTACATTATACATGTACTTCGGTTCTGCTATTTGACAGAACGCAAGGATTTCTTCGGGAAATGAGAATTGAAGCTTGATCAGCACACTTGTACTTCATAACCACGTTTAAAGGGGCTACGTCACGGATGGCGCATCTTGAAAAAATTGGCCAATTTTTTTCAAGTTCGCCATTCGCAATCCGTCTTAATCTTCTCCATCCTCAACCATCCTTGTTCCTGTTTGGTTTATTATTACCTCTTTGGCATTTGTCTACCTTAGTAAACTATTATTTTGAGGCTTTCTTCAATTTGAAGGTGATTTAGCACTTCACAAAAATGACTTAAAACATCTTAAAGAGCGTCTTAAAAGACCTGAAATATATCTCCTGTAGCGCTCAATGTTATAGCAGGTCACCCGCAACATTCTCGCAACATCTTAAACTCGATCGTATTCTCGTATTGGAAGTAAAAAGGACCGAATTTAAAATTTTATTTTAACATGATTCTTTGCTGAAATTAAAAACAAAATATTAATAATTTTCTCTGAAATATTTATTTTAATTCAAAATGAATAAACTTTTAAAATTTAATTTCGATTTATTTTCTTATATTAAAAATGGACAAAATATGAACAAGCGAGACATCGTGCCTTGTGATTTAATTTTCCTATGTTGCGAAAAAAAAGAAGAAACGTTTTGAATCAAGTTAGAAAGTTCAAGAAAATTATGACAGAGTATTTCTTTTTTACAGTCAAAGTTCGTGCTATATACCTTATAACGTTACAGTTAAAGTTTTTGAGTACTGCTTTTAAAGGGGCTAGGTCACGGTGTTCAGAGAAGAAAACGTATTGATTTCTAATTATGTGCTCCAGACTTGAAATCTTCGCGTTCATCCAAGGAAGAAATGTCGCTGACGACAGCGTGACCTAGCCCCTTTAATTGTACTTGAGATTAGCCAGATAGAGATTTTTTAAACTAATTTTATATATATAGAATCAACGTTGATAACAAACATAATTTAACATAATCAGTTGTGAAGTGTAGTTTTGTAGTCAGTTATAGTTATCCTGCAACGTTCCAGTTGAAGCTTTAGATTACCGATTTTAAGGGAGCTACGTAGGTCATGTTTAGAGACAAAAAGGTATCCCTTTGCAATTTATAAAACTTTAAACTTCATAGAATTTACATTTAATGGAAACTTAACTTTGTTTAGAGAGGATTTACATTTAATGGAAACTTTGTTTAATTTGCATTGAAGTTATTAAATAAAATGTTTCATTTTAGAATTCAGACCCCGTGTTTTCCACAGACCCCGGCACCCCGGCCCCGTGTTTTCCACCAAGCCTACAATTTACTAGAACTAACTTCTAGTAAATTGTATGGGGTACTTACAGTTGAAAGTCTGTGTGTCCCCTCATGTGATTTGCCGTTGCGCTTTGAGAGCAGCTCTTCAGACCCGAAAACCACCTTTAACACTTTAAAAAGTTGATTAACCTATACTAATATTAACGTTTTACCGATTTGTCTTTTATTTAGCCGTATTTAGTGAGCTTGTCGCTTTAAATTTGTCTTGCGGCAGTAATTTTTTCGAAATTTTGTGGCTAGAAAATATCGTATCATGAAGTTGTAGTGTACAATAAAACACTTGCTTTTTAAACTGTGGTGTTGATGTTTGATTTTTTGGCAAGAAAAGATATGTAACATGAGTGTGTATACTTTATTAAAGGTGGCTGATTCTCAGAATTGCTGACAAGATTCCCGGAAAATCGACTACGCAGTACGCACTTTTGCGCGCCTCGACGAATAAAAATATTCCCGGAAAAAATCCCGCGCGCGAACACGCGCGTTAAACCGCATCTGTCATTCCATATAGGAAGTTAATTTTGATTGGTCGGGAAAAAACCCACGCATTGAATCGAACTTATACGCTTCTAGGTGATAAGCTTCTGTTTGAATTAATCGATGTTTTTTTAAAGCCCATTTGCACCGCCCGACAAACCTGTTAGTTCTTAGACGCTGGAAGAGGTAAGATTTTGGTTTAGTTCTTGTCAGTCATTCGTTTATCACATAACTTGCGTCGAGTAAGAAAAGCTTTGTTTATGCTTTTTAGGCTTTTCGAACTTGAAATAAATATGATCAAGCTATGTCAATGGAGCGAGATGACCCGTATGTAAAGAAACCAGGTGTCCAGCCCACTATTACTGCAATAAGGTTAACCCTATAAAAGCGCCAGCTGACGCGTAAGATTAAGCTTATATCAAGTCAAATCCTGCAAGTAAATGCTGCACCATTGACCCAAGTGGAAACGTAACACAATGGCAGTTACCTGATAGAGTTACAGCGCAGTTTCAGCCTGCTGATAGTGGTATAACATCCTATTACCACCAGGATCTTCCTATACAATAGTAATGTCTGAAAGCGATTGTTTTTAAAATTTATTAGACGTCTTAGCTAAACCAAAATGATATAAAGCGATCCTAGAACAATTATGTTGCTTGCAGCACTGGTGTGATAAACTGGAACTAACAAACCTCGATACTGAGAAACATTGCGATATTTACGTCTAGTTGAATTGTAGAATGTTTACTCGGTTTAGTCACGACACGCTGCGTATGTATTTTCCTTTGATTTTTAACTTCGTTTCCTCTTTGAGACAGTAGTATGTACATGCGACCTTGTAAAGCTGTCCTATATATAGCTCAAGGATAGTTAACTTAGTTTGCTTCTTCTTTGAAGTGGTGTTCAAGACACTTTGACACTTATTATTACTCTGTAGTTGTGTATGCATGCAGTGTGTTTTCTATAAAGGATAAATAATTTGTATTTCGTTCCTGGTTTTTCATTGTTTTTGTGATTTTTGATACGTAGAATTAATGATTAGGAGCTGGATTTATTGGATTACGTTTTAATCCCAGGTTGCCCTATATTTTCCAACCAGTAGTTAAACAGTGCGATAAGTTGGTTATTGCATGAGGTGCATTTTATAATGGAGCGAGTCAGTAACATAAATAATAAACAGCATACGTGATAGTTAATAACAGAGCTCAGGTATAGTAACATTTCCTTAGGGTCTACCTGATTTTGTCTATAAATGATCTATTTCCTTTGTACTATGATTTCCTGTAATAATTCAATTCAATTATTAAATGCAATAAAGATTGAAGGTACCTATAGGCCTGTGGGAATTAAAAACCAAAATGCCGAACAAATCGACTTTTCAACGTAATATGAATTTCAGAGAATGCTTGATTTTGTTAAAAAAACATCATATTTCAAAGTAACCAAACTCCGCAAACGGCGATAAATCAGTTTTCCCAGCGTGGTTAATGCACTGCTTTATAGTCCACCAGATCAAGAGCCACCACAAAACAGTATTTCTATAACAGAAAACTCGTTGGATTTTTTCAGTGCTGATCAGTATCACCTACCTGCAGTTGGTTCAGCAGCCTTGAACAGGAGATGATAATAAAAAGATTACTGCCAACGCAGTTGTTTACAACTGATTTCGCTCTAGAACGGTCACAGTTGTTTGATAATGCGGTATGAATTTCCGCTCATAAAATAAACCGTTCCAAGGTCATTAAACAAAAGAGAATAAGGAAAATAATAATTTGTTTCCATCATAATAGTTGGTCTTAGCAATTGCCGGGCAGAAATCTTAACCAATCAACGGTTTGTAGTGGTCTTATCATAACATCAAATATATTGGCCCTTGATTTTCCTGCTATCCAGCTGTATAATAAAGCACAATCTTTGAAAAAGAAACAACGTTTGGGCTCTCAACTGAGCAGCGACAAATTGAGCACGTTGTTACCCAAGTCTCATAATAGTGTGTACAACGATTTACCAAAAGCATAATATTTTGTTTGCATAACAGATTGCTGACAAGATTTAGATGGGCCCTGAGGCGAATGATCGACAGGGAATATTGACAACATGAGCTGTTGATAGAAACATTGTAGCGTTTGCATCACAATAGTGATTGATACGATCTCTCAATATTGGCCCTCGATTTGCCTGCACACAATTCTGTTAGCTGTAGTGTAAAAGGCACATAATTTGAGAATAATACAAACATGTATACGACATTTGTGTTCTCAAGCAGCGCCTTGTTGAGCACTGACTTTGTTACCAAAGTCTTATCGAAAAGTCTTACTGAAAGATTACCCAAAACATACATATTTTGTTTGCGTAAGAAATAACAGAGTGTTGAGTAAATTAAAAGAGCCCTGAGGCAAACGATCAATAAGATACATTTATTAAGATATTATTAACCTTTGAGTAAACGAAAGTTAATCTGCCAGTGCTCGATTAGCTTGTTATCATTAGTTTTACAAGCAGAGAGGAATCAAAAGGAAATTCTTACAAGAATTCCTGCGCTGTGTTTAAGGGAATAAAATGTCGGTTCAATGAAGTTTCGTGCTTGAAGCGAACAACTTTGCGGTTGTTTGATAATGCGGTATGATGTTCCGTTCATATAAGACAATGAAACAGATATTTTGTTTTGCATAACACGTTCTGCTCAAAGTGATTCGATAGAGCCCACGGGCGTTAAGAGTTTGATATCAATTTGGTCCCTTAAAAAAAAAACACCAAGAAGAGTTTTGGCTTTATTTAACAAATAAAAGAGAGCTGTTATCGATTGCTTTCGCGTAACGAATTTGACAGAACATGAACGTCATGCCACAAAGCTAGCTGTTTCGCTTTAGGTCAGTGACAATTAAATTTCCACTAAGCAAGGTGACCACCAGCAGACTGGGACTGAGAAATTGAAGTCAGAAGAAAATATGTTGTCACAATGAGTAAAAACGTTTCTTCACGGGAGAAAGGATACTCGAAAAGACGGATGTCGTTTCGATGTAAGACAAGAAAGAAGTCATCAAGGGAGAAGGAGTCAAAAAATTTTTATAACCGAGACTTTTCACAATCGTTCCGTAGAAGAAGCAAAGCACCTATACTATTACAACTGAATTGCTTGGGTTTCGCGCGATTGATTGATTGACAGGTTTAACTGACTTGCACTGAATCACGAAAAGCATCAAACATCCTTACAATTTTTGTTCGTTTCGAGCAGTGTCGCAAATTCCACGTTAGCTTAGCGAAAGTTTTTTATTCTTCCTTTGGAAAGAATTTAGGTTCCGTTACAGTTAGTACAACGCATCATAGACATGGAGTTAAAGGCACACATTCTTTCTTTGATGCTAAGTAAGGTATTTGTTGCTTAAGGCAATGGTTTAATTGAATTCTTAAGACTAAGGATGGTTAAAGCTGAATTTAGATTTCTTAATTTCCATTTCAACTTCTTCTTACTCTGTCGTCCTGAATCAAGGGCGACGCGAGACATAATTCTAAGACATAAGATATCGTGATAGTGAAATAACCACGCAATTTAAGAAACAGTCGCAACTTGGTTTGCCTGACCAAACATTAACATAAAATAAAACCAGCCCGTCATCAAAGCAGCTACCGTAACAAGTGTAACACAACAAAAAATCAAGCATATTTGGCAACAACGACGATAGCACAATTTTACGTAAGTGATGATCAAATTGTGAAGGGACAGATTTACTGACATTTTTGGCAGATCTGAGATTTTAACCGAGATTTCAATTTATTCGTGCAAATCCATATAATTTTGGTCTGTGTATTTGGAGACGAAAGGGTCAACAAAACTGAATTCAAACTACAGTAGTTTGAAGTTATAGAACATATTCGAAACCATTATTTAAAATCGTCAAAGCAGATGTTTACTTTATAGTTCTCTGTCTGAAGGTTGTGTTCGTCTAGATTTTTCTTTATTAACTTGAACATGTAGCGAACAAGTAGGAGACGCATAGATTGATAAACAGAGAAATTAGTCAACTATCCTTCTTATGTAATAAATCGTGTTAGTTTTGCCGATGTTAGCCCAGAAATGAGTAATATTTCTAACAGAGAAAGAATTGATAATAGAATTCGATGTTTGTTGCTCTCGGATGAGTTCTCCGACTGGATAGCCAGCCAATGGTTTCGAACTTCACTGCTCTGTAAAACTACTACAAAGCACCCGATAAATGTAAAAGTATTTGATTGTAAGAAACACACTTATCTCCCGCGCTTTTCGTTTTGCTAACAATAAACATTGTAACATGTCAAAACTGCATGCATTTCTGTAGCCTTTGGGTGTGAAGTGCTCGAACTTTGAAATAGAAATTCAACTGGGGTTCGTGTTTAACGTAACATGAGACAAATGTATGAAAACATTCACAGCCACCTTAAATTTATGAAAATATTTGTTGTGAAGGCAGATATGTATGAGTGGAAGAGTTAAACTTGTAAAATAAAGTTGAATTTGAAGTTTCCAAGTCGCTTATTTCAAAAAAAATAATAATAATAAAAAATTAAAAAAAAAAAAAAATTAAAAAAATAAATAAATAAAAAAAAGTCGCTTATTTCATACAAAGTTAAATTCGAATTTTTATTCTTGTTTGTGTGGCTTGTGGACAATGTCGACTTTTTAGACTGATAGAAAAGCGGGATTTCTAAATAGGGCCCGCGGTGTCTCAGCCACTTTCAACTGATTTTCTGTTTCGATAAAACCGATCTTTCTCAAAACCCAAAGCATTGTATTATTCTTCAAAGAAAAAAAGTTTTGAAAGGATTTGAAAGCCAACAAAACAACCGCCTAGAAAATAATTTACGAGCATTTAGTTGAAACCAGTGAATTGCAACAATGTGTTTAATTCATGAACCAATGCGGGCACATCTAACCTGTTTGAATGCCTGTCAATCATTTCATTTGAATTAACTGATGCCTTTTTAAAGTCCATTCGCACAGCACGTTTTCTATAAAGTTTTCTATCAGTTTGTTCTTAGACGCGGGAAGAGGTAAGATTTAGGTTTAGTTCTTGTCAGTCACTCATTTATCATCTAGCTTGCAACGACTAAGAAAAGTTTTGTTCATTCTTTTATAGGCTTAAATAATTTTTCTCAAGCTATGCCGCCAAAGGAGGACCAGGAGCGGGATGTCCCGTATATAACGAGACCAGGCGTTGAGCCCAGTAACTGCACGAAGGGTAACTCTATCAAAGCGCCAGCCGACGCGTATGGGGCAGCCAGAGCTTATATCAAGACAAATCCTGCAAGTAACTGCTGTACCATTGACTCAAGTGGACACGTAACACAATGGCAATTACCTCGTAACGTTGCGGCGCAGTTTCGTTCTGCTGATGATAGTGGTATAACATCCTATTACCACACGGATCTTCCTGTAGAAAAGTAATGTTTGAAAGCGATTGCTTTTTACAATGTTATTAGAACTCTTAACTAAACCGAAATCAGGATATAAATCGATCCTAGAACTATGATGTTGCTTACAGCACTGGTGTGATAAACTGGAAAACTAACAAACCTCGATACTGAGAAACAATGCGATATTTACGTCTAGCTGAATTGTTCCTTTGATTTCTAACTTCGTTTCCTCTTTGAGACAGTAGTATGTACATGCAACCTTGTAAAGCTGTCCTATTGCTTCTTCTTTGAAGTGGTGTTCGAGACACTGATATTTTATATTACTCTGTAGCTAAATGTGTATGTGGTGTGTTCTCTATAAAGGACCAATGATTTGTATTTCGTTCATGGTTTTTCATTGTTTTGGTGATTTTTGATACGTAGAATTAATGATTGCGAGATTTATTGGATTACATTTCAATCCTTCAGTGTCGCTTTATATTGTCCAACCAGTCAGTGCGATAAGTTGGTTATTGCATGGGGTGCATTTTACAGTGAAGCGAGCCAGTAATAGAAATAATAAACAGCATACGTGAGCTGAGGTGTTCCGATTAGGGTTTACCTGATTATGTCTGTAATTGCCTTGAAAAACCGCTTCTGTAAATCTATTTCTTATCTACTAATTTTCGGTAATAATTCAATTCAATTACTAAATGCAATAATAAAGATTGAACGTACCGAGGCGTGTGGGAATTAAAAACCAAAATGCCGAACAAATCGACTTTTCAACGTAATATGAATTTCAGAGAACGCTAGATTTTGTTGAAAAAAATCACATTTCACAGTTACTCTCCGAAGAAGGCGATAAATCAGATTTCCCTGCGTGGGTAATGCACTACTTTTATAGTCCCCCAGAAGGGCCAATACAAGACTGTTTTTCAATAACAGAACTCGTTGGATATTTTGAGTTCAGCAGCCTAGCTTGAAACAGACAGAGATCAGGGATACTGAAAAGATTACTGCCAACGCACTTGTTTACTGGCAACTGAGAACGGTCACAGTTGTTTGCCATGCGGTATGAATTTCCGCTCATAAAAGAAACCGTTCCAAGGTCTTTAAACAAAAGGGAATAAGGAAAAAAACAAACAATTTGTTTCCATCCTAATAGTTGGTCTTAGCAATTGGAACAAACCCTAACCAATCACCGGTGTGTGGTTTTGGAACTTTAGTCTGGAACAATATCGCACCTACCCTAAGAGACAACCAAAGTCAATTTTCCGAAAAACAATTCGCAACCAAATGTTTGATATACTTTCAGCTCAGGACGACTATGTTGAAGTCAATTCCCTCACTAGACAGCCTTAAATTTCTTTCTTAATTTTGTTTCTTTAGTTTGTTTTGTTTTGTTAGTTTGTTAGTTTGTTTTTCCTTTTTCTTTTCTACTTTATACAGAAACAAAATTACCAGTCTTTGTTCTACGCCATTTATATACCGAAATGTTCTTATTGTTATTACTTACTAAAACACTACTGTTAGCTACGCTTATTATATACATATTTTTTATCACCTTCCGCCTCGAATAGCCCTGCTAATTTGCGGGCGGTGAAAATCTATGTATTTTAATTTAAGACATAATAAAGCTTGTTGTTCACGGTTGTGGTGTGATCATAACATCAAATATATTGGCCCTTGTTTTGCGTGCTATCCAGCTGTATAATAAAGCATACTTTTTGAGAATAATACAACGTTTATTTGGGTTCTCAACTGGGTTTCGTCAAATTGAGCACGTTGATACCAAAGTTTTATATTAAGGTGTGTACAACAATTTACCAAAAGCGTAATATTTTGTTTGCATAACAGATTGCTGACGAAAGTAAAATGGGCCCTCAGGCGAACGATCGACAGGACATATTGACAACATGAGCTGTTGATAGAAACATTGTAGCGTTTGCATCACAATAGTGATTGATACGATCTTTTACCAATCAACGCATTTGTGGCAGTGGTGTATGATCATAACATCAATATTGGCCCTCGATTTGCCTGCACACATAATCTGGTGGCTGTAGTGTATATAGCACATCATTTGAGAATAATACAACATTTGTGTTCTCAAGCAGCTCTCAGTTGCCAGAGCACTTTGTTAACAAAGTCATATCGAAAAGTCTTACTGAAAGCTTACCCAAAACATATATATCATGTTTTATTTGCATAAGAAATAAGAAAAAGAGCCCTGAGGCAAACGACCAATAAGATCATTTATTAAGATATTATTAACCTTTGAGTAAACGAAAGTTAATCTGCCAGTGCTCGATTAGCTTGTTATCATTAGTTCAGAGAGGAATCAAAAGGAAATTCTTACAAGAATTCCTGCGCTGTGTTTAAGGGAATAAAATGTCGGTTCAATGAAGTTTCGTGCTTGAAGCGAACAACTTTGCGGTTGTTTGATAATGCGGTATGATGTTCCGTTCATATAACACACGTAAACATATATTTTGTTTGCATAACAAGTTCTGCTCAAAGTGATTCGATATAGCCCACGGGCGTTAAGAGTTTGATATCAATTTGGTTCCTTAAAAAAAAACACTAAGAAGAGTTTTGGCTTTATTTAACAAATAAAAGAGAGCTGTTATTGCTTTGGCGTAACGACTTTGACAGAACATTAACGGCATGCCACAAAGCTAGCTGTTCCGCTTTAGGTCAGTGACAATTAAATTTCCACCAAGCAAGGTGACCACCAGCAGACTGGGAGAAATTGAAATCAGAAGAAAATATATTGTCACAACGAGTAAAACTTTTCTTCACGGGAGAAAGGATACTCGAAAACACGGATGTCATCAAGTGAGAAGGAGTCAACGAAATTTTATAATCAAGACTTTTCACAATCGTTCCGTAGAAGAAGAAGCAAAACACCTATACTATTACAAATTGCTTGGGTTTCGCGCCATTGATTGATTGACAGGTTTAACTGACATGCACTGAATTCCGAAAAGCATCAAACATCCTTACAATTTTTGTTCGTTTCGAGCAGTGTCGCAAATTCCACGTTAGCTCAGCGAAAGTTTTTCATTCTTCCTTTGGAAAGAATTTAGGTTCCGTTATTTTGTACAACGCATCATAGACATGGAGTTAATGGCACACATTCTTTCTTCGATGCTAAGTAAGGTATTTGTTGCTTAAGGCAATAGTTTAATTGAATTCTTAAGACTAAGGATGGTAAAGTTGAATTTAGATTTCTTAATTTTCCATTTAAACTTCTTAATTCTTACTCTGTCGTCCTGAATCAAGGGCGACGCGAGACATAATTATAAGACATAAGACATCGTGATAGTGAAATAAACACGCAATTTAAGAAACAGTTGCAACTTGGTTTGCATGGTCAAACATTAACATGAAAACCTTTGCATAAAATAAAACCAGGCCGTCATCAAAGCACCTACCGTAACGAGTGGAACACAACTTAAAAATCAAGCCTATTCGGCAACAACGAAGATAGCACAATTTTACGTAAGTGATGATCAAATTGTGAAGGGACAGATTTACTGATATTTTTGGCAGATCTGAGATTTTAACCGAGATTTCAATTTTTCGTGCAAATCCATATAATTTTGGTCTGTGTATTGGGAGACGAAAGGGTCAACAAAACTGAATTCAAACTACAGTAGTTTGAAGTTATAGAACATATTCGAAACCATTATTTAAAATCGTCAAAGCAGATGTTTACTTATAGTTCTCTGTCTGAAGGTTGAGTTCATCTACATTTTTCTTCATTAACTTGAACATGTAGTGAACAAGTAGGAGACGCACATTGATAAACAGAGAAATTAGTCAACTATCCTTCTTATGTAATAAATAGTGTTAGTTGTGCCGATGTTAGCCCAGAAATGAGTAATGTTTGTAACAGAGAAATAATTGATAATAGAATTCGATGTTTGTTGCTCTCGGATGAGTTCTCCGACTGGATAGCCAGCCAATGGTTTCAAACTTCACTGCTCTGTAAAACTACTACAAAGCACCCGATAAATGTAAAAGTATTTGATTGTAAGAAACACACTTATCTCCCACGCTTTTCGTATTGCTAACAATAAACATTGTAACATGTCAAAACTGCACTCTGTAGCCTTTGGGTGTGAAGTGCTCGAACTTTGAAATAGAAATTCATCTGGGTTCGTGATTAACGTAACGTGAGACAAATGTATGAAAACATTCAGAGCCACCTTTAAATTTATGAAAATATTTGTTGTGAGGCAGATATGCACGAGTGGAAGGGTTAAACTTGTATTGAAGTTTCCAAGTCGCTTATTTCATACAAAGTTAAAGTCGAATTTTTATTCTTGTTTGTATGGCTTGTGGACAATGACTTTTTAGACTGATTGAAGAAAAAGCGGGATTTCTAAATAGGGCCCGCGGTGTCTCAGCAACTTTAAACTGATTATTTGTTTCGATAAAATTGATCTTTCTCAAAACCCAAAGCGTTGTATTATTCTCAAATGATCTAGGGAGTGAGCTATGGATCTTCCTGTAGAATAGTAATGTTTCAAAGCGATTACTTTTTACAATGTTATTAGAACTCTTAGCTAAGCCGAAATGATATAAATAGATCCAAGAACTATGATGTTGCTTACAGCACTGGTGTGATGAACTGGAACTAACAAAACCTCGATACTGAGAAACAATGTGATATTTACGTCTAGCTGAATTGTAGAATATTTACTGTTTAATACACAGTGTGTTTGTATTTTCCTTTGATTTCTAACTTCGTTTCCTCTTTGAGACAGTATAGCATGTACATGGCGAGCTTGTAAAGTTGTCCTATAGAGCTTAAGGATAGTTAACTTAGTTTGCTTATTCGTTGAAGTTGAAGTTCGAGATACTGACTGATTTTATTACTCTGTAGTGTGTATGGGGTGTGTTCTTTATAAAGGACAAATTACTTTCGTTCCTAGTGTTTCATTGTTTTCTTGATTTTTGATACGTAGAATTATAGATTACCGAGGTACCTACAATAGCTCATTTGCAGTTATTTTTTGTAATGATTTTCACAGTTGTGAAAAGCATTTACATGTATAGCTGTTGCCAATAATCATTGGGAATTGAAAACCAAAATGCCGAACAAATCGACTTTTCAACGTAAAATGAATTTCAGTAAAGGTTTGATTTTGTAAAAAAAAATCATATTTCACGGCGATAAATCAGGTTTCCCAGCGTTGTTAATGCATTGCTTTTATAGTCCCCCAGAAGAGCCACTATAAAACAGTATTTCAATAACAGAACTCGTTGGATATCTTCAGTGCTTATAATACTGAAAAGATTACTGCCAACGCACTTGTTTACTGGCAACTGAGAACGGTCACAGTTGCTTGATAATGCGGTATGCATGTCGGCTCATGAACAAACCGTTCCACGGTCATTAGCCTTAAGAAAGAGAATAATAATTGGTCTTAGCAATTGACACAAACTGCCTAACCAATCACCGGTTTGTAGTGGTGTGATCATAACATCAAATATATTGGCCCTTGATTTGCGTGGGGGGGGGGGGGGGGGGGGGGGGTGAATAGGGGTATACGAATCCGGTAATCCGCTATAATTTTTGGCCAAATCCGTCAATCCGCAAATATTTTTGCTATAATCCGAATCCGCGAATCTTTCAGGCTCAAACGCTGTGTATGATAATAACAAAGGACGAGAAAATGACTGCCGAAAGTTGGACAGCAACCATCGCAGACGGGAGTTTCTAGGGAGGTTCGCGGGCATGCTCTCCTGGGAAAATTTTAAAACCTAAGCCCTCGGAAATGCGTTTTCCAGCAATTTGAGGATCAATTGAAGTTTTTTAGTTGCTATGAGTTTGTCACAATTATTTTGCGCTAACTATAAAAAAATAAAAACAGAACAAGATTATCCCAAAAAGTTGACAATAATTGAGGTGGATTTTTGTTGTTCGGAAATGTCTAAATTTGATATTCTCATCACAAACTTAGATATATATTTTACTCATTTTACTCATTTTACTCATTTTACTCATTTTACTCATTTTACTCATTTTACTCATTTTACTCATTTTACTCATTTTTACTCATTTTACTCATTTTTACTCATTTTACTCATTTTTACTCATTTTACTCATTACCATAGATACAATTTGCGGCTAGATTCTTGAAATAATATTAGAGTTAAATTTTATGTATTAGTACAAATGGACTGAATTTTTTTCTCAATAAGGCAAACATGACTTGCGATTTATTGTTGATAGTAAATGGTTGGAACCCAGGAGTATCAGTAGTTATTCTAGAATGATCGTCTGGCTGATTGTAGTCCTAAAAAGGGCTGTTGTGGCGACTGACGTTTCGACAACGTGAGCGGAAGTCATCTTCAGAGTCAAGTCACTCTTACTATTTTTTTATTACTCCAAAAATGTTACGTCTTCTGAAGAAAGTCATATTTGCTACGGAGAAGCCTGACTGATAAGGAAGGATGAAATCCACGATCCGAACAATATAATAAGCAAAATCCAAAATCCGGTCCTAAAAATCGCAACAATCCGTAATCCACTGCATCTGCAGGATCGCAAATCCGTGGAAATTATCCATTGAATCCGTAAACCGAACGAATTTCGTGAAGTAGTTTTGCTGTAAAACAAGCTATACATGGGCCATGTATAGCTTGTTTCATGGCGCAGAATACCGTCTTTAATCTCGAAATTTATAGATAAATGAATCTTGGTGACGCGAAAGCAATATAAATCTGCAATCATTCTAGACGCGGATGAAGTTTACAGCGAAAACCAAAAATAACACCTTCTCGAATTAACTATTTTTAGAATATATCTGGTATTCTCGTTCAGAGATTTTGAGTTTATTTTTTTTTCTAAAATCTGCATCAATGCCTTAAGTAATAAAAAAATATATATCACTTCCGTCATAAAAATGTCTAGCGTGCACAAATTCAGTTATTGGGGAAAATATTCATAATCGGAAAAAATCGCGCCATTCCTCGATTTTTAGCGGGATCATTTGCGGTCCATTCTGGGAATCATTTGCGGTCGGGGATCAT
This sequence comes from Desmophyllum pertusum, assembly GCA_029204205.1. Lineage (NCBI taxonomy): Eukaryota > Metazoa > Cnidaria > Anthozoa > Scleractinia > Caryophylliidae > Desmophyllum > Desmophyllum pertusum. The sequence goes on along the minus strand of MU827791.1, from coordinate 186,159 downwards.
TTGCGGTCCAAATTGGGGATCATTTGCGGTCGGGGATCATTTGCGGTCCCGGGATCATTGCGGAGCTGTACAGTACTTTGTAACCAAAGTCATCTTAAGAAGTCTGACTGAAAGCTTACCCCAAAAACATATTTTGTTTGCATAAGAAATAACAGTGTTGAGTAAATTAAAGAGCCCTTAGGCAAACTACCAATAAGATACAGTTGTTAAGATATTGATTAGCCTTTTAGTAAACGAAGATTATAAATCTGCCGTTGCTCGATTATCTAGTTCTCATTAGTTTTACAAACAGACAACAATCAGAAGGAAATTCTTTCAAGAATTCCTGCGCTGTGTTTAAGAGAATAAAATGTTGGTTCAATGAAGTTTCGTGCTTTAAGCGAACAACTTTACGGTTGTTTGATAATGCGGTATGATGTTCCGTTCATATAAGACAATGAAACATATATTTTGTTTGCATAACACGTTCTGCTCAAAGTGATTCGATAGAGCCCACTGGTGTTAAGTGTTTGATATCAATTTGGTTCCTTAAAAAAAACACTAAGAAGAGTTTTGGCTTTATTTTTAACAAATAAAAGAGAGCTGTTATCGATTGCTTTGGTGTAACGACTTTGACAGAACATTTTAAACGTCATGCCACAAAGCTAGCTGTTCCGCTTTATGTCAGTGACAATTAAATTTCCACCAAGCAAGCTGGTGACCACCAGCAGACTGGGAGAAATTGAAGTCAGAAGAAAAATATGTTGTCACAACGAGTAAAACTTTTCTTCACGGGAGAAAGGATACTTGAAAAACACGGATGTCATCAAGTGAGAAGGAGTCAACGAAATTTTATAATCGAGACTTTTCACAATCGTTCCGTAGAAGAAGAAGCAAAACACCTATACTATTACAAATTGCTTGGGTTTCGCGCCATTGATTGATTGACAGGTTTAACTGACATGCACTGAATTCCGAAAAGCATCAAACATCCTTACAATTTTTGTTCGTTTCGAGCAGTGTCGCAAATTCCACGTTAGCTTAGCGAAAGTTTTTTATTCTTCCTTTGGAAAGAATTTAGGTTCCGTTATTTTGTACAACTCATCATAGACATGGAGTTAATGGCACACATTCTTTCTTCGATGCTAAGTACGGTATTTGTTGCTTAAGGCAATGGTTTAATTGAATTCGTAATACTAAGGATGGTTAAAGTTGAATTTAGAGTTCTTAATTTCCATTTCAACTTCTTCTTACTCTGTCGTCCTGAACCAAGGGCGACGCGAGACATAATTCTAAGACATAAGATATCGCGATAGTGAAATAACTCGCACGCACTGTTTAAGAAACAGTCGCAACTTGGTTTGCATGACCCGAACATTAACATGAAAACCGTTAATTGCATAAAATAAAACCAGCCCGTCATCAAAGCAGTTACCGTAACGAGTGGAACACAACAGAAAATCAAGCCTATTCGGCAACAACGAAGATAGCACAATTTTACGTAAGTGATGATCAAATTGTGAAGGGACAGATTTACTGACATTTTTGGCAGATCTGAGATTTTAACCGAGATTTCAATTTTTCGTGCAAATCCATATAATTTTGGTCTGTGTATTTGGAGACGAAAGGGTCAACAAAACTGAATTCAAACTACAGTAGTTTGAAGTTAGAACATATTCGGAACCATTATTTAATTGAATCGTCAAAGCAGATGTTTATTTATAGTTCTCTGTCTGAAGGTTGAGTTCGTCTACATTTTTCTTCATTAACTTGAACATGGTAGTGAACAAGTAGAAGACGCACAGATTGATAAACAGAGAAATTAGTCAACTATCCTTTTTATGTAATAAATCGTGTTAGTTGTGCCGATGTTAGCCCAGAAATGAGTAATGTTTGTAACAGAGAAATAATTGATAATATAATTCGATGTTTGTTGCTCTCGGATGAGTTCTCCGACTGGATGGCCAGCCAATGGTTTCAAACTTCACTGCTCTGTAAAACTACCACAAAGCACCCGATAAATGTAAAAGTATTTGATTGTAAGAAACACACTTATCTCCCACACTTTTCGTTTTGCTAACAATAAACATTGTAACATGTCAAAACTGCACTCTGTAGCCTTTGGGTGTGAAGTGCTCGAACTTTGAAATAGAAATTCATCCGGGGTTCGTGTTTAACGTAATATGAGACAAATGTATGAAAACATTCAGAGCCACCTTAAATTTATGAAAATATTTGTTGTGAGGCAGATATGCACGAGTGGAAGGTTAAACTTGTATTGAAGTTTCCAAGTCGCTTATTTCATACAAAGTTAAAGTCGAATTTTTATTCTTGTTTGTATGGCTTTTGGACAATGTCTTTTTAGACTGATAGAAAAGCGGGATTTCTAAATAGGGCCCGCGATGTCTCAGCAACTTTCAACTGATTATTTGTTTCGATAAAATTGATCTTTCTCAAAACCCAAAGCGTTGTATTATTCTCAAATGATCTAGGGAGTGTGCTATGGATCTTCCTGTAGAATAGTAATGTTTCAAAGCGATTACTTTTTACAATGTTATTAGAACTCTTAGCTAAACCGAAATGATATAAATCGATCCAAGAACTATGATGTTGCGTACAGCACTGGTGTGATAAACTGGAACTAACAAACCTCGATAATGAGAAACAATGTGATATTACGTCTAGCTGAATTGCAGAATATTTACTGTTTAATACACGGTGTGTACGTATTTTCCTTTGATTTCTAACTTCGTTTCCTCTTTGAGACAGTAGTATGTACATGCGACCTCAGTTGTAAAGCTGTCCTATAGAGCTTAAGGATAGTTTAACTTAGTTTGCTTATTCGTTGAAGTGGTGTTCGAGACACTGACTGATTTTATTACTCCGTAGTGTGTATGGGGTGTGTTCTCTATAAAGGACAAATTACTTTCGTTCCTAGTGTTTTCATTGTTTTCTTGATTTTTGATACGTAGAATTATAGATTACTGAGGCACCTACAATAACTCATTTGCAGTTATTTTTTGTAATGATTTTCACAGTTGTGAAAAAGCAGTTACATGTTATAGCTGTTGCCAATAATCATTGGGAATTGAAAACCAAATTAAAATGCCGAACAAATCGACTTTTCAAACGTAAAATGAATTTCAGAAAATGCTTGATTTTGTTGAAAAAAAAAATCATATTTCACGGCGATAAATAGAAGACTTCAAGACATATGTATTTTAATGTACAAGGTTAAGAGTAAGTTATTCCCGGAGAAAATTTGCCGCCTATTCAGAACTCATACTGCGTCTTACTATCTACGCAAGTCTGATTTCCTTTTACCAGATTTTAACACAGTTACTTTCGGCAAACACTCCATAACATATCTTTGTCCGAAGTTATGGAACAAGCTCCCCAACAAACTAAGATCATCCACCTCCTTAAGCAATTTTAAAGACAAAATACGGTTATTTGTTATCGGACGAGGGATGCCGGAGTTGCCACCTATGTAATAATTAATTAGTAATTAGTTTTTAGTAATATAATCTATTATCTTAAATTATGTAACATGATTTTAAAGCATTTTATAAATTGTATAACAGATCAATATAATTTGTAATTCTTAGTTGTGTAGTTTCGTTAAGTATTTTAAGAACTTTGTAGCTAGACTAATTTTTTAACTTGTATATAAATTTAGGTAGGTGTCCCCTATTAGTAGAGGGCTTTCCCTCAGCTAAAACAATTTGACACATAAATAAAGGTTTTCATTCATTCATTCCCAGCCTGGTTAATGCATTGCTTTTATAGTCCCCCAGAAGAGCCACTATAAAACAGTATTTCAATAACAGAACTCGTTGGATATCTTCAGTGCTTATAATACTGAAAAGATTACTGCCAACGCACTTGTTTACTGGCAACTGAGAAGGTTTCCGCTTGCAATAGAGAAAGCAGAATATATAAAATGCTCTAATGTAAAGCTAATTGTTATTGCTTGCTATGCCTTGCTAATATGCGAAACGAACGAGTTGCGAAAGCTATAGAGATAGACAGGCACTAACACTAGTCGCTACCTGATTGGTAGTTAGGAATCTTGTGACTATCAGCTACATAACTTAGAGATTCGGTCATAATCATATGACCATTGAGCAATCTTAAATAATCATAGGGATGCTAGTTTGTGACGTACCAGACTTCACGTGTGCTAAAAATGGGCGGCTGTCTAGATTTATATTAATAACTAGTTATCAATATCCACGATAATGCGGTATGAATGTCCACTCATAAACAAACCGTTCCACGGTCATTACCCTTGAGAAAGAGAATAACAAATAATTTGTTTCCATCATAATAGTTGGTCTTAGCAATTGACACAAACCCTACAACCAATCACCGGTTTGTAGTGGTGTGATCATAACATCAAATATATTGACCCTTGATCCCGGGGGGGGGGGGGGGTACTCCCTATAATGGACTATACGGGGAGGCTCCGCCCGAAAGGGGTACCTTCTCAGACTGGAGGTATATAAAAGGGTAGGGATTTCACGAGTTGGAGTATAGAAAAGGGTAGGGAAAACTATGGCGTTATATCCCCGCCAAAATTCAAGTTTTGATTTGCAACATTGATGCTTCGAATTTATGCTCGTTTTACAATCCAACATTCAACTTCTGTAATTCAACTTTCCACATTTACAATTCAACATCCATCTTGACAATTCAACGTGCTCCGTTTACATGCGACTTTCTCAAATTATGCATGATGTACAATGCGACATTCGTGTCTTTCAATTCAATGTTTCGTCACAACGAGTTAAAAGTTTCTCATGGGACAAAGGACACTTGACTGAAAAGACGGACGTCGTTTCGTTCACTTCGCTTCTTTTTTGTCTTAAACTAAGCACTAACTATATTGCTTCTCATTATTTCCTTCACAATATATTTCAACTACACTAAAACGTTAAAACGTTAAAACGTTAAAACGTTTTCCACCGTGTGCGTTAGCATATTTGTTGTGAAGGCAGATATACATGAGTGCAAGGGTTAAACTTGTAAAAGAAAGTTGAATTTGAATTAGTTTCCGAGCTCAAGGCCCACTATATTATTCTCACAATGATCTAGGGAGTGTGATATAATGATAATGAGTACTTCAATACGTTGGTTTTGCTATAGGATTTTTTTCAAAACGCAACACTGCTGTGATTAGTTCAAAACAGGAAACTGTTTCTAATTCAATAAGGTGCAATGACCAAGACCGTGTCATGTTTTGTTTTGTGACAAGATTATACATACCACATGTAATCAAGCAACTGTGACAGTTCTCGCACGAAATTACGACAAACATCTGTGTTTGCCTAACTCCTAACGGATTCTCTCTTATTTTATCCGTTTAAAGAATCTTAAACCAGTTGCAGGTAGGTCTTTTTTTTTTTTGCATAAGCAACAATAACACCAAGCGCACTTTTATTTTACTGCAATATATTTTATGAAGGCGCTTTTGATCATCAGGGGGACACAGTAATAAGAAACGAATTGGGATGGGAAACTGATATATTCATTTTCCTATGTTTCTTGATATGATAATAGGACTGAGTGAAATCTCAGTCGGTCTGTCAACAAAATCGTGCAATAGGATTAGCTAGGATACTCTTGGTACAAGAGATATGAAGTCTCACTGCGCCTTTCAAGTAACATGCGAACTCTGCGCAATCAACTGTTGCGTTTTTCACTGCCGTCAATCATCGTAGCGGACGTCTCAGGAAACAGAAGTTTACTTCAACGGGTTCAAAAATTCACGTCAGTGGCAGTCAAAAACACAATCGTTATTGGAGTTTTGGACTTCAGAATTCATGACATGCGCAGTAAAACCGGAAGTCCAAGAATCCTGTGTTCGTCCCTTTGATCGAAACATGGAGTCGAACACATGCGCAGTAGAACCGGAAGCCCAATAATCTTGATATGACGGAAACTCTTTATCCCAGAGGTCCTTGTTGCCCGTTCCCTGCCGCTGTATAAAGGTAACGAGGACTCTGGGAACGAGATTGTGTCATGTTTTGTTTTGTGACCAGAATTACATACCACATAATCAAACAACTGTGACAGTTCTCGCACGAAATTCCGTCAAACATCTGTGTTTGCCTAACTCCTAACAGATTCTCTCTTATTTCGTCTGTTCAAGGTTGTTAAGCCAACTGTATGTAGGTTTTGCTTTGCATAAGCAACAATATCAATATTTTATCAAACAATAACCATGATTCGGTAAGATAAATTTAACTTTTTAGTTGTATGATTTTGCAAATAAATTTTGACAAGTCAATCAAATCAATATTTGAAAGTCACCAAATTTTAATACCAACTAACCTCTCCCCTTTAAAAAGTAGCTGGACTGAATTTATGAAATAAATGAAGGTGTAATTATTCCACGTTTCACCCCCGAACAACCTTCTATTAAATGAAGACTCAATGAAAATAATTGTACTACAAAAATAATGTTCTAATATGATCACTTTTCTATATCGTCATATTAGGATGGGCTGCTGCACGAGTCGTAAGAATCCTTCAAACTCAGTGCCGAGTAAGTTAGCACATTCTTTCATACTTTTGACATGTTAGAAGGTTACCGGTGATACAAAACTGGTTAAACATTTTTCTCTTCGTTAAACCGAAGAGCTTGCGTTGTAATCTTTACATCTTAAATGGTTTGAATCCACCTTTCTAAATATCTCACAACCAAATTAATGGAGAGCAAAACAGTACCCGTGTAAACTCGCCTGAGCACTAGCTACGCAATGCTGACGAGGCACAAGAAAGTTGAAACAGCTGTCAGTGGCTGCTAGTTGCTCTGGCATTTTTAATTTTTTATTGTGTGTGTGTTTAAAGTTGGTCAAACGGAGGAGGAGAAGAAGGAGAAGGAATTGATGGACACGATAAAGAAGGGTAATTTTGAAGAAATTGAGAAAAAGATTACACCAAGGGAATTCCAAAATTGTCAATCCAATTCATGCGAATGGGATGAAGGTATGTACAGTAGTTCACATAACGTCCAAGTTAGATGATGTAAACTGAGTCAGAAGTTAGTCAGTTATAAAAATATATGCAGGACAAGTTAAAAAACCTTAGGGATCCCGGATGGCGCAGTGCCGAGAGCGCGCAATGTGGCGCGGGTTTAATTACGGCCGAGAGTGATATGTGGGTTGAGTTTGTTGTTGGTTCTCATCCTTGCTCTGAGGGTTTTTCTCAGAGTTCTCCGGTTTCCCTTCCTTCACAAAAACCAACATTTTCTAAATTCCAATTCGATCTGGAATCTGAGTGCCAACAGTTTATCTGTTAAGTGCCACCCTCCTCAAACAAAGTAGATTTTTTTTGTAAAAATTGATAGCAGAGAACACAATTGGCTAACACTATGAGTTAACGTTTGGCGTCAAGAAGAAGAAGACACCAAGTTGAAAACACAACAACATTTACTTCAACTTTCGGCGAGACTAACCGACATCTCGCTACACGAATCCAGGAGCACCTTTCCACTGACATGAATTCCCACATTTTTCAGCACCTCAAAAGCTCGGATAATTGCCGAGCTTTATGTTCTGAAAATTGTTTTTCCATCCTGGACACCGCCTCCACCTCTTTCCAGCTTAAAATCAAGGAGGCGCTACATATTCATTGGGAAAAAAACAAATCTTTAATTGGCTATTTAGTTTTGTTTGTTCATCACTATATATTCTCTGTTCTGTTTTTTTTCTTTATTTTTGTCACGCCGTAATTAGTCATGTTTTCTATATTTCTTGTCTAGTTGTAATTAGTTATATGTTCTACATCAGTATTGCCACGTTGTAATTAGCTATATTTTCCATACCACTAGCGTTGTTCTGTTACTTGTACTAGAGAAGGATGAAGGATCATCTGAAACTGTTTACATTAAAAAAGTCGCGACCTTCTTGAAACTTTCGTAGTCAAATCGCTGCTCGAACAGCAAACGTGTTCTCACAATTGAGTTATTTATAACCCCCTCTAATGTTCTAAAGAGTCACGCATAAGCCAAGTCTCGGGCGCCACAACCTTATAGGATTAACTCAATACCTTGCATTAAAAAAAGAATACAAACAAGCGAGACGAAACAACATAAAGTTATCACAATCAAAAAAATATATTTTAGAGGACACACTAGAATACGATGTATATTATATCTTACCGATAACATTGGTTGCCACGGAAAACAAAAGAGAGATTAATTAATTCCTAGTTTAACTTTTACTTAATATTAATATCATGAAGCTGTTTTCATCGCACTTGTCTTTGTCCTCATCTTTGTCTTGTCATATTTCCTATTGATTTTTATGTACCTTTTCTATATGGGTAAGTTCGGTTCATTTTCATTTCCATTACATTTTTATGATTTATATTTAACGTTCTCTGTCCCACTGTCAGGTAAACTTCGAGCTGCGTAGACTGGCAGAAAAGAAGGGTCCAGATAAAGAAAGATTTAATCAGTTGGCAAACTCTATCGAAGAGTTTACTATCAGTTTACTTGATCCAATGAGACGGGATGAAGGGTGGCGTAAACAATTTGGAGACCATCTCCTGGATGGTATCTTGGACGACGCCATTGAGTTTGAACAAAAAAGGTACCATAACAGCTAGAAAAATAAAAGATAGTTCCAAACTTTTAAAAACTTTGTGAAAGTGCCACAAATACTTCAGAACGTTAATCCTAGATCAAAAGTTAATCGAGGTTTTAATTTCTCTTGTTTAAAAGTGTCTTTCACTGCTAATGTTTTACTCAAAGCCGGTCAAAAAAATTATATCAACAGAAAACATTTGCTGAAAAGTTACAAAACTGAGGTCAATATTCACGTTAATCTTGGATTAGCTTAATCATTCTTTGAACAACCGGGCCCAGACGTTTATAAAACGTCCACGTATTCAAGAAATGATCCCATGGACATGCAGACAAGTTTTGCTCATGGACCTCAGAGTGGTTTCAAGGCAGCAATGCTATGTTTGACAAGTATGTTTTCAATGCAAATTTTGATGTTATCCGATTTCGCGTTTCTTGCAATAAATCTGCTGCTTTAGTGGGTTCAGTAGTGGTTTCAAGAATAACAACCAACTGAATTAATAAATATATAATAAATATTAATTATCCTTCTTTTTTTACCGCAGTTTTTTACCCATCCAGTCGTACACGATGAAATGCATCGCAAATGGCATGGTCGCGAGAACAAATATAGGAAAAAATGGAAATACTGGCAACAAGTCCTCAGCATTTGCTGTATTTTTGATTTGGCGTTTTCTCTAATCCTGTTTGTTTTGTTTTCGCTGCTGAAAAAGCCAACAAAAGAAGGTATACCTTGTACTGTAATACAGACGTATCTCTTCGCTCTTGGAAAGGTGTATGGTGAGATCACGCTTGGTAGTGTGTCCATACTACGTTATCTAGTTAATTGAAGTCTTTTAGCCTTATAAGGTGAAAGTTTTAGAATTCAGTGCACGCCTTCTTTCCTTAATTCTTAGTTGTTCCTAACAAGCTCCAAAACACCTATGGAGTGACGCTTGACGGTTCAAATTGGTGTGTTACATAACTCCTAAAAATGACTGACTGCTCGTTAACAACCGTCTTTAGCCCGGCAAATCTGAGCTGATCTAAGCTGCTCATGGTCCAACCATGGTTAGGAAGTGCGGCGGAGTATCGGGGATTTAATTGGCTTTAGGAAACCGTTGAGTAGCCATCGCGGCTTTATTATTGGCTGCTATGTTCGAGTATTAACTTCAAACTCCGGTATACTTTATGACAGATAATGTATATGTAAAATTGATTCAGCTGATTGATTCACTTGAATAACGCTTAGCCGTAATCCTATAACGATAACATGCGTAGCCTTCGACCATTTCACACGTGACGATTTGGAGTTACGAACTCATTGTCAACTACAAATGCTCCAGGATCATTTAATTTTCTTCAAAGAGAACATTTCTAGCTTTTCCGATTGGCTCGTTACTTAGGGTATCAGCTCTTTTTATCCATTAAATATTTTTCTCGCGCGCGATTGGTCTAAACACGTCACGTGACGCAGCCAAAACTGGGGAATATCCGGTGTTATAATCCATCAAATATTTTTCTCGTACGCGATTGGTCTAAAACACGTCACGTGACGCAGCCAAAACTGGGGAATATCCGGTGATATTCGCCAAGTGAAATTCCCCAGGTTTTAAAATTTGCGTTTCACGTTCGCAGGTTCAGTTTTCGTCTCAAATAAATTGCTAAGTTAAATAGAACTGATTGTTTTGAACAGACTAGAAATAGTTTTGAACGCCAAACAGAATTAGGGACTGTGCAATAATTATCAGGAGGGGGGGGGGGGGGGGTTGGAAAATGGGCTTCATGTAGCCAAATATTAGGTAATACCCCCCTCCTAAAGGAGTAAATTTAGTTATTTCCCCCTCTAATTTAGTCAGAAATTATGTACGACCCCCCCCCCCCCCCCCCCCCCCCTCCCACAGTATACACACACCTTTATACAAGTACCCTGCATTTTCTCTACACGCACCTGTGGATTAAAATCTTTATAACAGAAAGAAGAACTCTACTACATGTTTAATTGTTGGACATCCGCTTCTGGAAACAAAATATCACCTCCGTAGCAATGTACAACAGAGCCATAGCAGAAGGAAAAGAGCATGTGTGTTAATTTCAGGTCCGAAGGCCCGAAGGGCCCGGAAATTTTTCGGCCCCCACCTTATAAATAGGTATGGATTCGCCAATGTAATACGTACTTGAAATAAAATGTTAAGCCCCCCTCTCTTGAGTGACTTATTTTACCTTGAGCCCCCCCTATTCCTTGCTTTTGATTTTACTTTATGCCTCCCCCCCATCTGGTTTCCAACCCCTCCTCCTGGTAATTATTGCACAGTCCCTTATTTTGATGTTTAACAGCTTGCCCGACGAGATCTTCCACGGCAAACAGAGCTGCCTTGTGAAAAAATATTTCGGAAAGGACAATAACCACAATAGCCTCCATTTGGCTTCAAAAATATGCTCGGATATTTGTCCTTGGACATTATCTGTTCCTCGAAAGCTCACAGTTTCCTCGAGCTTCGCTCTCCGAAAACTGTTCGCTTCTCGGAACAGATAATGTCCGCGGACAAATATCCGTGCATATTATTCTGATTGGTTAAGACAGAGGGCATTTTTCGTTAATTTTGGTTTGCCCTGGGCAAAATTACTCCGAAAGATTTCCGAAGATCGCCCGAAGACTTCCGAAGGTGCAAAGTTCACCGGAAGACTTCCGAAGATTTCCGAAGATGACCCGAACCCTTCCGAAGATTTCCAAAGATGACCCGAAGATTTCCGAAAATCATCGAAAGTCTTCCAAGTGATCAGGGCCCGGTTGTTCGAAAGCCGATTAACGCTAATCCAGGATTAAAAGTTAATCGAGCTTTTAATTTATCTTGTATAAAAGTGTTTTCTTTGCTCATGTTAAGTTAAGTTTAAGATTAGTCAAAGTTCAAAACAGAAAGACAAAAAATATAAACAGAAAACCTCACTGAAAAGTTACAAAAACTGAAATCAAAAACTCGCGCTAATCCCGGATTAGCTTAATCGTCCTTTGAACAACCCGACCCGGAAGGTCAGCAAATATTTCCGATAGTCTCCCGAAGATTGCGAAGACCACCCGATGTCTTAATCACACTAATTTTTCCCCTAATGTTATTAACAAGTAATCGCATGATTCCTCGTAAAATTAATGATTAATAATCATTTGTTTTTCAGAATTTGCAAATTGCCCTCGTCGCTACGCGACTCGGGCAATTTCTGCAAATTTCTGAAAACACGCGTGATATTAATCCTTGGTTTTACTCGGCCCCATGCGATTACCTATACAAATATTGAAATGCGCACGCAGTGTATTAAAGATCATGTTTAATAATATATACGAAATTGCCAGATGTTAATTTCTGACTCCAGTTGTGATAAAAGACGTCGGGTGGTCTTCGCAATCTTAGGAGACTATCGAAATATTTGCTGATCTTCCGATCACGTTCGAAAATCTTCGGAGGACTGGTGGTTTTCGGTCATCTTCGGAAGGGTCCGGGTGCGTCTTCGAAAATCGTCGCAAGTCTTCGGGTGAACTTTGCACATCTTCGGAAGTCCTCGGAAATCTTCCGAAATCGTCGGAGTAATTTTGCCCCCGGGCCAAACCAAAATTAACGAAAAATGCCCTCTGTCTTAACCAATCATAATTCAGTAATTTTGCCCTCTTATATGCAATTTCTGATTTTAATTAAGATTCAGTGCTCCTCTCCGTAGAGGCTTCTGTTGGAAGCACGCGTGGGGAGATTGAGGAAAGGGAGCGTCTGCGGAGGAGAATGGATTTAGTGGCAGATAGTTTATCTACTGTACTTAAAAATTCCTTACTTGAAGTTTGTTCGTGACACGTTGAGCTACGTAAACACTCCTTGGCCATCCACTATGCACTGTGCCTAGCGCCATCAACCGTAGCCTTCAGCGGATTGGAGTGGGCCATCCTTATTTTCTTCTTGGGTCGCTTTCTGGTAGAGCACAAAACAGATTTCGGACATAAGCCAACGTTTAAAGCGACAAAGAAAGAAAGACAATGATGGAGATCAATCAAAAGCAAACTACCGGAAGGGTGTTCTCAATATATCTCCAGGTAAAAGTCGTTCATATACGTTTTTTACATCAGTGTTTATTTAAACAAATAAAGAAGGCCAAAGTCAATAAAACACACGGACGGGGGATTTGAGAACACGACAGAAAAATTTAGAGAGCCACAGGCGGAGTGTTTTTCAATATTTCTCAAGTCTCCTCAAATAACCAGAGTGTTTTTAAAAACGACCAGCAGTGTTTTATCAGGTTTTTTTTCCACGAAGCTGATCCTAATCTTGAAACTTTAGTTTGTTTTAAAAGTTTATTTCTCTTGTATTTTCTTTAACGAATTATAATGAGTTTTTGAAGACAGTATACCTTATTACCATGAAATTTTTCGCGACACGTTAATTTCGCTATTTTTCCCAAAATATATGTTAAGCTATAAATTAAGGTATCAGCCACCCTTCAGGACCGTCCGCGCGCGGATCGCTGTAGCGTTAATTAGTTTGTTTTTAAAAAAACCCTTATAAACCATATATTTTTGAAAGTTTCATAATTCCAGGATTATGGCTTTTTACTAAAAAAAAACGATAAACTTAAAAATGTGTTTCGAAAATGGGAAGCTTTGGGTGAAAAGTACATGTCTTTATAAATCATGTTTCCACCCCCTCCGAAATAAACAGAAGAAAACGATTAACACCGCATTCGCTTCTCAACACGTTCGGCTAAAAACCTTGTCTCAGATTTTTGACAAGTGCGTTTTGTTTTTCTTATTGGCAAATGAAGTTTGGAGGTGACATTAGTTAGCACTCCCCTGTGGAAAAATAGCTCTAGCTTTAAAATAAAAGTAGTATCAAAATTCGCAGACACCGTTTTTGTAGAAGAGATGTTTGTCATCATTGTGGCCAAATTCAGCCAAATTGGTTGGATGGCTGCCGACTTGGAGTTCAAAACGCCACGCGTCGCTCGGCAAAATTTTTTCCTTCCGAGATAAAAGGAAAATACATTTTTTTTCGGCTCTTACTGAATGAGATTATGACACCTAAACGTCTATTCTGATCGTACCATAGAGGGATCAACCTTTCTCTAACAATAGGACTTTGACAGGTAATGTAACGGGACAAACGTTCGCGTAAACACTCACGTATAGCCAGGCGATAGCGAACAGAACGGCGCCTCAAACAGCTGAAACGACGAGATCACAAAACGACTGTGCTGTAAGAAATTAAGATTAGCTGGGTAAGAAGTTCTTCTATCTTCCACAGTTATTTTCACAGGCCAGTAGGCGAAATATTGAGTAAATAAATGCACGCGGGTCGCACGCTAGCGACGCGTGCGCTGTTTTGAGTCGCAGAAATCAAGTCCAACCTAAAATTAACTTTAGGTAGTATTTGTCAGGGCGACTTCATTTTTGCTTTTAATGGATTTGATGGAAGTCACTTTGCTTTGACTCTGAAGTGGTAGGAGAAACCTTTGTTGCTCGCTATGAAATCAGGGGCCACCAACGACAAAATGTTTCCTGTAGGTGCGGAACGTCGTTTTTTTACATTATAATTGTGCTTTTTGTGCATTTAATGGCTTATTTTTAAACCTAAGAAAAAATGTATCTTTTCGGATACGTTGCTGAACTTTCAAAACTTCAGAAAATTTTAGGGGATTGAAATTTTATTTTCCGAATTTATGAGCTGTTTTGCCTTTCCGAAAATCCTAGCTGGCCTGTTTTTGTACCCAAAACGACATTTTTATCTCCCGAAAACAAAAGGCATTAATTTTCCCATATAAGAAATTCGAGATGACATTTTTCCCACCGAATATCTGAGGCGATTATAGGCCTTCCGAACAGATATTCCACCGAAACGATCCGTTGGGTGCCCCTGTGAAATCGGCCACGCAGCGCAGACAATTCTTCTTGTATGTAATTGGAAAAATTGAAGTTAGTAAAAACTGAACCATTGGATATGCATTTCTAGAGTTTTGATTGGCTTAGAGGCCAGGATATGAGCCATTATACCATGAACGCATCGGCGGAAAAAGAGAGCTGAATTTTATTCTCTCCAAGTACAATGGCCGCCGGAGAAAATTGTTTCACGGCAGAATTGACTGAAGACGAAGTAACAAAACTGCTAGAAAAGCAGCAAAGTTTGGAACAAATATTTAATGGAAATGCTTGAATTGTACAACAAAATGCAACTGAACGAGCACTATTTTAAAGGAAGTCTTAAACAATTTACGGGAAAGTCCGGAAACCATACAAATCTGCACAAATTCGTTCAAAATGAATGAATTGCACTACAAATTTAAGCTTAACTATTCAGTATTGTTACCTTGTATTTCGAAAGGCTTGTTAATTCCAGCCGGAATAAGCTTTTAAAATCACACAATAAGTTAAATATCCATCAGAGACGACATTGAAAACAATATCACAATTCGTCAAGCGTTGGTAATGGTACAACAAAGCCCGGGATCACTTCACATGAAATTTTATCTTGGAAGGTCACTTTTTTCTCTCCATCCATGAAGATATTGACCTTTCCTTTGCTCTTTACTTCAGTGAATTGATTTCAACTGGCCGGTTCGCTCGTTCACACAATTCCCGCAGACGTGCAGATTTGCTCGCCGTATAAAAACACCCGTTTCAGCTGTCCATCAGTTCAACTTGTAAAATGAAAATGTTCAGCTCCACATTTGCAAATTTTCCAGAATATACGAAACTTTAGAAGAAGCAGCGAATATTAATCCGAAGAAAATTTCGTCTTGCAGCTCTATTTTCATTCAGCTTGTTTACCGAACAGACCGAAGACAGCGCCGGTCGCCAGACGTTTGCGCCGTTTTCATACAAAGCATGCTTCATTTAATCGAACTGAAAAACCCTTAAAAATCACCTGAAGTTACTAAAGTTTTTTATAAAACAATTATTCCATTCGCCCTTGTTGGATACGAGATGATTATAGCCAACTCGCGCTACGCGCTCGTTGGCTATCTATCATCTCGTATCCAACGCGGGCTCATGGAATTGTTAAATATGACTGAAATGTCAACAGCTAATTACATAAATAATGAAGGAAATCTTTCATGTTCAATAACTTTTCCACAGAAATAACATTTTGAGGTAGAATTTTTTGGAAAAAAAGCTATTTGCGAGATCTACCAATTTCAAAAAATTGAAAATTGAAGGGGGCTGATACCTTAACCCTTAAGGTACCAGAATTCGCAGAAAAAACGCATTTTTGGGTCACGGAAACCGTTTTCTTGGTGCTGTTACCAGAAATTTGGCTAACCTTTGCTAACAGTGCCATTTGGAGAACTAGGGGAAGATTTCAAAAAGGTTTTGGGGCAAAAACGTTCAATTTTATCGTTGGCCAAAGTGCATAGCCCGAAAAAAAAAAGATTTTTCTTCTGATTTTTTCCTTCTCTCTTTTCCTTTCCCTTTACTCCCCCTTTCTTTTCTTGCTATCTTCGGCGCTTGATACACTTCCTATCAGCTGGAAAGGTTTTGACCTAACCTTTTAAGGGAGCTGAAAAATGAACCTGGAAGAATGTTGGGTGCGAGAGCCAAATTTGCCACTGATTTTTCAACAAAAATTGAACAGGTTTTTCCAGCATAACTCTGGAATAATTTGTTAGATTTCCAAAATTGATGCACTGTTACAAAGATCCATCCTTTCTGCATCAGATGCGTGTCAAACTAATCTTTTCACGTGTTAATTGATAACATCACAATGGCTTTGATGTGTAAGACTCCAAAGCACGCATATATGCGTAGTTGGTGGGGGGGGGGGGGGGGTGCAGAAAGTGCCCTCCCTATGTATCTCGAAAAGTATTCACGCTATGAAAATGAAACTTATATGGTGTGTAAAGCATCCAAAAATGTTTATTTTAGTGACAGTCAGACGTCAATCATGACGTAATATTACCCCAAATGACGTCATACATTTGAAAAAATCCGCCATCTTGGATCCGCCATCTTGGATTTCAAAATTGTTCAGAAATACCAGAAAATCTCCAGATTTGATTTGAAAACATCGAAAAACATGTAAGGATGCAAAAACTGTAACGATTTTTGGAAGAAATCCTTCGTGAAAAGTGAAAATCTCACGAAAACTGAAAAATTCAGCTGAAAAACACCAAGTTTGGGTAAAACGACCTGTCCAAACTTGGTTGCCATAAGTAACGTGGTCAAACAATTGACGCACCAAAATGTTCCCAGATAATTTTTAGGAAAAGTCACAAAGCTTGGCTATAATTGCTTAAATGCTCTTTAAGCAAAATTACCCAAAGTCGTTTATGATGCCCGTTTTGCCTCGTTTTATTTGAGCTTGGTTTCGATACGTTAGACAAATTAACAGCAAAAGAGTCCACAATCAAAATATTTCAACCTCTTCATTAACCCTTAACCCTATTCTGCTTGGGCTTTTTTTTCGTTCGTGAGCCTGGGGGGGGGGGGGGCAGATAGTGTCCCCCCCTATGTATCTCGAAAAGTATTGACGCTATGAAAATGAAACTTACATGGTGTGTAAAGCATCCGAAAATCTTTATTTTAGTGGCAGTCACGTGTCAATTATGACGTCATACACGCCATAATGACGTCATACATTAAAAAAATCCGCTATCTTGGATCCTAAATCTTGGATTTCTAAATTGTTCAGAAATGTCAGAAAATCTCCAAATTTGTTTTGACAAAATCAAGAAAAATATAAAGATGCTAAAACGGCAAAGATTTTGCAAAGATTTCATCGTAAAAAGCAAAAATTTTATGAAGACTGAAACTTAAGCTAAAAAAACAACAAATTTGGGTAAAACGATCTGTATCTCGAAAAGTATTTCTGTTATAAAAATGAAACTTATGTGGTGTATAAAGCATTCAAACATGTTTATTTTAGTGACAATCAAGCGGGCACTTTCTGCCCCCCCCCCCCCCCCAGGCAGGATAGGGTTAAGGTACCAGAATTCGCAATTCAAACTAATCTTTTCACGTGTTAATTGATGACGCCACAATGGCTTTGATGTGTAAGACTCCAAAGCACGCTTATATGCGTAGTTGGTACCTTAAGGGTTAAAGGAGAAGGTCACTCCAGAAAGCGCACTTTTTTTCTCACTGCCATTAAAAAGTATATATGAAGATGAATAACTGACCGTAGTTTGAAGTTCCAAAGACCCTCGAAACCTCGCGAATATTGCCTTCAAGTGTGTCGAAAAATTAGAATTGACCGCCGCCATTTTGAAGACTACTCAGCAACCTGGCCGCATAATCGTGACGTCAAATAGTCCAACCTGAATTGGCGGGAAGCGCTGTGTGATTTAAACAAAGGTAGTTGCTGTTTAGTGCCTTCGTTCGATGTTTCGAGTCCACAATGCGGCCTCTTTTGCAGTTCCAAACTGTTGTAACAGATCGAAAAAGGATAGAAGAGGAATTAATTTCATCGTTTGCCGTTAATTGAAAAGATCTTGCCAAGAAATGCCGTGGCTAGTTAAACTCGGCCGCGATAAGAGATTCTTGCCAAAACCCGAATACATTTATGTTTCTTCCGACCACTTTACAGATGACTGCTTTGAGATTGATTTTAAGTCAGATCAACTTCTTACTGGTAACACTATAAAAGAAATCAGAAACCTGATGCTGTTCCGACAATTTTTAAACACGAAAAGAGCTAAAGAAGCTAAGGCATGAAAGAACGACAATAGGTTAGTTTGTCAGTATTCCGAAATGATTCAATTTAATTAAGGCGCTGTGACACTAAAAATGTTTCGTGCAACTTGTCTCGCAATTTTGTTAAGCCACCGCGAGACAAATTGAAAGAAACGTTGCTTTATAGTGTAACACCGAAATGCTGCGTTGCCGCGATCGCTTCGAAAATTAGAACTTGATTCTGTTTCGTCGAACGGGACAATTAATTTTAGGAGGTCGAGCAACGGCAAACGATGAAATATAATTCCTCTTCTGTCCTTTTGCGACCTGTTACAACAGTTTGGAGCTGCACAAGAGGCCGCATTGTGGATCGAAACATCGAACGAAGGCACACCAAAATCACACAGCGCTTCCCGCCAATTCAGGTTGGACTATTTGACGTCACAATTATGCGGCCAGGTTGCTGAGTAGTCTCCAAAATGGCGGCGGTCAAGTCGAATTTTTCGACACACTTGAAGGCAAATTTCGCAAGGTTATGATGGTCTTTGGAACTTCAAACTACGGTCAGTAATTCATCTTCATATATACTTTTTAATGGTAGTGAGAAAAAAAATGCGCTTTCTGGAGTGACCTTCTCCTTTAAGTAAATTTAATGTAATAAGGTAATACATGTGCTATGTGTGTTGGTAGGTTATGTCATCGGAAGATGTCCGTGGCCATACATTAAAATTAATCCATATGAAAACAAATTAGTGGCAAACAAAATTGGAAGTAGCTAGCCGTTCGCCGACAAAATTAGGAACCTTACACGCTCGAGCCTTTGACCGTTCCCCACTTCCAAGAGCCGGTTGCTCGCAGGCTAAATTATTAAATTAAAAAATGTTTTGTTTTCAATTCAGTGACTGCTGGACAAGCTAGACTTCTTCAGTCTACTAGTTTACTCGGTAATATTCATACTGAGAATATCTGTTGTCACTTCGTCTGGATCAGTGATGAATGACCGAGCTGTTGCCATCGCTAGCTACCTGTACGCCTTTAACACCTTGTGCTTGACGTTCAGAGCTTTTGGTCACGTAATGGAACAATCCAAACACGTTGGTACCATCCAGATTGCCTTGTTTAGCATTCTCAGTGACATACGCATAGTATTTGGGCAGTTCGTAGTAGCCGTTCTGGCTTTTTCCTTTGCTATAGCAAAAGTTTACATGGCTGAGCAGTCATACATTACAAATGGGAGTGATGCACCTGACACAAATGGAAGTGATGCACATGACATGTGAGTGGACATTAAAGTGCATATGCAGTGAAAAACAAATGAAACTACTTATTTGAAAGTCCTTTCAAAATTAGGAAGGACGGTGTTTTCTGTTTTGTAATATCTTGTCTCGTTCCAGAGATATTCCAATTATTGTATTATACTAATTACTGATGACGTCATAAGGGGAAAATAGCATGGAGACAAATTATAAAAGGGAGAATATCAAGGTTCATGAAACTTTGTACAGATATTCTACTTTACTAAAAACAGGCGCATAATTATAAATAGGCCAGATTTCATATTTTAAGAGTACCCAATCATTTTGCACCGTATTGTAGCTCTACAGGACACCGCAGTACCCGTGGGCGACATTAACGTGAATAGCTAACCAGTTTCCAGTTTACATGTAATATATCCATTTTTTCCTCATTTCAGGTTTCAGTTTTAGTTAGCTGCACCGACAATGTTTCAATTTTTATTCCGGGATTATAAAACGACATTCACTAGTTTTTGATGAAACCAGTTCATACTTATAAAATACTGATTCGTTTGTTTTTCAGTGTTTGTAAAAACTCCGGAATTTCATGGTAAGTTCGCACAATAACTATTTTATTTCCTCACTTGAAATGCTTTTGTTGACATTCAATAATTAGTAATATTAATAATATTAGAAGTGGGTGAGGGTCATCGACTGACAAATACTTTGAAGATGACTTCCGCTCAGGTTGTCGATACGTCAGTCACCACTGAACAACAGTCCTTTTCAGGACTACCTTCACCCGGACGATCACACTAGACGAATTACTGACACTCCTGGATTTAAGCCATTTACTAGTTGTTTCGTCTTTCAAATTCTTCGGCAGCGTCTGGACATTTGAAATTTCACTCGGATTTTTGTATCATTATTTAACAGTTGGTGGGCGATGTTCGTTCACCTGAGCTTCTCTCTGGTGGGGTTATCCGAATTCCATGCTATGGTGACAGTGGATGTACCTTCAGAAACTCTTGCCCTGCTCCTCTACGCTGTTTTTCTTGGTTTGGGAGTCATCCTTCTCATAAATATGCTGATAGCCTTGCTTTCTCATACGTATCAGAAAACAGAGGTGAGAGACTATTTTTAATTTTTTTTTGCAAAGGGTCTCCCCCGTTACGGATGCCGCTTACAAATGGTTTCAACATCAGTTTCGATAAACGCTCAGCATTTGTTGAAATCGTTCAATAAAAAAACCGTTGAAAGGCGTTGAAAGTTGTAAAAACCAGTTGAATAAAGTTTAAAGCTGTTAACATTTCGATTCAACCCATCTTCTATATTATTACTCTCGGAACTCATTGTACATGCGTATTAAACAGTAGTTTTCTTGTACGCTTGCAGATGTTTTCATGTACGTGGGAGCTCGCAACTTATTTTCCACATGATCAATGGCGATTTCTACCAGATTGAATATTGTTAGCTAGGTGCATGAATTACTTGCATTCGCTTTCGAGAGAATGATGTGAATTCCATCTATCGCTATTGAAGCAATGTTTAAACCGCTCGACACATGTTTTTCAACATAAATCCTTCAACGCGATACAACAATGTTCAATGTTCAATGTTCAAGTGTTGTTGAAGAGGTATTGACGGGACATTTATGTTGTCAGACTTCTTTGTTTTAACTCGCTGATATGTTTGATTATTTCAAGGATAATGCGTTACAGGAGTGGGCCTTCAAAAGAGCGGTTACAATTGAGGCATATGATGACTATGATCCAATACCAGTTCCCCTCAATATCATCTACAGTTTGGGCAAGTTACTTTGGCAATCGATATCGGGAAGGATAACGAATGATAGCAACACTAACAGCAACACAGAGCCGGTAATTTTACAGAGGATTTTAACTTCTTGATGTAAAGTTATTACAATACAGTACAAAGTGAAGAAATGATCCTCGCTGTTGTGAATACGATTTAAGGAATTGCAAAGAACAGTGCAATGCAATGCAATACATACTAGTTATACAATGCAATACAATACAATGCAATGCAATACATATACTAGTTTTGCAATGATCCAACAATGCAATGCAATACATACTAGTTATGCAATGCAATACAATACAATGCAATACATATACTAGTTTTGCAATGATCCAACAATGCAATGCAATGCAACAAAATGCAATGCAAAAAATATGGTTTATTAGTTTCCCCCAACTTTATCTTTCTGTATAGTTATAACTATTGTAAAAATACGTTTAATGCTCTTTTCACTTTTTCTTTAAGTCCGGTATAGAGAAGAGCACTTTTGATGAACTTGAGAAGAAATACTTCGCAAAGCATACAAATTTCTTTCCTCTAACAGGTAAAACTCGCTCAATTGTTGAATATTACATTTGCATTTATCTTTGCAAAACGTTTTAGTTAATAATAGCTAAGACACTTTATCATTCAACAAATTGTCGCGATTCCTATACCGTAAAATTTCGATAATAATCCGGCCGGTTATGAGACGCAAAAATCCTTCCGATTATAACCCCCTTCTTCCCCCTCCCCCGAATATAAGCCATCCGGAATAGGTTGTCTTCTTGTCTATTATACAATGCCCGCAACACTAAAAGATACGCCTTCTAAAAAATTATAGAAGATTGAAAATAGACATTAAAAAAAAAAAAGCAACCAATCAGGCCATTTTCGTATTCTTGATGTTGAGTTGGAACTTGCTTGCAATGGAGGCTAATGCGGGGATCTTTGCCAATGCAAATAACATGAAGCTGTTTTTAATGGTATTCCCCCGCAACAGCCTCAATTGCAAACTAGTTTCAGTTCAATACTGGGAATACGAAAATGGCTTACTAATCCACTTTGTTTCATGAGACGTCCGCAAAGATGAGTGACAGCAGCGTAAAACGCAAACCCTTGGTCGACTTTGTAATGTCATACTAGTTCGCGTGTTGCATTTACGTCTCCATCTCACAATTAATTCAAACAATTCATTTAGATGAGAAGAAACTTGACCAGGTCCTGCAAGAAACACAAAGAAACAAACAGATGGTCAGTCAGATTCTTACTACAAGCTTCAAAGCCCAGGGAGGGTATCAAGGAATCCTGTGTCGTGGCCCAGAGGTAGCCATGTATAATTTTCTTCACGGTTTTCGAGTGCCTTTCGTACCTAAGAATATATACAGTGTAGTACATAATATTATGCACTTGTTCGTTCAATCAAACAATCAATCAATTAATCAATCAATCAATCAATCAATCGATCGATCGATCGATCGATCCTTTATTTATTCACGTATCACCGAGGAGCTAAAATAAGCTCGTTAAAAGGTGAACGTGCGTGAAATTAATAAATAAATTATATAGTTATTACATACATATAAAATATTAATATTAAGACAATAAAATACTATTCTACTAATTATTGATACTAAATTAAATATAAAACCCTTTCACCCAAGAGTTTAAAAGGTCAAAATTGAAAAAAATCTCAAATTTCATTTTGCAAGTACTGCTCAATAGCTTTCAATAGACCAATTCCGATATATTAATATTCTAACTTGGCTCCGAGGCTTAGGGGAATAAGACAAAAGAAATGATTTATTCATCCCTCAACCTCGATGTGATTTATTGTCGATTTCTTTTGTTTTATTCCCCTAAGCCTCGGAGCCAAGTTAGAATATTAATATATCGGAATTGGTCTATTGAATGGTCACACACTGGGGTTTCATCCACAGACTGAAAAGGTAACGTATAACCACATTTATTGACTCAAGGTTTGACTCTGGGAGAGAAAGGGTTGAGTAATTTCCTTGAATCCCTACCAGGTCCTTTATTTTTTGTGTTTAACGCACGCTCTAATGATTCGCGACTCAAATTACAGAAAGAAATGGCCAAATTGTACGTATTCAAATAAATCTCCATTACTGGAATAAGTGGTTGTCCCATTTGTGTCGGTAAAATTACAGGTTCATAGAGCCGATAATGTTTTGTTTAATATCATGAACGGACACTTGGCGACCATCCCCCGAACTGATTTCTTGAGAAGTTTCTAATTCAATGTACTTGTTTCTGAGGCGTGGAATGTCCGCGAAGGCATTCGAATAGAAGGTCACCTTTTGACGTGTGAATGTAAGTCTTGCCACAAACCATATACGAAGTGTTACCACGGAGCTAGAGGCTTAGAACACTTTTCTCCCGAGTTTCCTCATTTTGAGGTGAGTACCAACAATGCATAACAAAGTTAGCCAATAGTTCATCACAAATAAATGCGCTAATACCCAGTCCCTCGACCACTCTTATATTTTTTTACTTCCGGTTGGTGCGGAGAATAGGATAGACCAAATCAGAAACAATAAGCTATTGCATCATTTCTTCCCCGTTTAAAAGATGGCGACTATTGCT
This sequence comes from Desmophyllum pertusum, assembly GCA_029204205.1. Lineage (NCBI taxonomy): Eukaryota > Metazoa > Cnidaria > Anthozoa > Scleractinia > Caryophylliidae > Desmophyllum > Desmophyllum pertusum. Next base: position 162,326 of record MU827791.1, on the reverse strand, counting down.
CATAAATTTATGTGTGCACGCCAGAATCTCTGTGCCGCACGCCAAATGAACACAAATCCCTATACTCCAAACAATTGCAGTACCTCAATTTATTGAGGCCGGCAGCTCAAAGCATGAGTTACGACTTCGTAGCACATGCTCCCTGTTCCCTGGCTTTAAGTGGAACAGGGAGCATGCGCAATAGCTAATTGTTTCTGATTGGTCTACGTGGAGCATGCGAATGTAAGGTTCCCTGGACCCAATTCTCAGCGCCAGGTACTGGACTTACGTTGCCTCTGTCTTATTGCATTTGTTTAAAGAAGAAACGTAACGTTGTACCATGTACAATTTTTACCTCCAAATTTAGCTAATTATTCTGAAGAAGTCGGCAAAATAAGCAGAAAAATAAAACAAATCTCAGGCTAAAATATCACGTTTACTATCAAATTGCACATGTAACAATTAAAACTGCTAAGTAATATTTCTTCTTTTCAATAAATAATTGTTTGAAATATAAGACAGGTGTTGTATGTACCTCGTAAAAACGGATGTTTGAGCTTTCAAACCGTCATGAACGCCATTCGCCTACAATACAAATCTGATTGAATTTAGAGCTGTTCTTGTTTTTTTTTTCTAGGAATATTTCCGATAGTCTTTATTTACAGACGGCTCTCTTATTTTAGCTTGTTTTTCTTGACTTAAATGCTTTGCATGAATTTTACTTTAATATTTTGCAAAATATGTCTTTGCGTCGTTTCGCCTTGTACGATATTTTTCTTCTACAAAAGCTTCACAGGAATTGTTTTTGGTATTTGCCCAGCCTTCCCCTCAAAAATAAAATGGTCCGTTCCTTACCATTTTCAGGTTACCATTGTTAGAAACTGGTAACATACGTTGGCCAGGAATAGGAGTGGTGGATAAGAAATACAATATGAGTTACATGCCAGGATGGGATAATGAATCTGTGGGATACCACACTGATGATGGAAAAATTTATCATAATGATGATTATGATGGAAAAGAAACTAAAGGTTTTTAAACAATAGTGTAAACATAAATTGAATATTCGTAACTTCCAACAGTAGTTGCAGTGCCACCTTAATTTATATGAACAGACGTATGGTATAAACTTGCTATCGTCTTACGTATACCTGGGAGGCGCGGTGGCCTAATGATTAACCCTTTCACTCCCAAGAGTGCTAAGTTCAAAACTGAGGAAAAAATCTGGAATTTCATTTTTCAAAATTGTCAAAAACAAACAGAACCACTTGAAAGTACTGCTCAATAGCTTTCATTTAAATGGTCACACACTAGTGTTTCATCCACAGACTCAAAAGTTACAACCACATTAATTTTATTGACTCAAGTTTGGCTCTGGGAGTGAAAGGGTTAACGCGTTGGACTTCGGATCGAGCGTTCCCGGTTCGAGCGTTTTGCCCGGATCACTGTGTTGTGTTTCTTGGGAAAGACACTTTACTTCTCACAGTGCCTCTCTCCACCCAGGAGTATAAATAGGTACCGGCGAATTGTCAGGGCAACCTGACAAAAATGCTGGGGATGGGGCTACTCGTGATGGAACAGCATTCCATCCAGGAAAGTAGCAACGACTCCTAGTCGCTATGGAAACCGGAGTTAAGCGCTGACACTGATGAGCATGCACTTGGCTCCAACGATCCTGGTTCATTGGATTGAAACGAACTTAAACCTTACATACACAAGATTATTACTTTGTCAGCAATAATAACATAAAGGAGTGATGACTTCCGCTCCGGGCAATTTTCATTTTTACGCCCACTTCAAGATGGCGACGTTAAGACTATTTCTGCATAAAAAGAGCACACGATTCACGAATTGAGTTGTTTCGAACCACAGTAACCTGATTTGCTAGCACAACACAATCGAGGCTCTAGCTGGCTGATTTTTAAGGCAATACCGTACTCACATAAAACATATGTAAATACTAACTGGTTTATCAAGAATAAATCATAAGATCATTGCTTACACAACATAATTCCAACCACTTTTTAACCCCAAACAGTAAAAGCGTTGTTTAACTTCTGTTTAACTGTTGTTTAACCCCAAACATAAAGCGTTGTTTAACTTCTGTTTAACTGTTGTTTAACCCCAAACAGTAAAGCGTTGTTTAACTTCTGTTTAACTGTTGTTTAACCCCAAACAGTAAAGCGTTGTTTAACTTCTGTTTAACTGTTGTTTAACCCGAAACAATATTCAGTTGCTTAAAAAATTCCAAAAGGTAAATGGCCGCCATCTTGAAGTGGGCGTAAAAAGAAATTTGGCCCGCTCCGGTGGTCTCAGTCTCCAACAACAGTCCTTTTCAGGACTACCCTCAACCGACCGATCACACAAGACGAACTACGCCAGGCTCCTGACTTCGCATACTCCTGGGTTCAAACCATTTACCTTGTTCTTTTTGTGAGTTGGCAAAAAGGGACGGTTTTCACTTTGAATATACGCACCAAACTGCTCATCTTCAGAGCAATGTTCACTTGTGTTAATATTCACGTCACGGCCACGCCATCAGTCAAATATCGGGGTTTTCAGTTGACTCTGAAGATGACTTCCACTAAGGTTGTCGAACAGTCAGTCACTAACAACAGTCCTTTTCAGAACAATCCTCACGGACTATCACACAATTGCAAGACAAATCACAAACAAACAAACAAACAAACAAACAAACAAACAAGCAGCAAGCAAAATGGTGTCTCTTAGCTGATGGAATAGTTCTGCATCTACAGGATGTTTTTTTTTTTACATCATTAACTGAACGGGTCGACAGAATTGACAAAAAAATGAGGGTGCTTTTGGAGGGAAGGCCCCGAGAGCAGACTCGAGTGTTTGAAATTATTGAAGTTGTAGTCCAAGGGGTTCACTGCTGGTGAACTGTTTTTAACTTACTGTCCTATTCCTAGTCATTATCTTTTGCCTTACACAGGACCGTCTATGGCTCGTCGAGGTGATCTGATTCGCTGTACAGTCATGTTTGAGAGGATTAAAATCGACCAAAACGGATACACTCAAGTTCCAGTTTGCTTTACGCTGAATGGCAGGAAGATAATCCAAGATGGCGACGACTATTTTGTTGATTACACCTGTTCCTTATACCCTTACATAGGCATGACTGATGGATGCAGCGTGTTGGCCAAGGTAAGATCCCGGGCGGAATGAAGGGGAGGGGGGGGGGGGGGGGGGGGGGGGGGGGGGGGGGGGGGGGGGCCGGAATTCCGACAAAAAAATGACGGGGATAAATAATGACTTCGTTGACAGAAAGTATGTTAGTTCGTCGAAATCGTCTTCTTTCGTGACGCGGACTTTGTCCTACAATTAACAATATCCACGAAATCGAGTCGTACATTAACTCATAGCCAACGAGGCGTAGCCGAGTTGCCTATGAGTTAATGTACGACGAGATTGGGGTTGAATAATTTTTTTATAATATACTCACCACAGGATATTGTAATTAAAAATTACTGGGAAAGAACGGAAGGAAAAAACAGAGGAAAAAGGGGATATTTTCGTAATTAGCGGGCCTTCCCCAAATAAGTAGTAATGGTACATTGCCTCATATGCGTAGAGAACCAACAGATTCGTCCAAAATTACGATATCCTGTGGTGAGTATATATAATACAGAATATATTTACCTGAATTAGCCGTATTTAAAAACCATGACTCATTAATATCCAAACTTTCGGAAGTAAAACCTTATCATAAAAATGTATCTGAAATTCATGACAATTCCTTGACTACCTGATGGAAGATAATGTGTAGGTTTTAGAATTTAAACATCAGTATAAAATCTGCATTACTTTTTTTTTGTTTAAGGTGTATTTTATAAATATATTTTTGGCAATATTTGGGAAAGATGACAAGAATAGGTATTTGGGAGGAAAGGCGAGGGTGGATGTTTCGGCTGCATGTCCCCGGCTTTTTATTATTATTTTTCTAATTTTTTGAACAATTTTTATTTTAATCACATACATTACTAGCATAATTAGACTTACAGTTACATGTGCCTTATGAATCGGGCATCTATACTGCGAATTTATTAGTAATATATCAAACCGAGAGACGGTGTTTAATCCGATTTCCAAACACCGAGAAGAGAGGAAAATACGACGCCCCCCGGAGTAAGTTTTTTGACGAAATTCAAGGTGTTTGGAAACCGGGATGAAACACTGTTCTCAAGTGTTTGATTATATCTTCTCAATCGAAACAAAAACTAAGTTGTAAAAAAGAAATAAAATCGTACAAATCATACAAATTAAGACCAGTTATCTAAAACCTCCGTCACGGCTATGATTTACTTTGTTTTAACTTTAAATAATTATTTATTTAAAGAGTTTGAGCGCATCACAATTTGTAGGAATTTGATAACGAATTTCTTTTCTCTGCCTTCAACCCATACCCTTTTTTTAGATGTGTCCGAAGGAAAACAAAGAATACGTAGTATCAAGGATTGCACAAAAGAAAAACAGTTGGAGGAAAAAAACCGAAAACTTGACATCCTGGTAGCGAGAGAATCAAGCCAGGGCCAAAAACTTGGATATAATCAACATTCCTTGAAGTATGTATTGTCCTGACAGGAAAAAATCTGCCGGAAGTGGAGATGGTTTTTCGACTTTTCGAACTGTATTTACTTATCTCTAGTGTATTACAGTACAGTCAAAAACCTGTCGTATAACTGAGAAAAAGTGGATTAAGAACTACAGTAGGCTGGAAATTGGCAAAGTAAAAACCCCAACTATATAAGAAAACCACTACAGCCTGACACATGAAGAAGGCCTCTTATTCTCGAAATATGTGTCGCAAAACTAAGGAAAACACAGAGGCCCTTCAGACTTCTAAATGTGATTTGGAGGTACCATTCCCATATATCACCAATAGTTTTACAGGGATCTAATTTCGTTAATATTGGGCCTGAAAATCAAAGTATTTACTTTGTAAATAAGGGGAAAAATTTTTTTTTAAGAGGCCCGATTTATATCCCATAATTAATTACTTTTTAGCAGTTTATTACCCTCTGGTGTTCAAAAATCAACGAAAACCTATTTGTAATAAGGGAGTCTTAACAGGCCTGATTCTTCTCACAAGACATCCAAACAGACACCATATATAAGATAGACCCAATTATCAGCATTTCCAGACTTGTAAAAAAACCAGGGGGTTCTTATACGAATGGTGTTTTTACTTATCTTACTTGTTGTTATTTTATCTAAGTTGTTATTTCCCATTTGGTTGTAATTGACATCGTAACTTTAACCTGCCCTTGGTAAATAAACACATGAAACTTGCGCAGTCTTGATCCCCTCGGTTTGAAAGAGTAGTTCGAATTTGAAATATAGTTAATTTTCTTAGACAAAATGTTTAAGGAAAAGTCAGTGGAACAGTCAGTAGTTGTAATTAGAATTGTTACGCAAACCGCCCGATGCAATAAGTAGTTTGAAAGATGAAAGTTTACACCGACTGACTAAACACATTTCACTTGACACTGAAGATGACTTCCGCCCACAGGTTTGTCCGAAAAACGTCAGTCAACCAAACAAACCAGTCCTTTCAGAGACTACAGCTCACTCCGGACGATCAACACAAGACGAACTTACTCTAAAGCTTTTTCGTTGTTGAGAAAAGAAGCCTTAAATTTACAATACATAAGTGTTCAATATTAGGGGTCATTGTCTGATCAAGCTGATATTATGCTCTTTTTTTGGTGTAAATTAAAATAAGTTACATCTATTACTCCACAAAAGTAAGCCTCAGAAAGAAAGGACCAGCATGAAGGAAGAGTTATAACGAAATTATAATTTTAAATTTAATAAAGTATTGAAGGATTTATAAGTTAAATGTGGTAATTAAGTCTCGTAACAGTGTTCTGTGGAAACAATAGTCTAGTTTTAAGGTTTTAGAATGTTTTTATATTATGTGTATTTAGTTGACGTCGTTAAGTCGAATGGTTCCTTTGTATATAATAATATTTAATGTTCTTTTTTCGTGATTTTTTTTCTAATAGGTGTACTCCTTGTACATGTTTCTACTTTCTAATCATAATAAGTGCAATGCATGCATGTCTGTGTTCTATACAACCTAAATACAAATTGTCTTGTGGTGTCGAATCGTGTGTCCGATCCTTGCTTGACTCGACCGCCGTTTTGTCCACTAGTCAAGGCACTCCAAGGTCTCAGCCCATCTAGGCTCTTAGTGTCGTTACGTTTGTCGTCCAAGTTGCTTTGCATTTAGACAATAGCTCCCACACAGATTTCCACGTATCAGGTGACTGTTCAGAACTGACCTTGGCTGAGGACCTCCGTGAACATTCCTAAAAGTTTATGGTCTTATTCTCAGAGTCACCCTGATCATTACATATGTCAAAACGTTCGGTTTAAATTAATTTTGTTAGTCTATTTTAGTCTTGTATATACATCATTTTACTTTTTTAGCGAATATTATGTCATTGTGTATTATGATTCGTATTATCCACTATATGCTTTGGCTCAAGGGTTTATTCTCCTTATGGACCGAAAAACCCAAACATGTATGTAATGGTAGTAGTTAGCCACAATGCTAGTCAAAAGTCTTGGGACACTTCACCATTTCGCTACAAATGGTCTTTATCTTCACCTCCCCTCCCCACCCCCAATACAATGTTGAGCTTTATCCATTAAAAACCTTGCGACAACATTTCAACAGTGCTATGGGGGGAGGGGGCTCGGAAAATTGAATAATGACTTCTAACTTCAAACAACTTTTGCAACTGAGTGGTACAGTCGAAGCTCTCTTGAACGGACACTCTCGTAAGCGGACAGCTCTACTTTCGACCACCTTGACAAAACCCAGTTTGAATTTTATAACACATTCCCGTAAGCGGCCAAGGACACTTTCGAAAAAATTCAACTTGGATTTTTTTTTGTTCTAGTTCCCAGCGGACACCCCAAAGAACAATCCCATATTCAGTGACATTAGCCTCATCTTATTTTAATCATGAACTTCACCCCGCTGTTTGTCTTCATATTTGTTTGTTTCGTCGTTTGTTTTGTCATTTCATACAATGGTATTCTTTTCTAAATTAATACTGTTTACTGTGAGCGGTACAAGCTTCCGTAAACGGCCACCTATCCCTTATACTGCTATAGTGGCCGCTTACTAGAATCACTCCCGTAAGCGGCCAGCTCCAGTTACGGACAATTTTTCTGCTTCCCGAGGGTGTCGGCGGCTTACGGGAGCTTCGACTGTATTTTGTTAAGTGTCCCAAGGACTTTTGACAAGCATTATAGTGGCAGTTGAATTTTGTAATCAGAAGGAGTTGCTTGCCGGCTGAAATAAAGAAGAACTTTAGTTCATACAGACTCCCGTCCTCCGGTAGACAAGAACATTTTTACTCCTCAATGTTTATTTTTTCTCGCCTAAAGGCTCGAAAAATAAAAACTGACTCGTAAAAATACCAGCCGTATTACACAACTTTCCGCTGAATAACCTCTATATACGAGCAAGAGACTATGATCATAGTCTCTTGATACGAGACGCCTAAATTTTTGGTACGCGTGACAAAAATTTTGCATTTACACGGCAAAAAATCATCGGCACGCGGTCGGCCCGCATGCCAAAATTTAGGAGTGCCGGGCCCAAAATAAATGTCGTGTAATTAACCTTTATATTTGAAGTACACGCGGCAAAATAAACATATTCCATTCAGTTAACTTCAGCGTCAAACTACAACAAATACTCTTCTCTTTCCAGGGCACCCAACGACAAAATTTTGCTGTAGGTGTCGGAACGTCGTTTTTACGTTGTAATTGTGCTTTTTGTGCAGTTAATGGCTTATTTTTAAACGCTAAGAAAATGTATCTTTTCGGATACGTTAGCTGAACTATCAAACTTCAGAAAGTTTTAGGGATTAAAATCTTATTATCCGAATTTATGAGCTGCTTTTGCCTTTCCGAAAATCCTAGCTGAGCTGTTTTTGTACCCAAAACGACATTTTTATCTCTCCGAAAACAAAAGGCATTAATTTTCCCATATTAAGAAAGGTCGAGATGACATTTCCCTAACCGAATATCTGAGGCGATTATAGGCCTTCCGAACAGATATTCCACCGAAACGATCCGTTGGGTGGCCCCTGTCTTTCCCCTTTTACCGTGCTCAGCACGGTCTCAGTCAGCCGATTGAAAAGCCACCTGTGAACGACTGTTGATGATTTACGCCTCAAAGAAATCCTTGAAATAATTTGTCAACTTTATCGAGAACTGACAACGCTTCCATTTTAATTTTGAAGATCCGTGCGCGATGACGTCATTCGTGTGTCCTGCCCTCTTATTGACAGTAAAATTTAGCCAATTCGCGCGCGAGAATTTTGACAGTTATTGTAAAAAACAAATTGACGTCAGTTTTAATGCGTCTGTCCTGTTATTGATCATGAATTCGTCATATAACATTGTCTCTGAGTTTTATTTAACCAGTCATCGCCTCGTGGGTAAATAAAAGTAATTTTCAAGGGTTGCTTGTTGACACAAAAGTCTCGAGTGTGTCAGTTGTGTGCGGTTTTAATCCCGTTGGGGGGGGGGGGGGGGGGGGGGGATACTTGAACACAAATTTTGTTTCCGGGCGAGGGTCCAAACCCTTACACTTTTTATATACCTTCCATAGAAAACGGGTACCTTTACATGCTACAGTTGAAACACTGCCACCCTTTACGACTTACTATAAAATTTTCGCTGAGTAGCACCTTAAAATATTGAATGAATCAGCCAGTAAAGAGTTTGTTCGAGAATTTTGA